>PVHT021183608.1:19363547-19415125 GCA_004024745.2 Catagonus wagneri | reverse complement strand
GAGGTAATATGACCATCAATTTTTACACTTAAACCAAACACAGCCCAGAACCTAATGGTTGGTTATAGCATTTCCGTCTCCTCCTAGTCTCTGCAAAAGGATCTTCTTTTTCTCTAAATCTTTAAGTCTTTCATTATTAAGAATTTCTACTTTGATCATTTCAATGCTTATATTTTGTAATTTAAGATTACTAAATAGCAAAAATTTGGAGGCCAAACTCCAATAAATGAAACAATCATATTTTTTCAATCTTTCACTAATTTTTAAAAAAACCCTAATTGCTGCTGATACATCAATTAAGTAAAAAATCCTTATTGCTGATACACAGTGCATGCAGATAGTATACTGACAGAAAAAAGGTTGAGAATTAAAGCTCATCTATTAATTTGTATTGGTTTACATGTCTATACACAGGCACATGCGTGCAGAAACAATCCAAAATACCATTTCTATTTCCTATTAAAACACTCCTCACAGACTAGTACTTCCCAACCATGCACATCAAATATCTGTTTTGACATACTGAGATTCAGACGAACGAAAACTCTGAGCACAACTCTCTTGTTCAGGTGAAGTCTGTTAAGGAAAGCAAGGTTTTTTAAGCTGTTTGCCTGGCCTGGTCCATACACAGTCTATCACGACTATAATCCTGACTACAGCTTTCTAGGAGATATAATCTGGGGAGTTCTTTCAAAATACACATGGTAGGAGTTCCCACTGTGGCTCAGCTGTGATGAATCCGACTGGTATCCATGAGGATAATGGACTGATCCCTAGCCTTACTCAGTGGGTTGAGGATCTGTGTTGCTGTGAGCTGTGGGGTAGGTTACAGATGTGGCTTGGATCTGGCATAGCTGTGTAGGCTGGCAGGTGTGGCTCTGATTGGACCCCTAGCCTGGGAACTTCCATATGCCTCAGGTAAGGCCCTAAAAAGACAAAAAAATAAATAAATAAACATGCTAAAGCTGTACCGCTGAAATCATTGTAAGGCCCTGGTGTCTAATTTTAAAAAGCTCCCCCAGGATGCTGCTGTGCACCCCACTAGGCCTTAGTGATGGTTAAGGAAATAATGCACAAGCCTCTGGATATTGTTTTTGTTGCATGGCTGAACTTTTCTTTGAAGGACAAAGTATCCAAAAAAAGAATAACATTAAAAGTCTCAAACGTTAGGAGTGCCCTGGTGGCTCAGTGGGTCAAGGACCTGACATTGTCACTGCAAAGACTTGGGTCGCTGCTTTGTCACAGCTTCGATCCCTGGAAAGAATCTTCACTACATGCTACTTCTTGCCTCTCACACATACACACCCAATTCTAAATAGAACTTGACAATACTTTTTTTTTTTTTTACGTTTTAGGACCACACTTGTGGCATATGGAAATTTCCAGGCTGGGGTTGAATTGGAGCTGCAGCTGCTGGCTTACATCACAGTCACAGCAATGCCAGATCTAAGCCAAGTTTGCAACCTACACCAGAGCTCATGGCAACGCTGGATCCTTAACCCACTGAGTGAGTCCAGGGATTGAACCCGTATCCTCATGGATACTAGTCAGGTTCACTACTGCTGACCCACAGTGGGAACTCCAACAATACTTTTGTAATGTTCTCAACATTAGTTTCTCATTTATTTTGTTCTGCTAAGCTTACCACTAAGCAAGACTTCAAACAAACTTGCCATTATTAAAAATATAAATTTTTGCAAAAAAAAAAGTGTCTACGATTAGAAACGCACCTAAATCATTACTTAGAAAACTGGCTATTATAAAAATAATGTAAGGAATTCAGAAAAACCCCAAAAATATATATGGTTTATTGAAAAAAATAAGCACCTATGTTTATTTAATACCAACCAAACTTGCTTTATAACATTTTTTCACAGTCAAAAAAAAATTACTAAGGGTCCACAAGTATTAGAGAATGGTAAAAAGCAAGTAAGAGATCAATGATCCACACACTTATAGTCAATTAATCTATGACAAAGGAAGCAAGAATATACAGTGGAGAAAAGATAGCCTCTTTAATAAGTGGAGCTGGGAAAACTGGACAGCTACATGTAAATGAATGAAATTAGAATATTCTCTACCACCACATATAAACAAAAATAAATTCAAAATGGATTAAAGACTCAAATGTAAGAGCAAATACTAACTCTTAGAGGAAAACATAGGTAGAACATTATGCACATAAACTGCAGCAATATTTTATTGGATTCAACTCCTCAACAGAAGTAAAAACAAAAATAAAGTGGGACCTAATTAATCTTAAAAGGAATCCATAAACAAAACCAAATGACAACCTATGGTGTAGGAGAAAACTGCATATAATTCGACCCAGCAAAGGACTAGTTTCCAAAATGTATAGCTCATATAGATTAAAAAAAAAAAACAGTCAAAAAATGGGCAGAGGAATTCCCATCATGCCTCTGTGCTAACGAACCTGACAGTATCCACGAAGACAAGAGTTCAATCCCTGGCCTCAGTCAGTGGGTTAAGGATCCAGCGTTCCATAAGCTATGGTGTAGGTTGCAGACTTGGCTCAGATCTGGTGTTGCCATGGCTGTGGTGCAGGCCAGCAGCTACAGCTCCATTAGACCCCTAGCCTGGGATCTTTCATATGCTGCGGGTGCGGCCCTAAGAAGACAAAAAAAAAGGAAGGGGCAAAAAATCTAAATAGACATTTCTCCAAAGAAGATTTACAAATGCCAACAGGCATGTGAAAAACATGTTCAACATTGCTAATTATTAGAGAAGTGCAAATGAGGAACCACCTCACACCAGTCAGCATGGCCATCATTAAAAAGTCTACAAATAATAAATGCTGGAGAGAATGTGGAGAAAAAGAAATCCTCCTACAATGTAAACTGGTACAGCCACTATGGTGAACAATAAGGAGACTCCTTGAAAAAACTGAGTTGCCATATGATCCTGCAATCCAACTCCTAGGCATATTTCTGGAAGAAACTCTAATTCAAAAAGATACATGCACCCCAATGTTCTCTGCAGCACTATTTATATTAGCCAAGACATGATAGTAACCTATATGTCCAACAACGGATAAAGAAGACACACACACACACACACACACGAATATTACTCAGCCATAAAAAAGAATGGAAAGCCATTTGTGGCAACCTAGAGATTACCATACTAAATCAGAGAGACAAATGTCCTCTATCACTTGTATGTGGAATCTAAAAAAATGACACAAACAATTATAAAACAGAAATAGACTCAGACATATAAAACAAACTTAAACCAAAGGGGATGGTGGCAGGGGGTGGATAAATTAGGAGTTTGAGGTTAACCCATATACACTAATATATATAAAACAGGTAAACAACAAAGATCTTCTGTAGAGCACACAGAACTATACTCAACATCTTGTAACAGCCTACAATGGAAAAGAATCTGAAAAAAAATTTATATGTGTAACTGAATCACTTTGCCGTATACTTGAATCTAACACAACATTGTGAACTAACAATAATTCAATAAAATTTTTTTTAAAAAAACAGATCAGTGAGCTAAAATTTGCATCCAGGCTTCCATTAGATAAACTGAGGACATTCCTATACTCCAAGAAAGGTAACAGTGGTCTAACTTAAGAGTTAGACCAAATAAAACTTAGAAAGTGAAAAGGAGATTAAAGTATAGAATATCCACAATAGTCAAGAAGAAAATGCACAGAACTGGAAATGATTCAGTCCCTAAGCTCTATCACTTAGAAATCATTATATAATAGTTGCAAGAGCTCTAACTAGTTCAAAACCTTCATTGCGATGGAAGAAGTTAGCCCGGAGAAAATATCAGATCTCTTAATTCAAAATAAAAGATATTTTCCATTATATCACATTGGCTTATCAATTGTATGATTCTCATAAGAATCAAATAATATAAAGTTTTGTGGAGTTCCCATCATGGCTCAGCGGAAACGAATCTGACTAGGAACCATGAGGTGGCAGGTTCGATCCCTTGTCTTGCTCAGTGGGTTAACGATCCGGTGTTGCCGTGAGCTGTGGTGTAGGTCACAGACGTGGCTCGGATCTGGCGTTGCTGTGGCTCTGGCTTAGGCCGGCAGCTACAGCTCCAATTCGACCCCTAGCCTGGGAACCTCTATATGCCGCGGGTGCGGCCCTAAAAAGCAAAAAAAATAATAATAATAAAAAATAACGTTTTGTATGGCACTTTTGTAAACAATACACTGTACAAAACACCATAGTATACTAATAGGATGTGAAAAAACTTGAAATTTGGATTACTGCTGAAAACAGTATTAGAGAAAAATGCATCCTAAAATATGCATGAATATACTAACTTTAAATAAGTCACCCATAAGGTTTCTATAGGTCGTTGATTCCAAGGTGCCATAATCAAATGCTGTAAATACCATGTATTATACGGATTTTTGTTAAAGCCTATAGCCAAAGATGCAAAATATTATAAAGATTCACAATAGCTGTGAGCAGATCGTTTTCTCTATAATTCTAGCATTTAAACAGTACATTCATATTCAGAATATCCTGACAGCAAATTATACACCCTTGGGATATTTTACCTTATTACTGTCATTTCTCTCAAAGACGGAAAAAAATAAAACCTCTTTCACTATAACACCTTTACTATTTCCTTGCAAGGATAAAAAGCTCTACCCTTTCAGATCTCTGCATTATAAAGGGAACCACAAAAACATAAATGTAATTTGAGGTATGAAACACATAAGTGATTAAAGGGCTCCAAACTCCTAGACTACTACATTAATGCCTGTAAGAGGAATTTCTACATAAGGAAGTTACCACAATCTCTCCTCTTTTCAAACTAATGCAAAAATAAAGTACCTTGTTCATAGCAGAGATGGGCAACCATCCATTCTGTCTTTGGGCTAAATCCAGGACTGGAAGCACAGCTGCTGCTTTATGCCCTTCTGGGTAGTTTTTCACAATTGCCTCTATCCTCTGTACCAAAGAAAAAGCACCTGTTTTTATACATCTGGAAGACACTAAATATTTTGTAAATTAATTATAACATTAATTCAGTCATACCTTGTAGTTTTCTGGTGTGAAATCAAATGGAGTATCTGGGTTATTCTCAGGAGTATCTCTGTGCTACACAAAAGGGAAAAATGTTTTCTAAAATTATCAAAATTCTCTCAAAAGTGTGAATAACTTTGTACTTTATTACTACTGATCATTTAATATATTCACTTTAATTCCAACATGATATACAGCAATCTATCCTTGCATCAAAAAGAATGGCTAAAGCAATTATTAAATACACATTTGATGAGTATGATGTTAGCAGAATTCAAAAATTTAGGAAGATTTTCAAAATCACCCTTTATAGGTTATGAGAAGTAGCTTTAGGGCCAAAACCTAAAAAAGCACTATCCAACTTGATTAGACAATAGGATCTTCGAATGTAATTTAATTACAAAAAATTACCCATTATTCGAAGTCTTATAAATTAAGACACAAATTTTCTAGTGTGAAAATATGTGCATTTCTCCCAAAAGAGAGTGTATCAGATTGTCAAAGGACCTATTACCTTAGGGACCTACTATCTACTACAAAAACACCATCTCTTCCCCACACAACAGAAACAAGCCAACAGCAAGCTTTATTTCTTCTCCAAAAAGAGCAGGGTTTCTTCAAACACTGACAAGAAATGGCATGACAACAGGAAATCAAATGAGTCACACTGAGATTAACACTTACATCAATTAATATTTGGTATGTATGGTGAACACAGAACTGAATCTCTTAATACGTTAACTCTCAGACTTCTGCCTTTTCAAGGACATAAAAGGGTAAAGAAAATGGAAACTTTGGATGATGGTATCAAATATGTTTTTAGACAAAGATAAAATACAAAGCAGAAATCTACTTTTTTTTTTGTCTTTTTGCCTTTTTTATGTAGAGCCGCATCTGCGGCATGTGGAGTTTCCAGGCTAGGGGTCTAACAGGAGCAGTAGCCGCTGGCCTACGCCACAGCCACAGCAACGCAGGATCCGAGCCACATCTGCAACCTATACCACAGCTCACGGCAACGCCGGATCCTTAACCCACTGAGCAAGGCCAGGGATCGAACCCGCAACCTCATGGTTCTTAGTCGGATTCGTTAACCACTGAGCCACGAAGGGAACTCCAGAAATCTACTTGTTAATAGTATGGCTAACTAATTATGATTTAACTTAGAAATAATTCATTTTCCAAAACTATACCATTAATTCTAAATCATACAAGTTCACTAAATTACATGTAAACACTGCATTGTTTCCTGAAAAATATACATTGTCACAGAAAGGGGATATATTATCTTAGCTTTTCTGTACTGTAAAATCAAGCTGGGGAATTCCTTGACCTCTACCTGTAGTTAAACCCTGGAACCAAAAACACAAAGGCCAACTGCCAACATATTCACTGTAATACTAAAATCAATGCATGTCAAATAGTGCCATTTTGGGATTCACCAAGTTGCAGCCTCAGAATCTTCAGTGAGCTACGATAAATGACTTTTAAGAAATCATAATGTAGAGTTCCTGTTGTGGCTCAGTGGTTAACGAATCCGACTAGGAACCATGAGGTTGCAGGTTCAATCCCTGGACTTGCTCAGTGGATTAAGGATCCGGCGTTGCCGTGAACTGTGGTATAGGTTGCAGACGCCACTTGGACCCCATGTTGCTGTTGCTGTGGCAAAGGCTGGCAGCTATAGCTCCTGGTAGACCCCTAGCCTGGGAATCTCCATATGCCAAGGGTGTGGCCCTAGATAAAGCAAAAAGACAAAAAAAAAAGAAAAAAAAATGTGGAGTTCCCGTCCTGGCTCAACAGAAACGAATCTGACTGGCATCCATGAGGACTTGGGTTTGATCCCTGGCCAGCTATAGTTCCAACTGGACCCCTAGCCTGGGAACCTCCATATGTCGAAGGTGCAGCCCTAAAAGGGCAAAAAAGACCAAAAAAAAAGATTGTTGTATTTACCCAAATTTCCATATCTTTCCATTCTGAAGAAATCTAAGTAATTACTTACCACAAATAAGGCTCCTCCAGCTCCATTCTGCACAGTTGTCTTATGCAAATTCCTTACATGTCTTCCCTAAAATTTTAAAGAAGCTTAATAAATCAAAAGCCTTAAGAATTTTTTCATAGTACTTTAAGATCCACAATTTAAAATAACAGAAATGGGAAACTTTAAATAATAGAATCAACTTACAGAGGTAAAGTATCTTAAAGCATATGCCCACCGCCCTATACCCTGCTGATCTCTATTTCAAGACAGCCAAAGGTAAATTTACTGGAGTTCCCTGGTGGCTCAGTGGGTTAAGGATCCCACATTGTCACTGCTGTGGCGTGGGTTCAATCCCTGGCCCAGGAACTTCCGTATGCCACTGGCACGGCAACAAAAAAAATTAAGGTTACTGACTTGCGGAAGATCACGTACAAGAGTCCGCAGGAGATCCAGGACAACTCAGATCTCCTGAGTCACGTGTCCTTTCTACTACATTCTTCTGGCATGCAGCTGTAGAGTTCATGTACCATTAACCCACCGCCTTTCACTTCTGTCTGAATCAAGTTGGACACCAGCTTTCGTTCACTGTGAACCTTCATAAACATGTTTTCATTCTGTACAAATGAGTCATATACTCTGCACAAATGAGTCAACTGTATCCCCCTTTTCAACTCTTCACTAAGTCAGTTTAAAAACTTCAGCCATAAAAGTAGTTTCAGAAAGCCCCCTATAATGCTATGAAGATAGACCATACTCAGTTGTTTTGGAAGCTATCCATTTGATCTCTCTTTTCATTGCATTTCATTTCTCTTTGCACAGTTGCTCCTCTCCCACTTCTACCTACTCCACCCCTACACCCTGAAAAGCAATTCAACTATTGTTCAGAAATCCTCTGATTTCCGAGTTTACTAACCACAGATGGTAGAACACTGGGTTAAACCAAGCAAGGAACTGGCAAAGAGCTGGACAATTCAAAGGCAAACGTCACAGAGAAGGAAGTAAAAGCAGTGCTGAAACACAATCCTCTTTTCCCTCGATCCAATTTCAGTCGAAAAAATAAGTTTACACAGAACAAGTTTACACAAAACACTTGCTTTAATAACAAGAAAAGACCCAGGTACAGAATGTGAAACATAGGTATAAAATATTAGAGTGACATGGAGTTCCCTTTGTGGCTCAGTGGTTAATGAATCCAACTAGGAACCATGAGGTTGCATGTTCGATCCTTGGCCTTGCTCAGTGGGTTAAGGATCCAGTGTTGCCATGAGCTCGCAGACACAGCTCAGATCCCGTGTTGCTCTAGCTGTGGCTGGGAGCTGTAGCTCAGATTAGACCTCTAGCCTGGGAACTTCCATATGCGGTGGGTGCAGCCCTGGAAAAGACAAAAAAAAAGTAAAAATTAAAATATTGGAGTGACAGATATCCATTTCAGGCTAAGGGACAAGCAGCTTCAACTGTGTTAATATTGTTTTCTTTCTCAGGCAGCAAGTGGATGGATAGACAATGTTTATTATGTTCTCGTTTGCTTTTATGTGTATGAGATATATGAAATTTTCTTTAAAATAAATGCAACACACAAAGTGCAGTTTACTTTCTTACACTTTTAATCAATTTCTCCGAAATTACTTCAAAGCCAATCTGTGAACTGAATACAGAGTTATGTCTATTCCCCCAATGTGGCTGTCCAAAATCTGGACTGAGATGAATAAACAGAAAAATTAAGTCCATAAATCCCAAACAGTACTATAAGAACAATATCAGCATAAAGCTTTGAAAAATTAACAGAAGCTAAAATTTAGAAGACAGTCCTTGCCATCACTTTAGCTGAGAACATTTTAAATCAAAGAATAATCGTATTACATTTGTAACGGAAAAGCAATGACATCCTACTGTATAGCACAGGGAACTATATCCAATCTCTTGGGACAAACCATGATAGAAGATAATATGAGAAAGGGATAGGGTGTGTGTGTGTGTGTACACATGACTGGGTCACTTTACTGTACAGAAGAAATTGGAACTACATTGTAAATCAAACATACTTTAATTTTAAAAATACAATAAAAAAAGAATTATCTTGAGTAATAGTTAATTAAATTCTGAGAGAAAACAAAGGACTTGATAATAAAGTAAGGAAGGATTAATTCAAGAGTTGGGAAAGTATCTAATCCTCTTTTAACTTCTGAACCTAACATTTTCTGTTTACTTTACTGGCTTTTTACCCACTCCCTCAGGGCAGGTTGTCCTCAGGGCTCAGTTCTGTCCTATGTTCTTTCCTCCATAGCTCTTTTGCCTTTGAGAGTTTATTCATTAACTACACTGATGACTCTTGCATCTTATACACATTTGATGACACAAAGCCTGAAAAGATCATAAATGCATATAAATCAATAAGAAAAATGGGTAAATATGAAAAAATGTCACAGAATTCAATTAGTTAACAGCTATAAAATCTGCAAAGTTGGAATTCCCATCATGGCTCAGCAGTAACAATCCCAACTAGTATCCATGAGGACACAGGTTCAATCCTGGCCTCGTTCAGTGGGTTAAAGATCCTGAATTTCTGTGAGCTACGGTGTAGGTCACAGCTGCAGCTCAGGTCTTGTGTTGCTGTGGTGTGTAGGCTGGCGGCTGCAGCTGATTCAACCCCTAGGCCTGGGAACTTCCTATGGGGTGCCCTAAAAAAAAAAAAAAGAAAAGAAAAAAAAATTTGCAAAGTTTAGCAACACTGTCACAGCGGCGTGGGTCACTGCTGTGGCACAGGTTCAATCCCTGTCCCAGGAACTTCCATATGCCTTGGTAGCAATCATTAAAAAAAAAAAAAAGTTATATTCTTCCACCCACTCCCCAAGAATAGGGCCTCTCACAAGCCCATTGTTTCTTTTAGTTTTTTAGCTGCTCAAATATTAATAGTATCCAACTCTGCTCACTTTTCAGTTCTATCAGAACTACAAAATGCAACATGCAGCCAGAGGAGCTTAATAAAGGACAAGGAAGGTATCAAACAAAATGAACAGAATCAGTAGCCTAATTAGTAAAGAAAGACAGGACTAAGGACAGGCAGCCGAAAAAGGTTTTTTCTTTATTAGCAACCAACTCAGACAGGTAGTAAACCTTTAAGACTACCCCAAACATTTACAGATTAAATCAACAATATGTGTGTACACCTGCACAGAGGTCACATCTCCTGATAAAGAAAAAGTTTAACACTGGCTACCTCTGTACTTTCTTCCCATTGTTCACCGATACTTACTAAATACCTACTTATCACCAGAGACTCCCGAACTGCCAGCTCAAGCAAAGAACATTTCTTTCAGCTGTCTAGAGAAAAAGTATGCAGAGAAAACCAAAGGCTCCCGAAAAGTCTCTGTCCGTGATACAGAGTAGGTATTCTTGCTTTATCAAACACCCTTGGAGGAGTTCCTGTCATGGCTCAGTGGTTAACAAATCCGACTAGGAACCATGAGGTTGCGGGTTCGATCCCTGGCCTTGCTCAGTGGGTTAAGGATCTGGCATTGCCTTGAGCTGTGGTGTAGGTTGCAGACGCGACTTGGATCCCACATTGCTGTGGCTGTGGTGAAGGCCGGCAGCTACAACTCCTGTTAGACCCCTAGCCTGGGAACCTCCATATGCCACAGGTGTGGCCTTTGATAAGGTAAAAAGACAAAAAAAAAGGAAAAAAACCTTGGAGTTTCCGTAGTGGCGCAGTGGAAACGAATCTGACTAGGAACCGTGAGGTTGCAGGTTCGATCCCTGGAATCACTCAGCGGGGTAAGGATCCGGCGTTGCCATGAGCTGTGGTGTAGGTTGCAGATACAGCTCAGATCTGACGTTGCTGTGGCTGTGGCATAGGCCAGCAGCAACAGCTCTGATTAGACCCCTAGCCTATGCCACAGGTATGGACCTAAAAAGAAAAAAAAGTTAAAAAAAAGAAAAAAACCCTTGAGGAATAAAAGTTTTTTAATGCATTTTAGTTTAATAAAGTACGTAATGGGGAGCTCCTGTTGTCTGCAAGGGAATCAACAGCTTCTCTGCAGTGCCAGGATGCAGGTTTGATACCCAGCCCAGCAAGAGTGAATTAAGGGATTCCGCATTGCCACAACTTCAGTGTATGTCACAACTGTGGCTCGGATCTGATCCCAGGCCCAAGAACTCCATCTGCCATGGGGCAGCCAAAAATTGGAAAAAAATTTAAAAGATGATTGGTTAATAATAACCGTGAACTCTATTTCAAGGATAATGATAATACAAATACTTACTCTCTATAAGATACTGTGCTACAAACTTAACAAATACTGTAACTCATATACTCCTCACAACAACCTCCAGATAAATATTATCATCCCTTGTTTTACAGATGTGGAAATTAAGGCTCAAAGTCGGAAGGAAAAGAACATTTCCTAGATCACATAGCTAAATAAATGAAAAGTCAAACATAGGTTTTTCTGACTTGAGGATATGCATTAACCACTAAAATTAAATTTTATAATATTTTCAATTATACATAGGGGTTTTTACAAATCTGAATAAGTTCCATCGATAATTTAACTAAAAACAATACTTCAGATTAAAGTGATACTTCAGATTAAGCTAGATAAGTGATTTTACTAGCATTATGAGAGAATTCACAAGAAAAATTTGGCCAAATTTTATAGTACAGCAAATCTTCCTGAACAGCTCAGGTATTAAAGGAGCATTACAGATTAAGATAACCATATTAATGGCAACAATATTCATGACTACTTTCAGCCATCTTGCCCATAATTTAAAGGAAGCATTCTTTATATATCCAAAATCCAATGTGGTTATAAATAACACTCAATAGTCCTAGGGAGAATACTTCATAGAAATGAAATGTCCAAAAATCATTTTAGTTAGTCTTACCTCACCAACCTTAGGGAGGTTGCTCTGCCTCTCTACATCTAGGTTTGCTCATCTATAAAGTAACAGGAGTATCTACCTTAAAGTGTTAAGAAGATTAAACGAGATAAAATGTTTAGCATTCGATTTATATGTTTAAAATGGAGAATGAGTTCACATCTCAAATATAAAGATCTGACTTTATAGTGTGTAATAGTGGCCTACTGAATTTCACCAAATAAGCTTCTTAAAATTTTGTCCATTTTCTGTTTCCCCTAAGCTGTTCAAGGCTGTGGCAGGCAAGACTAATGGCGCCCAAAAGATACCCACATCCTCATCTTGGGAAGCTGTGAATATGTTAGTATACAGAAAAGGACAACTACAGTTGCAGATGGAATTAAGGTTGCTAATCAGTTAACCTAAAAATAGGGAGATAATTCTGGATTGTCAGGGTGGGCCTGAGGTAATCACAGGGCCCTTGAAATGTAGAGGAGGGAGCAAAGTTACAGGAGGATACACAAATGAGAGAGAAGGGTCGGGGTGATATATATAGGTCATGTGAGATCTTGATCTGCCCTTGTGGGCTCTGAAGATGGGAGGGGGATATGAACAAACAAATAAGGGCAGCTTCTAGAAGCTGGAAAAGCTAAGGAAACACGTTATCTCCTAGAATCATCAGAAAGAAAGGCAGCTCTTGATTTTAGCCCACTGAGACTCATGGTAGACTTAAAAGGTTAAAACCTTCAGAATCATAAGATAATAAATTTGTGTTGTGTAATGTCATCAAATCTGAGGTAACTCGTTACAGGAGCAATAGAAAGCTAATATAAATGCCCCCCAACCTCACTTGTTTTTCTTTTTTTAAGCACTCCCTTAATGTCCTTGAGCCAAAATGTAGATACCCTGGGATATTTCAAAATCAACCGACTCTCCAAAAGAATGTGAAAACATTTCATTCTATAAAACTTAAAACTTAGGAAGAAAGGAGTTCTCATTGTGGCTCAGTAGTAATGAACCCAACTAGTATCCACAAGGCTTCAGGTTCGATCCCTGGCCTCACTCACTGGGTTAAGGATCCAGTGTTGCTGTGAGCTGTAGTGTAGCTTGCAAATGCAGCTCGGATCCCACACTCACCGCTGTGGCTGCAGCACAGGCCAACTGCAGCTCCAATTCAATCCCTAGCCTGGGAATTTCCATATGTTGCAGTTGAGGCCATAAGAAGAAGAAAAAAATTTTTAGGAAGAAAAACGCCACCACAGAACACTATTTTTAGTCTGGCTGAGTAGATAACAAGCCAAACCACTGGATTACTCTGGACAAAATAATTTTTAAAAAATTAAAAAACAAAAATCTTTCTGAGGACAATGAAGAACAGCCAAATGCAGGTACACACCAGAAGAGAGTCTATACTTAGAAGCCAATGAAGACTCTTTTTTTTCCCTCAAATCTTTTAGCCTAAGAGCAGACCCCAGTCTATTCCATGTTGGGCAGCTAAAACTCCAAGAGAAAACCAGCAGCCTTAACGTCTTGAAGTACCACGGGAGTGTCTAGAAAAGGAGAGGCATAGGCAAGTGGGAAATCCCAGCATAGGAAAAACCAGAGAGAAGAGGCCCCAATTCTATGCCTGACTCCAAATCATGCATGCACATAACGCAGACTTCATGCAGTCCTGTTAAAAAAACGGAACCAATATTTGAGCCACAAGGGAGCTGGACTGCAGTCTGAGTTTAAGTTAACTGCCTGCAACAACAAAATATTCTTTGGAGGAATTAAAAAATCTACAACCTCTATTAGATCATTCACAACATCCAGGATACAATCCACAATTACCTGACATACAACAAAAAAGGAAAACAACGCTGTTCAAGAAAAAAGACAATCGAGATTATCAAACAATAATTCCAAAGCTGCTACAACCATGTCTAAGGACATCAAGAAAAATTATCTTCAATGAATGAAAAGATACAAGTAGAAACTATAATAAAAGAACAAAATGAAAATTCTAAAACTGAAAACACAATCCTTGAAAATGCCACAACAACCCTCTCATTCCTCTAAAACTAATTAGTGGCTTGGTAGTGAGGCAGTGATGTCAACACTACAGAAAGCCATGGACAATTACTAAAGGAAAGATGGAAATAAACCTATTCTAATTAGCTATTTTCCACATTTCATAATTTTTAGGCAATTCTTGACACTCAACAAGGTGTTACTGTACTTACAGAAAAGAAAAATAAAGCTCAAGGAGATTAAGAAATATGGTTCAAGGTCAAATAACTAGTGTCTTCCAGGCACAGTACTAAATTCTAGATATTTTTTAAGCAATGACAAGATGAAAAGCCTGTGGCTAAAGAAACTGGCAGCTAGCTAATAAAGTAGAAATTACAAGAAAATAAGCAATTTCTTTGAAAATGATTTCCTTAAAGTTTTCTTTATTTTGGGGGGGTGCTGTTCCCAGGCCAGGGAATAAACCTGCACCACAACAGCAACCCAAGCTGTAGCACTGACATTGCATCCTTAACTTGCTGTGCCACAAGAAAACTCCTAAAGGTTTCTCTTCCAGGAAAGGAACTTTATTAGCAGGACCTGTTTACTCACATTTTTCCTGATTTTTGCTAGGTCATTCTGATATTCCACTATTTGTAATGGGTTAAAAGGGCCTGGTTATATGAATTATAGAGCATCCTCACAATAGTATGCTATGCAGCATTAAAAATGACGGTATAGGGAGTTCCCACTGTGGCACAGTGGATTAAGAATCTGACTAGAACAGCTTGGGTCACTGTGGAGGTGTGGGTTTGCTCCCTAGTCAAGTGCAGTGGGTTCAAGGATCCGGTGTTGCTGCAGCTGTGACAAAGGTCAAAGCTGCAGCTTGGATTCAGTCCCTGGCTTGGGAACTTCCTTATCCCACAGGAGCAGCCATTAAAATAAAAATTTTTTTAAAAATTAAAAAAATAAATTTAAAAAATGGGAGTGCCCATCGTGACTCAGCAGAAACGAATCTGACTGGCATCCATGAGGATGCAGGTTCAACTCCTGGCCTCGTTCAATGAGTTAAGGATCCGGCGTGGCCATGAGCTGTGGTGTAGGTTGCAGACGTGGCTTGGATCTGGCATTGCTGTGGCTGTGCATAGGCTAGCAGCTCCAGCTCCAATTCAGCCCCTAGCCTGGGAACCTCCATATGCCACAGGTGCAGCCCTTAAATAAAAAGTTAAAAAAAAAAATTTATTGATATGCAAAGCTAATCAAAATGTATAATGGGAGAAAACAGGCTACAAAACAGTATGAACAATACCATTTGATTTTTACAAAAAAAAATGTTCTGTAAAGTCCTTTAATTGCAGACATCAAAATGTTAGCATTGTTAATTCTCGATTTGATAAGACTATGGGTGATTTTTATTTTTTGAACTTATTCTATTTGCTGTTTCTAATAGTTTTTCTTATTTTGTCCTTTCCACCTAGAATACCTTCTCCCTATACATCTGGCCCCATCCCTATCTATCCTTATTACTTCCAGGAAAAATCTTACACCACCTTCAAACCAAACTGGATGATCTTATTCATATCTCTAACCACTGTAGAGCTGACTCCTGAACAATACTAAAGGTTAGCAGCGCGGACCCTCTAAGTAGTTGAAAATCCAAATATAACTTAGAGTCGGACCTCCAAATAGGAGGTTTCTGCATATCTGGGATACTGTAGTACTTACTGAAGGGGGGAGACGACTCGCTTTTAAGTGGACCCACTAAGTACAAATCTTTTCAAGGATCACCTATACTTTTACACTGTTCAATACCTATTACCTTAAGTTCCTATTCCATAAGACTATCAATTCTAAGAAAACAGGGATTGTCTAAATCCATTTAACTGTAGTATGGGAAAATAATAGTACTAACCTCACAAATTAGGTTTACAATGTAAATAACAGTGCTTGGCGCATATAAAGCAGTCACATGTTACCTACCATTATTCTCCCACCTTGATACCTGGAACCCAGCAGGAACAGTAGAACCTCCAACTTTACTGAAACACTAAACTCTGCAAATTGGAATATTCTCATTTGACAACTGAGAAAACCAACTGAGAACAGTTCAAAGTCACAGAACTAGAAAAAGCGGTGAAGGCTCCATCCAAACTCAGGTCTAACTGCAAGGCCCTGCGCTCATCCTATACTGCTGTGCACTAACCCCTCCCTTCCGCTAAGAAACTGAACCTTTCTATTTTACTAGCGCGGCTAAGTGTCCGTCGTCATCATCGTCATTTCTGGAACGTGCATCTTTAAGTCAAAGCAAGCGAGTGTTTCAGCCTGAGTTCCAAGGTCGCTGCCTAAAGCGTCGTGACGTCCTGAGACCTCAGGAGCCGGCACAGGCTCCGCCGCCCGGGGTGCAATGTCCAGGGAGCCCGGGGTTCCAACAGGCAGCGCCGGCGCAGTCAAGGGTACGCCAGCGCCGCCCTCCCACGGCCCAAGGAGACGCCGGCCGAGTCCCCGCCGCCCAGCGCCGCCCCCGGGACGCCCCGCGCACCGACTAGGACCAGCGCCGGCCCGCGGGAGTTCTCCGGGGTGGCTCTGCTGCCTCCCGTCCTGAGGAGGCCTCCCCGCCGCCCCTCCCTAGCTCCTCGGCCTTGCGGCCCCCTCCGGAGCGGGCGAAGGCCGCGGTGTCCTTGCCGCCGACCGCAGATCGTCTCGGGCCCGGAGTGCCCTGTGCCCGCCGCCAGAGGAAGCCCGAAGAGAGGGAGAGGGCAGCGGCAGCGCCGGCACACATTCGACCCTCCTTACCCACTGGGCGGTGAAGCTCGCAGCAACGGCCCGGAGCGCCGCAGAGAGGAACATGGCGGGCCAAACTGCGAGCCTTTCAGACGGCGCCAGGAGGAATCCCGAGCGCCGAGACGCACGGCGTGCGCGCCCCCGAGCCCGGCCCGCGCGCCCTGGTAGGCGGCGGTGCGCGGGTACGGCTGGGGCCACTGGGAGGGGCGAGGGCCTTCTAAGGCCAGGTGCCGGGGTGGTGCCTTTGGTCCCGCCTTGAAGGGCATTGTCCCTTTAGTGGCCCCTAGGGCCCTGCGGACCCGGTTTTATGCGGTGAGCTTCCCTCCCAGAGACCTATCAGGATTTAACCTTCTTTTTTTGTGTGTCTTTTACGGCCGCGGGTGTGGCATATGGAGGTTCCCAGGCTAGGGGTCTAATCGGTGCTATAGCTGCCGGCCTACGCCACAGCCACAGCAACGCCAGATCCGAGCCGCGTCTGCAACCTACACCACAGCTCACGGCAACGCCGGATCCTTAACCCACTGAACGATGCCAGGGATCGAACCCGCAACCTCATCGTTCCTAGTCGGATTCGTTAACCACTGAACCACGACGGGAACTCCTTAACATTCTTTTTGATTTCAGTTCCTTATTATTATTTTTTAATCACAAGATGCCAACAGCACTTTATTTTTTCTTCTACACATCCTGTTCTGCAGCTTCCTTGGTCCTTTTTGCCCGTATGCCAAAGAGCCGGGCGTTGGCACGGGCCATGCGGAGACCGGCTTTTTCCCTCTTGTACACGTTCTGTATGGGCATGAGTGGTCCCGTCTGCTGGGTGGCCAATTTGAGCTCTTCAGCAAAGCTGTCACTCTTCTTGGGGGCCGAAGGCTTCCTGGGGAAGAGGATGAGCTTGGAGCGGTACTCCTTGAGCCGCTGCACGTTGGGCTGCAGGGACTCAGTGCACTTGTTCCGCCGCGGGGGATCCACCAAGATCCCAGTGGTCCAGGCCACCTTCTTGTGGATTGCGGCCACCCTCACCTCCTCCAGGCTGAAGCCTCTGCCGGGGCGCACCTTCGTGTGGTACCTGATCGTGGGGCATCTCACAACCAGCCGCAGGGGGCCAGACGCAGGGCACGGGTCGATGCGGTGCGCCTTGGCCTGCCGGGCCTTGAGCCTCGGATCTTGAGTGCAGGCTGGTGCCGGGCCTTGAGCCTCGGATCTTGAGTGCAGGCTGGCTGAACCACGTGGCCACACGCGGTTGTCAGTCCTCGTGGAAATGGGGTTTCAGGATCATACCATTCCTGCTGGTCGCCATGGCTGCGGCCGAAGGGCCTTCTCTGAGGGTGCACGTCATTTTTGATTGCAGTTCCTTAAAAAACAAAAAATTCCATTGCAATCCTCTATAAACAGTATTTTACGAATTGAAGAACTTGCAGAATTGAAGATACAGAGGGCTGGCTGCCATGCAGTGAGCTAGGCATGGACACCAAATCCCTGATTCCCACTCTTTTGCTTTAGAGATGCGTGCCTACATATTTAGGGGCAAAATAATAAGATACTTGGAATTTGCTTCGGAATAATGCAGAGTAGGATGTAGAAAGGAAACAAGATTGATGACTTGAAGCTGTGTGGTAGTTCTCATTGCTATTCTGGGTACTTTGAACATATTAGAAATTTTTCCATAATAAAACTTTCAAAAAAAAAAAAAAGCCACTTCCTTCTTGATGTTTGTTTGGTCATCTTTGGAAATTCCAGCACATACTTATTCACTAATAGCTATAATACGTAGAGCACCATTTCCTGCTGTGGAGCGTTTACCAGGCACTTACTGTCTCTTGATTTCTCCCTTCAGTGCCTTTCCTTTTATGTCTTGTACCCACTGCCTTCCTTTGCCCATTTTCTTTGTCATAATATACTTCTGAATGATTTCTGGAGCTTTCACATCAGTGCAGGGTTTTCTGTTTGTTTGTTTGTTCGTTTAACTTATTCCTCATTATTTTAAAAATTCTAAACTATCCCATAGCAACTCCTTATGAATCATATTTTACAAGTTAGGGAATTCAAGTCATGGAGGGCTACCAGCCATTAGCTAGAAATAGACACACCAAATGTCTTGGTTCCCATTCCTTTGCTTTATCCTTTATATTAGTTAGCTTCTTCTAAATTGGCTTCAGTAGGAGTTCCTGTCCTGGCTCAGTGGAAACGAATCTGACTAGCATACATGAATATGCAGGTTTGATCCCTGGCCTTGCTCAGTGGGTTAAGGATCCGGAATTGCCGTGAGCTGTGGTGTAGGTCATAGACCCAGCTCAGATCTGGCGTTGCTGTGACTGTGGTGTAGGCAGCAGCTGTAGCTCCATTTCGATCCCTAGCCTGGGACCCTCCATATGCTGCGGTTATGGCCCTAAAAAGCAATAAATAAATAAATAAATTGGCTTCAGTAGTCCATCTTTAAAAGGTAAAAATATTTGGGGTCTCACTGTTGATTTAAGCTATTTTCTTACAACATTTCCTAAATACAGATACACCCAGTACTCTTATACATGCAACATTGTTCTTATAGTTCTTACATAACTAAAATCAAAACATATCACAAATTAAACATGTAGAAACCTACAAATGGATGCTATTGACTGATATGGCATGGGTTCTTTAAATCTGGAGTGCAGGCTTTTATCAGATTCTGTTAGGGCTCTCTCTGACTTCTTAGTCTAGATCGGTTCTCATAATACGTTCCCCAAGTCAGCCTCCTCTATCATCACCACCAGATGATAACCACCACAGGTGCAGAATCCTGCCCTTTCCAACTGCTTTGGTTCAACAACCTGTACTGTATGTAGCATATGGAAGGAATTAGACATTTGTTGACAGTGAAAATCTTACAAATGGTGTGAATATTTGGTCTAAGAGGGCTGTGTGCCAGGTGGGCTTTAAACGTGTGTATCCAGTGAGGGTGATTTCCATACAACAGGAGACCTAACCAAAGTACATCAAACAGTATTGGGTTCATGATCTCACATGAAAAAAATTCCAGAGGTAGAGCAGTTCCAAGATTAGATAATTCAGTACTCAAGGACGTCCTTAAAAACTTGAGTGCTTTCTCTTAGATAGAAACTAAAATGAAACCCTTAAAAAAGAATAAGTCCACATGACTCATTGACCCACCCAGACCTAGACCTGCAGTCTCCACTTTATCAGACCTCCACAGGTGAAACAACCAAGCCCATGAAGTGCCTAACTTTCCCAGGACAAAGACGGCCCCAAGGAAAAAATGTTAAATTTTTATACCATGATCTCAATTGCCATCCCAGACCTATGGAACTCAACACATGACCACCTGCCTATAAAACCTGATTATCTCCCAACGGAGGGGGCTCTGAGTTTCTCTTGCTCAGTTCTTCCAGCCACTCTGCTGATGAATAAATTTTGCTTCAGATCCATTTTTCTTTCCCCAGCGCTCTAACATTTTCTATCTTTTACTCTGTCATCCTTAGCTGGGACTCCTATTACGATCGCAAGATGACTGCAGCAGTTCCAAGGATCAGATGCAGATGACAATATCCTGAGGGAGAAAAAGAACTCTTACCTTTCTGAGAAGGGTCCAGGTGTTCCTGCAGCAGACTTCTCTGTCTCCTTTACATTCCTGCCATGATAGTTAAGAGAACAGGCTGGAACTACTGATTCAGATCCGACCTCGGCTGCTTCCTAGTTGTGTGACTCTAGGCAAATGAATTCCTCTGGACTTCTTCCTCCAAGCTTTATTATGTGAATGGCATGAGTTATGAAACACCTGGGAAAATGAAACAAAATGAAAACCTGTGACATTCTTTTAAAAGTACCTAGTTTAGAGAGTTCCTGCTGTAGCACAATGGAATCGGCAGCATCTTGGGAGCACTGGGATGCAGGCTGGATTGCCGGCCCAGCACAGTAGGTTAAGGATCCAGTGTTGCCGCAGATGCAGCTTAGGTTGCAACTGGGATGGGATCCCTGGCCTGGGAACTCCACATGCCACAGGGCAGCCAAAAAAGAAAAAAAAAGAAGTACCTAGCTTGGGGAGTTCCCATTGTGGCTCAGATGGTTAAGAACCCAAATCTATGAGGATGGGAGTTTGATTCCTGGCCTCGATCAGTGGGTAAAGGACCTCACCTTGGTGCAAGCTACCGTGTGGGTTGCAGATGAAGCTGGAATCTGGCATAGCTGTGGTGTAGGCCAGCTCTGATTCAACCCCTAGCCCTGGAACTTCCATATGCACTGGTGCAGCCATAAAAAGCAAAAAAAAAAAAAAAAAGTACCTTGCTTGGAGCAAGTGCCAGTAAATGTTAGCATGGGATGGGGTCTTCCATGGTAGACCTCTGTCTTTGGAGGTGATAATCCGTAAAGAAGGTGTATATCAGAGTTCTCTTATGGCACAGTGGGTTAAGGATCCACCACTGTCACTGATGTGGCACGGGTTCAGTCTCTGGCCTAAGAAGTTGCACATTGCTGCAGGTGTGGCCAAAAAAAAAAAGAAAAGAAAAAACTAGATCTTTCAAAATAATAAATGACTTTATATATATATTATATATATGTGCGTGTATATATAATATATATACACGCACATATATATTTGTCGTTTTAGGGCTGCACCCACGGCATGTGAAGGTTCCCAGACTAGGGGTCGAATCGGAGATGTAGCCACTGGCCTATGCCGCAGCCACAGCAACGCAGGATCTGAGCTGTGTCTGCAACCTACACCACAGCTCACAGCAATGCCGGATCCTTAAGCCACTGAGCAAGGCTAGGGATCGAACCCGCAACCTCATGGTTCCTAGTTGGATTCGTTAACCACTGAGCCACGACGGGAACTCCCTAACCTGATATATTTTTTAAAAAGGTGTGTATTTCCTGGACATCTAACAGTAAACAAGGACTTAGCAGGCATCCCTGATTTCTGTTACCTAGCCACAAAACCAAAGAATGGGAGGAGTAATGCTTGAAATATTAAGGAGCAGGGTTAAGGGAGCATCTAGCCTGTTGACACTTTTTCAACAATGATACAGAAAATAAAATGCATTTAGTTCAACACTCAGCTGCCAGTAGGTGTGACACCATTTTGTTCAACATTCCAAAGGATTTGTTAATGCTCTGGGGCACTTTGGCTTATCATTAACCCGAATACTTCTCCAGTGCAAACGTCAGGATTCGTATCTCTCACACCCAAGAATATGGGTTCATTTCTATAGCCCCCCTCTGCACAATTGGCTATTCTCCCCAGAGTCCTCAGGCTGGAATTGTGGGAGCTATTTGAAAAATCCCTGTTCTTCCTCCCACTTTCAAAGTCATTGTTTCTGCACATAGATCAAATGGACCTTGGTGATTTCAAATGTTAGTGGCCTAACCCTGAAGGCCTGATTGAAGTTGGCTTGGTGATAAACATGTAATGGACATTATGGCTTCCTGATAAGGTATATTCCACTATTCTAAGTTAGTGCTACTACCATAAGCCCTAACTAGAGTGGTCAACCCTTTACAGAATGTATATGTTTTGGGGGTGGGAGATGGGTTACTGGGAGCCTGGGAAGCTAGAACAAAGTCTAGGAGAATGACCAAATATGGGAACTTTGGCTCTGCCATTCCTATGATTTCTTCTCCATTTGAAGCTTCATAAATAGGGGCTACTGAGGACGTGATAATGGAAACAATAAGCGCTGTAATCAGAGGGACTTGGATTTGAATTCTGACCTCATCACTTAATAGATTCTGTGAAGATTTGGCCCTTAATTTTGGAACATTAAACCACTCAGTTTATGGAAAAGGATTAAGGTGGTTCCGGGCTCAAAGTTCTTTCCAGTATCTAACAGGTGGTCCACTCCATCTGAGAAGCACTTTAGTCAGGACTTCTAAATCACAACCATCTCCTAGGCCACAGCCCACTTATTAAAGCTGCCTCAGGCAGATCAAGGTGTTCTCTGCCTCTCACTTGCCCGTTCTAACTGTGCCAACCAGCCACCTTGACGGGTTTTCTAATGAATAATGTGAAATGCAGGCCCAGTCCTGCTTTGAGGGAAGAAGAGCAATGGAGAGCCAGTTGTTATAAAGTCAAAACTCAAAGCAAGGGAAAAAAAGGGGGGGGGGATAAGCTTACTGCCGGGTAAGAGTCTTTTAGGAGGTGGGGGTTAAGAAGGGTTAAGCAGGAAGTTTGAGGATGCAACAAAGAATCACTGGTCACAGTGGGACACTGAAGGGCTAGGGCTGTTTCATGTTGTTTCACACCAGGGTGAGAGGGGATAGAAGGACACTGTTCTTATACAACAAATAAATAAAAAAGGGGGAGATGTTGGAGACCACTGAACCGCTGAACTCTGCAGAAGGCAAATATCTGCTGAGTCTGTTCTATAGTACAGGGTCTCCTTCATAGACATTATGCAGCTAGAGGCAGGCACCAATGCTAATAGTTTCCTTTATTAGGTAGGCTTGTCATTGCCTATGCCTGCTCCAGCCCACTAATCTAAATAATAAGCAGAATGTCACCTAAGCTGTTATCAGATTCAGGTGACTTGTTGCTTTCCTAATGTGAGACTGAATCCTCAGGGCCTCCATGGCTCAAGTGCAATTTTCTCTCAAAATTTGATCAGTGCTTCCAGTCAAACCATAAAAGTAATTAAACAACAATGGATATTATGTTTGGCTAGTAGACTAGCAAAATTTTAAGACTGATAATTGCTGGCATTGGTAATGTGGGGAGCACACCACCAATCTTTCATCCAGCTGTGGTAGTAATACAAATAAGATCAGCCTCTCCAGAGAGTAATTTAGCAATGTATATTCAGCTTCTTAATATGTAAACCCTTTACCCAGCAATTGTACTTCTGTGAATTTATTCAAAGGAAATGACTGGAGAAGCATACAAAGTCATATGTATCTCACAGTACTATTCATAATATGTGAAATCCTGGAAGCCGTGTAAATGATCGTCGTCAACAGAGAATTGATTAACAAATTACAGTACAATGGCCACAGATTTAAAATTAATAGTAGGAGTTCCCATGTGGCTCCATGGGTTAAGGATCCAGCATTGTCACTGCTGTGGCTTCAGTTTGATTCCTGGCCCAGGGACTTCTGTGTGCCACAGGTGTGGGCAAAAAATAAATTTAAAAAAGTAAAAACAATAAATAACAAATATCAGTACTTATCATAAAGGGAAAAAATGATAGGCTAAGTCAAATTTAAAAAACTTTACAGAATGTCATGTATAACATGACCACACTTTTTGTATGTGCACAGAAAATAATGC
This sequence comes from Catagonus wagneri, assembly GCA_004024745.2. Taxonomy (NCBI): domain Eukaryota; kingdom Metazoa; phylum Chordata; class Mammalia; order Artiodactyla; family Tayassuidae; genus Catagonus; species Catagonus wagneri. The sequence continues at coordinate 19,391,244 of PVHT021183608.1, read as the reverse complement.
AGAAAGGTATACATCAAAATATTAGAGTTCTCTCTGTTTGATGGGATTAAAGGTGGTTTGCATTTTTTTATTACATTTATAGGTGTACAACAACCATCACAACCAAATTTTATAGGATTTCCATCCCAAACCCTCAGTGCATCCCCCCACTCCCCAACCTGTCTCATTTGGAAACCGTAAGTTTCCCAAAGTCTGTGAGTCAGTATCTGTTCTGCAAAGACGTTCACTGTGTCCTTTTTTTAGATTCCACATGTAAGTGATAGCACTTGATGTTGGTGTCTCATTGTCTGACTGACTGCACTTGGTATGATAATTTCTAGGTCCATCCATGTAGCTGCATTGCTGTCAGCCAGCTGCTGACACTGACGGCGGGGGCTCAGCCCTGGAACTGACTTTTCCCTCAGCCCTAGTGTCATCCCACTCTAGCGAGCAAGTCATCTTAGAAACCCTGCCCCTCCCACCCTGCCTTCTCCTGGATCCTTCTTCATCTCTAGTTCTCCAAGCGCTCCAGCAAGATGGCGTCAGCAGCGCAAAGGCAACAAGACTCTGACTTACGTTTCCTGTCTTAGTTTATTTGCACACCAGGGTATTAAGCTGGGTTTCCCCAGAAGCCAACGTTGAGATGAAAATCTGAACCCAAGTAGTAGATTTGGGTGGTGACTCAAGGAAGTGTACTTGAGCGGATTACCCCTGGGAGTCCCCTGGTTCAGTGCCCCTGAGGAGCTATGGTGACAGCATAGGACACACACAGTACCCTCCCAGACAAGGAGGGTGAGAAAGGCTAGAGATTCTTCCTCCCTATCACACAGTCATTGGCCTAGGGCTGTTGCACTTCTGGCTGAAGCCCTCACTGGAGAGCAGAGCCTGCCTGCTGTAGATTGTTCTGAAATGTTCTGTGATGACGAGCACCTAGGGGTTCTAAGCAGAACACAGGTGGTAGTAAAAATAACACTCAAACCTGCTGTTTCAGTGATTCTGGAAAGTTTCTGGAGGAAGTATGCAGTGTCATAGTAAATACCACCCGTGGAAGTCTTCCAAGACTTACTTAGGCTTCTGCCTCCTGCATCAGAGCCTGTAAAGGACTGTTCTGGTCACCCCCTGCCCCCACCCCATCACACTGGGTCTTTTTAAAAATGAGAGGTCTGGGAGTTCCCGTTGTGGCTCAGGGGTTATGAACAAGTATCCATGAAGGCACAGTTTCAATCCCTGGCCTTGCTCAGTGGGTTAAGGATCCAACATTGCTGTGAGCTGTGGCATGGGTCACAGATGCAGCTTGGATCCCACATTGCTGTGGCTATGGCCTAGGCCCACATCTGCAGCTCTGATTCAACCCTTAGCCTGGGAACTTCCATATGCCTCAGGTGCAGCCCTAAAAAGACAAAAAAAAAAAAAGAGAGAGAGAGAGAGAGAGCAAGGTCTTTCATGTGCATCTTTCTCTTTTACTAACCATGAGGATACAGTTCACCACTCGTATTTTTGAACCCTCCCCTCATATGAAAGGTCAGGAACTGGGTACTTAAACGTATGAAATACTCTCCCTACCCTCAAGGATCATATCGTTTAGTTGGGCAGTACAATAGGTATCATTATATTCTTCCTTTCAGGTAGAATATGGGGATGGTGAAAGGCTTAAGAACTTTTCCAGGTAGAAAATCCAGGTGAAAAATGAGAACAGAAATCATATTAGCATAAGACTAAATAAAATGCTGGAAATAAAAAGAAATAAAATTCAGGAATCAGAGTTCTCCCTGTGGCAGCACCAGGATACAAGTTCCATCCCTAGCCCAGCACGGTGGGTTAAGGATCAAGTGTTGCTGCAGCTGCAGCTGCAGCTGCAGCTGCAGCACAGGTTGCAACTACAGCTCAGATCTGAATCCTGGCCCAGGATCTCCATAGGCTGCAGGGCAATGAAAAAAAGAAAAGAAAGCCAGAATCACAGAATTGAGTTCCTAATTTACTTCTCTGCCAATTACTAAAGATGGCACTTTTAACACCGTGTTAAAAGTGTTCTGTCTGACTTCATCTATCCTCTCCACTCTTAGGAACAAGAAGAGCTTCCATATTAATTATCTATTGCTGCATAACAAATTATCCTAAAACTTACCAGTTTACAGCAAGATATATTTATTATCTCACAGTTTCTGTGAGTCAGGGATCTGGGCACAGTTTGCCTGGGTCCTATTTCTCAGGGTTTTTCACAAGCTGAAATCAAGATGTTGGCAAAGATTCAAGTCTCATCTGAAGGCTTGACTGGGGAAGGATCTGCTTCCAAGTTCACATGATTGTTGGCAGGATTAGGTCCCTCATAGGCCAGCAAACCAAGGGCTTCTCTTCCTAGACTGCTGTTGACTGGAGGCCACCCTCAGTTCCTTGCCAGGTGGGCTTCTCCAATATGGCAGTTTGTGTCACCAAAGTATGGAAGCCAAGAAGGCAACAGAGACAGAAGTCACAGTCTTTTCTAACCTAACGGTAGAAGTGACATCATCACCTTTGCCATATTCTACTGACCACACTTAAAAGGAGGAGATTATTTAAGGCCGTGAATATAAGGAAGTGGGGGTAGTTGAGGACCATCTTTTTTTTTTCTTTTTAGGACTGCACCTGTGACATTTGGAAGTTCCCAGGCTAGGGGTCGAATTGGAGCTGCAGCTGCTGCCTACAGCACAGCTTAACACACTGGATCCTTAACACACTGAACAAGGCCACAGATTGAACCTGCATCCTCACGGACACTATGTCAGGTTCCTAACACACTGAGCCTCAGCAGGAACTCTGAGGGGAGGCATCTTGTAAGTCTGCCTGCCACAATGTCCTTACCACCGACTTATACTAGGTGCTCAGTAATGTTTGTTATTTTGCATCTTTATTATTTCTAAAATAACAGAACAAGTTGCAAAACTGCATCATAGCGAAAAAAAAAAAAGGTTAGATTTCAAAGGGTTGAACCATACAATAGGAGAGTTTGGGGTCGTCCATTCCATTCTCCTCAGTGGACTGATCTAAGAATCTAGTCATGTACTAAAATAGCTGGACTGTGAACTCCCTGAAGGCAGGACTGTGTCCTTAATCTCAACATCATCAACACCTACTGCCCCCTTCCCTAACACATGAAAGAAGCTTGGCAAACACTGAACAGATTGAATGGATTGAGGAATGGCTTAGTGAATAACCGAGTCTGTCCCTCTTAGGATTTTTCCACCGGGCTTACACATTTAACAAAATAGTGCGCCAATTTAGGAAGTGGTCATGGAAAGAGGAAGTTTACTATTGAATCTAAGCAAATATTTGATTGAATGAATGTCAGCAAGGCAGTCCCCACTTTGGTTCTGTTGACTACATTTTTCAGTACCTTTCAAAATACTAATCTGAGAAAACCTGTAATGTGGACAAACAGAAACAGTATCCAGTAAAATATGCTCTTGCTGTTACCACAAGATTGATCTTTATAGGACATTCATCTAGCCAAGTAGAATTTAGAACCTAGGTTTATTTAGAGAGGGTCACTAGCAAGAGTTGAGGTGCTGCACGTACTCTTTGAAGCTTCTCACAAAGAGTTTGAGCTGGAGTTTTGCGGAAGTGTGAATCTGTGTGAAAATCAAACCTTTCCTTATGCAATGTGAGCTATACATTTTTGCAAAGCCCTTGGAAGCGTAAGGTTGCAGTGGGTTTTAAGAATGTGCTGTTGTTTACTTCAGATGAAATGCTGCTTAGAAAAGGAAGTACTTTCTTTTTCTTTTTAGGGCTGCACCCGCAGCATATGGAATTTCCCAGGCTAGGGGTAGAATTGGAGCTGCAGCTGCTAGCCTGCACCACAGCTACAGCAACAGGCGTGTCTGCAATCTATACTGCAGCTCACCACAACACCAATTCTTAACCCACTGAGCAAGGCCAGGGATCAAACCCACATTCTCATAGATACTAGTCAGGTTCTTAACCCTCTAAGCCAAGACAGGAACTCCAGAAAAGGAAGTTCTTTCATTCAGAGAAATTAGTATTTGGTCTCAGAACTGATACTGAATTTTTCATCTCTCTCTCTCTCTTCCCCCAACCCCCTCTATTTCTCTCTCTCCATCTCTATCATTTCCTCTGTCTCAAGGAAGAGTGGTTTCCTGATTCTATACACGTAAGATATGTGTGCAAAGTCACAAACATTACTGGCCAATTCAGCCTTCTTATTCTGTTTTGGGTGATTTACATCATGCATATTAATACTCACATTGCTTAGATGTTGATGGATGAGTAAGAATCAGATTGTGTATTTCATAAGAACGACTGGGGGGTTCCCGAGAGCTACAAATTCTGCAAAACAAATCCCTTAAGTAAATAATGGAAAATGATAGTTTATTTTAAATCCTTTGAAACGTTGAAAAGTGATGCAAAAGGAAAGGGCTCATCTGTTCCTAGTCAGCTTTTGACCTTTGACTATATAAACACAAGAAACACAGGAGCTCCAGCTAAGAAACAGCGTTGCCACTCTGCTATCCAGATGACCAAATCGAGCCTTTCCGTTAAGTGTTGTGAAACATACAAGAGCACCATTTCACAGAACAATACCTTTAATAATTTATTCTTAAAAAAGAGGGCAGTTACTAAGGGCTTGGCCATCTCAATAATTTTTTTAATCTTTAAAGTAAGGGTATTCAGAATTCCCATTGTGGCTCAGCAGGTTAAGGACCCGACATAATCTCTCTGAGGATGCAAGTTCAATCCCTGGCCTTACTCAGTGGGTTAAGGATCTGACATTGCCATAAGACACGGTGTAGGTCATAGATGTGGTTTGGACCCGGTGTTGCCATGGCCATGGTGTTGGCCTGCAGCTGCAGCTCCAATTTGATCCCCAGCCCAGGAACTTCCATATGCCGCAGGTGCGGCTGTAAAATAAATACATAAATAAATAAATAAATAAATAAATAAATAAATAAATAGAGGGGATTGAACCAAATTCTTTTCTAGTCTTTCCTGCTCTCAAATGCTGACACCAGGACTCAGGATACCTCAGAATCCATACAACCACTACCATCCTTCCACTGGCCTGGAACCACAACCCCTTATTGTCCGGACATTAACAACCAGAGTTAACACACATTATGCAGTCTTGCCAAAAGCGACTTCCACCCACGAAGGACCCTGAAGATCAAGTACCTTTGTTACAGTGCCCTAAAATTACCCAGTAAGAAGTGGGCCTCAGAGGAAATAGGAACATGTCTCCTGTGACCTTTCCTATTTACAGGATCAGTGTAGGAAGTCCGTTATTTGCACTGGGGCCCTTCAGCTGCTCTCCAACAATACTTATCTTTTACCTGTTTCAGATAAAAATGTGTCTCTGAGAAACCCTATTTATGGAAAATCCTTAGGTATCTTCCAAGTGTCTATCAGCACTAATTCCCCCAGTTTAGACTTTGGCAAGTCCTTCTAAATTCCCATTCATCTTGCACATACACTCTGTATTACAATCATTTCCCTGCATAAGTCTTCTAGAAGGGTCAATGGTCCTCTGCATTGGTATCTTCAGAGCCCTGTTGCCTAGCACATAATAGGGGCTGAAAATACATTTGTGCAGCACATGAATGAACGAAGGTCTTTCCTGATCCATTTCATGCTGTTCTGACCACCTCATTATGCAGCTTGGGTTATTTATACCAACCATATAAGAAAAGGAAGCAGGAGTTCCCATTATGCCTCAGTGGTTAACAGACCCGACAAGCATCCATGAGGATACAGGTTCGATCCCTAGACTCGCTCAGTGGGTTAAGGATCCAGAATTGCCGTGAGCTGTGGTGTAGGTCGTAGACCTGGCTCAGATCCCATCTTGCTATGGCTCTGGCATAGGCTGGCGACTACAGCTCTGATTGGAGCCCTAGCCTGGGAACTTCTATATCCCACAGGTACAGCCTTAAAAAGACAAAAAAAGAAGAAGAAAAAAGAAAAAGAAAGCAAATGAAGTACTGAGAGGCAATACTGCTTTTCTCAGTCAAGGAATATTTTACATGAGCAAGGAGAATTGGCTATTTAAACATAATTTTTTTTTTTTTCCAGGGCCGCAGCCGTAGCATATGGAGGTTCCCAGGCTAGGGGCTGAATCGGAGCTACAGCTGCCGGCCTACACCAACAGCCACAGCAACGCGGGATCTGAGTTGCATCTGTGATCTACACCACAGCTCACAACAACGCTGGATCCTTAACCACTGAGAAAGGCCAGGGATCGAACCCCCCTAGTCGGATTTGTTTCTGCTGCACCACGAGGGGAACTCCCTTTGTGGTGTTCCCCTTGTTTATGTGTAATAAAAGTAACACTTGTTGTAAGTTCCCACTGTGGCACAGTGGAATGAATCCGCCAAGTATCCATGAAGATCCCTGGCCTCTTTCAGTGGGTCAGGGATCCGGTGTTGCTGTGAGCTGTGGTTGTCAGTGTAGGAACATGGGCTTCGATGCATTCTTTTGATATGGGTATTGATTAACATTGTGGCTTAAGGGCTCCAGGGAGTGACATCTCCACAGGCCCCGTTTTATTATAGGAAATGCATATTCCCCACAGTCTTTGTTTACCATAGGAAATGCAAATCTCTAGCCACTACTCAACTGATAAAAAAAAAATGAGAGGAATGGTGACTCAATCTAAGTAAAAAAAAGAACAAAGAAACCATAAAATTTACAGGACATTTCCAACCCTAAAACCTCCTATTGGACAAGGACTGATATAGGTAACTGAGCAAGGGCAATGGGAAAAAAAAAATTCATCTTTCTGGACCCCACGTTGGTACCCGCCCCCAATCTTTCATGAATAAAAACCCCTATAGGACAATACAGAAAGGGGCTCTTTCTCCCACTCCCAGCAGCCCTGGGAGCTATTTGCTTTCCTTTCATAAAAACTTTGCTTGCTTGCTGCCTGTGTGTTCGTGGAGTTCATTTTTCAACCGCTGTGTGCAAGAACCTGGATTCCAGTATCATCTTTTTGGTATCATTTGAGTCGCAGATGTGGCTTGGACCCGCATTGCTGTGGCTGTGGTAATGGCTGACAGCTACAGCTCTGATTGGACCCCTAGTACCTTCAGCCCTAAAAAGCAAAACAAACAAAAACCCCCAAAATGTTAATTAAAATATATTCAGACAGTACAAAGGATGTAAAGAAAAAACTTCAAACCACCTTTAATCCCATCAAACAGAGAGAACTGTAATATTTTGATTATACACAACGGAATATTACTCACCCATTAAAAGGAAAGAAATGTCTGACTGGTCCTGGAGACTGGCTAAACAAAATGAAAAGACAACACACAGAATGGGAGAAAATATTTGCAAATGAATCAACTGACAAGGGATTAATCTCCAAAATTTACAAATACCTCCTACAGCTCAATACCAAAAAAACAAACAACCCCATCAAAAAATGGGCAGATCTAAACAGGCAATTCTCCAAAGAAGACATACAGATGGCCAAAAAAACACATGAAAATATGTTCAACATCGCTCCTCATTAGAGAAATGCAAATCAAAACCACTATGAGGTACCACCTTACACCAGCCAGAATGGCCATCATCAAAATATCTACAAACAATAAGTGCTGCAGAGGGTGTGGAGAAAAAGGAACCCTATTACACTGTTGGTGGGAATGCAAATTGGTGCAACCACTGTGGAAAACAGTATGGAGATTCCTTAGAAAACTAAAATTAGAATTCCCATTTGATCCAGCAATCCCACTCCTGGGCATCTATCCAGAGAAATCCATGACTTGAAAAGACACACGTACTCCAATGTTCATTGCAACACTCTATACAATAACCAAGTCATGGAAACAACTTAAATGCCCATCGACAGAGGAATGGATAGGGAAGATGTGGTGTATATAAACAATGGAATATTACTCAGCTATTAAAAGGAATGAAATAACAGCATTTATAGCAACATGGATAGACCTAGAAATTATTATGCAAAGTGAAACCAGTCAGACAATGAGACACCAACATCAAATGCTACCACTTAACATGTGGAATCTAAAAAAAGGACACAATGAACTTCTTTGCAGAACAGATATTAACTCACAGACTTCAGAAAACTTATGGTTTCCAAATGAGACAAGTTGAGGGGTGGGGGGATATACTGAGGATTCGGGATGGAAATCCTATAAAATTTGGTTGTGATGATTTTTGTACATCTATAATTGTAATAAAATTCATTAAGTAATTAAAAAAACACCTGCCAACGTAATCCCCAATTCACTGGCTATTAGGTTCATGCCGGGCATCCTGGTCAGCCGGGCAGGCTCTAGGACAAATAGAAACGAGTCTGAGTTCATTACTTTTATGTTTCGCAACATACACCATGGGCATTATTAATAAAAGTAATATCGAGTTCCCATTGTGGCTCAGTGCGTTAAGAACCCAACATAGCATCCATGAGGATGTGGGTTTGATCGCTGACCTTACTCGGTTAAGGATCCGGTGTTGCTATAAGCTGTGGTGTAGGCGGGCAGCTGCAGCTCCGAATCAACCCGTAGCCTGGGAACTTCCATTTGCTGCAGTTGCGGCCATAAAAATAAATAAATAAAAATAATATAATATGCAGATAAAATTCAAGTCCATTTTGCTTCCATCTTCTATTGCTTTCTTCTGCTTTTCTCCCCAGAGACAACCCCAGATTGTATCTTCCAGTAAATGGCTCTATTTATTATGCATATATGTATCCGTCCTTAGTATATAGTATTCTTTAAAGTTTACATAATTTGTATCATACTGTTTAAAATGTCTGCCACCTGTTTTCTTTTTTCTTCTAAATAGTATGTTTTTGTGATCTATGTTAATAAGGTAAACACATAGAGGCCTAGTTCATTTTTTTTAAACTGCTATTTAAATGTTCTTGGGAATACAAATTTTATTTTTGATTTCCCTCTAATGGATTTTAGATAGTTCCTACCTTTTTGTAGCTGTCTCTTTGTACATACTGAGGACTTTCTAGGTCATGAAGAATGTACATTTTCAGCTTTACTGGATATTGATAATTTGACATCAAAATGGTTGTGTTCATTTTCACTCCCATTAGTAGAATATGCAACTTCCAATTTTCTACATCCTTTCTAACAACTCATAGAGTCAGGTTTGACATTTTATAGACAATCAGTGGGATATAAAGTGCTATCTAATTTGTGTTTCTCTAAGTATAATAAGGAGGATATTTTGTGAATTTTTTCTTTTCTCTTTCCTCTTCATATGTTTTGTCAATTTTTAAAAATTGGGGCCTCTGTTTTGTTGCTTATTCATTTTATTTCCTTATGTTTTTAGATGCTTTGTAATACATGTTACAAATATCTTCTCCTAGCCTGTGGTTTGTTTTTTTAACCAAATTTTTTAAGCTAAAGTTTAATTTTGTCATCATTTAAAAATTACAAGAAAATGTCTATATTTTTCTTTATGATTCATGCTCTTTCTGGCTTAAGAAATTCTGCTAACTCAAGTTCTTGAAGGTAATCTGCATATTTCCTTCTAACAGTATAAAAGTTTAGTTTCACACATTTTGGTCTTTATTCTTTCTGGAACTTCTCTGTGAGTAAAGTGTTAGGTAAGGATCTAATTCTATTTATTTACAAATAACTTTCTGATTACATGAATAATTCAGGCTCACCGTTAAAATTCAAGTAATTATAAAATATGAAGACATTAAAAGTCACCTGAAATCCTAATGCCCAGGAGAGTCACCCCAGATTTTTTTCAACGTCATTTGTCGATAGCCCCTGTTTACCCTGCTTGTTTATGATACTGCATCACAAAAGGAGAGGACCTTCTAGCATTCAGGCAAACTTAAAGAGTTAATACCAGAACATCGCCAATTATCAGGGAAATGAAAATCGAAACCACGAGCTATCATGTCACACCTGTCAGAACAGCCATTATCAAAAAGAACACAAACGACAAGTGTTGGCGAGGATGTGGAGAAAAGAGAGCCCTCCTACACTATTGGTAGGAATGTAGATTGGTGCAGCCACTGTGGAAAACAATATAAAGGTTTCTCAAGAAACTAAAAATAGAAGTACCATATGACCCAGCAATTCCACTCATGTGTATACATCCAAAAAAAACAAAAACAAACCCCAAACACACTCACTTGAAAAGATACATGCATCCCAATGTTCATAGCAGTATTATTTACAATTGCAAAGACATGGAAACAACCTAAGTTCCATCAACACATGAATGGATAAAGAAGATGTGCATGCATACACACACACACACACACACACACACACACACACACACACACACACAATGGAATACTACTCAGCCATAAAAAAGAACGAAATTTTGCCATTTGCACCAATATGGATGGACTTGGAAGGCCATCCTTAGATGGCTTAGTAAAATACGTCAGAGAAGGATAAATATGATAGCACTTACATGTGGCATCTGAAAAAATACAACAAAATAGGGAATATAATACAAAAGAAGCAGACTCACAGAGAACAAACTAATGGGTGAGGGTGAGGGGTCGTGTTGGGGTGGGGAGTGGGATGCACAAACCATTAGCTGTAAGACAGGCTTAAGGATGCATTGCACAACACAGGGAACACAGCCGATATTTTATAATAACTGTAAGTGGAAGTTAATCTTTAAAAATTTTATAAAAATAACACATTATTAAAAACGATTAATACTGGATCTGGATATAATTTACAGAATTTGAAATATCTACTTTGAAGTTCCTGTCATGGTTCAGTGGTTAACGAACCTGACTAGGATCCATGAGGGTGCGGGTTCGATCCATGACCTCACTCACTGGGTTAAAGATCCAGTGTTGCCATGAGCTGTGGTGTAGGTCACAGACGTGGCCTAGATCTGGCATTGCTGTGGCTGTGGTGTAGGCTGGAACTGTAGCTCCCGTTCAACCCCTAGCCTGGGTACTTCCATATGCCGCGGGTACAGCCCTAAAAAGACCAAAAAAAAAAAAAAATCTACTTAAAGGAGGTTCAAGTTAGATTGTAATTGCCTCATTTCATTAAGCAGTGTGACTAAGTAAACAGTAAAAAGAGGCATGAGAGAACGTGAGAATTCATGTGAGAATTTAGGATTTCCCAGAAACAGCCAATTCTTTGTGGTCTGGGGGAGTATAGCAATAAGAACTGCCAATTTTTGAAACTGAGGCACAAAATCAGCATCTCTTAGTGTCACATTCAGCATGCTAGGTTCACCTCGCTAAATGTTTTCAAATTAAGACCACCGACACTGCCTCTAACAAATAATTTTGTCACAGAAGTCTGCAGGAAAAGCAGAGCCAGTTCCTAGAAAGGCTCTAATGAACTTGATGGAAGGTGAATGAATACCTGCATCACTCTATTTTGGAGGTCCTGTGAAAAGGAGTCATTTACCAAATTTTACTACTGTCAAGTAAGAGGCCATCACATCCTTCCTCTGCATTCACAAATATCACCCTTCGGTGTCTTAAGACTTGCTCTTCTTCATGAAACTCATATGTAAATTTGAATTAAAAATGATCAAGAGCATACATAGATCATCTTTATCAGCACATAGGATGAAAGTTACTCAGCTTTTATGAAGAGGCCCTGCAACAAACACGGCATGGATTTCTCCATACGTGTCCAGCCATTACTAAATTTCTGTGTTGAAGTGCTTTAAACTATTATAAATGATTAGGATATTTGGTGTAGAGTTCAGTTAAAATTGTAGAACTAGAGGGAGAGATGGGAAGGTCTACACAAGGGTTAAGTCCCTCCTCCCAAACACAGCTGCGTAGCAGACCTCAGAGTGGCCCAGGTGGCTAGAGAGCTAGGCTGGTCCACCACCTCAGAGCTGGAAGCTGTTTTCCTTGAGGACTCTGCTCGGGAGAGAAGAGGACCTCACCTCTGTGTGTGTTTCTGGGACAACTTCAAGGGATTTTTAGTGGGCAAAAAATTTCCAGAGTGTGTTTTTTCTTCTCATCTGAAAGACATGGTGGTTTTCAACTAGCTTGGTGCTGTTATGACAGTCTTTCACCTGACCTCTTTTTTAAACAGGCCTAAGACAAGCCACTCTGCCATCTAAGCAGAACTAATGCTGTTACAAGAGCACGCAAATTGTAATTTTAAAAAAATCCATAAGCCAGCAGTTTCTTTTGACTACAGTGGCTTTTTCCCTCCTGCTAGTTCTGCTGAAACAGCAGCGCTGCTGTGCACTGCAAGACTCCGGCTCTCTGCTCCAATTTGCTGTTCCTCTGATGAGAACTACGTGTGAGGATGCTTGGTTTTGTGTGTGAAGACCTGCACATGCAGCTGGATTTCAAGTCTCTGAGGACAGGGGTCCCTCCCTCCTTTGCATCGCTTCTTGTCTGTAGAATCCAATCCCGGGGCTGTGCTATCGCCTGTTGAGTGGATGTGTGGTTGAACAAATGAATGACTGAACAGATAGCTCCAGTCTCCTGTGTTCTAAACCAAACAGTGAAAACTGGACAGGATCCGTTTCAAAGGGCAGGATCTGTGCTATGCAGAACTAAAAAGATGAGGATAGGACTCCAACAGGATGAGGCAGGGTTCACCCATTCCTGGTGAAGGTGGTTTAGATCTGTGTAGATGTATGTTGTAGGATACATACGTTTGTGTGTATAGATAGTGGCTGCAATGTATGTAATTAAACACATAGTTGTGTGATTATTTCTTTATTTGTACATAAGCATATATACATTTCAAACAATTTGCATCAGACTTCTTCTCGACTACCTCTAAACTTCTTCTAAACTACCTTTGTTTAGAAAAATACCTTGAGGAGTTCCCTTCGTGGCTCAGTGGTTAACGAATCCGACTAGGAACCATGAGGTTGTGGGTTCGATCCCTGGCCTTGCTCAGTGGGTTAAGGATCCGGCGTTGCCGTGAGCTGTGGTGTAGGTTGCAGACGCGGCTCGGATCCCGCGTTGCTGTGGCTGTGGTGAAGGCCGGCAACTACAGCTCCTGTTAGACCCCTAGCCTGGCAACCTCCATATGCCACAGATGCGGCTCTACATAGAAAGGAAAAAAGGAAAAAAAAAAAGAAAGAAAAATACCTTGATTATCCACTTGGGAGAGGAAACGCAGTCAAGTCATAGCTAAACCAATATGAATCTAAACATCCGGAGGAGTTTGGGAGTCAAGAGAGAGGAAGAGAAAGAGGTTCAAGGGCCAGGTGGGCTTCCACAAGGCTTTGCTTGGGAAAGTCATCCTGAGGGAGGCAGAGAAAAGTGGCTGAATTCCAAAGCAGAAAAAAAGATGCCGACCAGAGAGATGAGAGTTCAACAAGGGAGGAATTTTGTAACTAGAAGTGAGCGCAAGTCTATAAAATCTAAAGAACTAATTAATAAATCTAGGGAGACAATTACCCCTCTCACAGAGCTTGGGAAGAAGACTCAAGCAAATTTTATTTAAAACTTAAAATTGCTGGTACTTCAGTTTATGTCTCTAGGTGCCTTTAATCCTTCGCAGGGTGAGGATTGAGAAACCCTCTCTGCACGCCATCAAGCCAGCTCCTGCGGGATCTTGCTAAAGCCCAGGGTGGCAAAACAGAACAAAAGCAAGAGGCTAAACGGAGACACGAAGCCCACAGCCTCTCCCAGGGTTAACAATAGGTTTTGAGCTAGTAAGACGTAATTAGTGGCTCCCATGCTGAGTCTGGGCAGCCGCAGCCCTGCCCACAGACCGTCCCTGACGTGGACCTCAGCCCCACGGACCTCCCCTTAGCAGGGAGGTGGCAAGGGTCAGGCTCCTGGTACAACTGTGAGAATATGGGTGGGTTAGTCTAAATGGCTCCAGCCAGCAGTGGTGTCCTTTCCCCAGGGCTCTGTTAGTTCCTCCATTAACATAGCAAAGTAACTGGCCCCTTGTAGACAGAGACGGTCACTGGCCCTTTTTAACAGTTTAGAGGACTGTGGCATCAGCTTGCTCAGCGCCAGCGGAGCAGGATTTCGGGTGAGGAATTATGATTTCCCTGGCTGGGCTTGGTTCACTGGACACCATTGTCCTTCTCTACAAAGGGTGTATTGTGAAATGTTTACAAAGGCACTTTTAGGAAGAGTTCAATGTCTATTTTTATCTTGGTGAGAATGTGGGTGAATCTATATGGGGGGTGGCAGGGTCCCTGGGCAGAAGGTGATTAGTACTTGCTCTGTTCCCAGGACCAGGCTCCTCACCTACATCACCTGCACCGCTTTGGAGAGATACAGCGGCAGCGACGAAGTTTCTGGGGTGATGCAGTGTTCTGTAATTTAATAGGACAGGTAGACAGGGTATGCATTTGTCAAAAGGCATCTACTTCAATTTGGGCTTTTCATGCTTTTATATTTATACCTCAAAAGAAATAGAACAATAAACAGATTGAATTCTGGTCAATGACACAGATGCTAGAGCATTTAGCTGTAAAATGTTATGTCCAAAACTTTTGTTTCTTGATTTTTCTTATCACTTTTGGGGGGCTGCATCTGGGGCACGTGGAAGTTCCCAGCCCAGCAATGCAACCCACCTAGCCACAGCAGTGACAAAACCAAAACCATAACCGCTAGGCCACCAGGGAATTCCTGTGTTCTTCTTGACGACAGTTATTCTGACAGGTGTGAGGTGATATCTCACTGTGGTTTTGATTTGCATTTCCCTCGTGATTAGTGATGTTGAGCATCTTTTCATGCGCCTGTTGGCCATCTTTTGGAAAATGTCTATTCAGATCTTCTGCCCACTTTAAAATTGGGTTGTTTGTTTTTTTGATGTTGAGTTGTATGAACTGTTTATATATTTTGGATATTCACTAGGTTATCTTATTTCCCTTTTTTTCTTTTTAGAGCCACACCTGCAGCAAATGGAAGTTCCCAGGCTAGGGGTCACATCAGAGCTGCAGCCACCAGCCTGTGCCACAGCCATAGCAAGGCCAGACTGGAGCCATGTCTGCGACCTACACCACAGCTCATGGCAACACTGAGCAAGGTCAGGGATTGAACCCCTATCCTCATGGATACTGACTGGGTTCTTAACCCACTGAGCCATGACAGAAATTCTTGTGGGTTATCTTTTTGTTTTGCCAATGGCTTCCTTTGCTATGCAAAAGCCAAGTTTAATTAGGTCCTATTTGTTTATTTTTGCTTTTATTTCCTTTGCTTTAGGAGACAGATTCAAAAAAATATTGCTGTGATTTATATCAGAGAGTGTTTGGCCTGTGTTTTCCTCTAAGAGTTTTATGGTATCCCGTCTTATATTTAGGTCTTTAATTCATTTTGAGTTTATTTTTGTAATATGGTGCCAGAGAATATTATTTTTTTTTTGTCTTTTTGCCTTTTCTAGGGCCGCACTCGCAGCATATGGAGGTTCCCAGGCTAGGGGTCTAATCGGAGCAGTAGCTGCCAGCCTACGCCACAGCCACAGCAACGCCAGATCCGAGCTGTGTCTGCAACCTACACCACAGCTCACGGCAACGCCAGATCGCTGACCCACTGAGCAAGGCCAGGGATCGAACCTGCAACCTCATGGTTCCTAGTCAGATTTGTTAACCACTGAGCCACGACGGGAACTCCGCCAGAGAATATTCTAATTTCACTCTTTTACATGTAGCTGGCCAGGTTTCCCAGCACCACTTATTGAAGAGACTGTCTTTCTCCACTATATATTCTTGTCTCCTTTGTCATATATAAACTGACCATAAGTGCGTGGGTTTATTTCTGGGCTCTCTAGTCTGTTCCCTTGATTTATGTGTCTGTTTCTTGTGCCAGTACCATACTGTTTTGATTACTGTAGGTTTGTAGTATAGTCTGAGGTAAGGGAGCATCATTTCTTCAACTTTGTTCTTTCATCTCAAGACTGTTTTGGCTATTCGAGGTCTCATGTTTCCAACAGAAGTTTTAGAATGACTTGTTCTAGTTCTGTGTAAAATGTCATTGGTATTTTGATAGGGATTGCATTGAATCTGTAGATTGCCTTGGGTAGTATGATCATTTTAACACAATAAATTCTTCTAATCCAAGAACACACTATATCTTTCTGTTTGTGTCCTCTTCAGTTTCTTTCATCAGTGCCTTATAGTTTTCTGAGTGCAGGCCTTTTACCTTCTTAGGTACGTTTATTCTTAAGCAATTTTTTTTTTTTGTCTTTTTGTCCTTTTATGGCTGCACCCTCAGCATATGGAAGTTCCCAGGCTTGGGGTCTAATTGGAGCTGTAGCCCCTGGCCTATGCCACAGCCACAGCAACGTGGGATCCGAGCTGCGTCTGTGACCTATACCACAGCTCATGGCAATGCTGGACCCCTAACCCACTGAGTGAGGCAGGGATCAAAGCCGCAACCTCATGGTTCCTAGTTGGATTCGTTTCCACTGCACCATGATGGGAACTCCTGGGTTTTTTTTTTTTTTTTTTGATGTGATGGTAAATGAAATTGTTTCCCTAATTCCTCTTTCTGATTCTTTGTTGTTTGTGTATAGAAATGCAAAAGACTTCTGTATATTAATTTTGTATCCTACAACTTTGCCAAATCCATTGATGAGCTCTAGCCGTTTTCTAGTAGAATCTTTAGGCTTTTCTATGTATAGTATCATGTCACCTATAAACCATGACAGTTTTACTTCTTTTCCAATCTGGATTTCTTTTAACTTCTTTTTCTTGTCTGATGGCCATGGGTAGGACTTCCAATGCTATGTTGACTAAGAGTGGTGAGGGGGGCATGCTTGCCTTGTTCCTGATCTTAAAGGAAATACTATCAGCTTTTCATTGTTGAGTATGATATAAGCTGTGGGCTTATTGTATATGGTCTTAATTATGTTGATGTATGTTCACTCTATGACCACATTCTGGAGAGTTGGTTTTTTTTAATAACAACAACCATAAATGGATGTTGAGTTTTGTTGAAAGCTTTCCTGCATCTCTTGAGATAATCATGAAGTTTTTATTCTCCAATTTGTTAATGTGGTGTATTACATTGACTGATTTGCAGATATTGAAAAATTCTCGCATCCTGGGATGAGTCCCACCTGATCACACTGTATAATCCTTTTAATGTATTGTTGGATTTGGCTTACTAATATTTTATTGAGGATTTTTGCATCATGTTCATCAGTGATACTGGCCTGTAATTTTTTGTGTGTGTGATATCTTCATCTGATTCTGATATCAGAGTGATGCTGGCCTCTTAGAATGAGTTCCGAATTGTTCCTTCCTCTGCAATTTTTTGCAATATTTTGAGAGGGATAGTTTTTTTTCCTTTTTCTTTTTACAGCTACACATGGTATATGGAAGTTCCTGGGCTAGAGGACAAATCAGAGCTGCAGCTGCCAGCCTACACCACAGGCACAGTAACACCAGATCCACGCCACATCTGTAGCTTATGCCATAGCCTGTGGCAACGCTGGATCCTCAACCCACTGAGCGAAGCCAGGGCTTGAACTTGCATCCTCCTGGACACTATGTTGGGTCTTAACCTGCTGAGCCATGCAGGAACCCTGAGAAGGACAGGTATTAACTCTTCTCTACATGTTTGGTAGAATTCACCTGTGAAGCCATTTGGCTCTGGACTTCTGTTTGCTGGGAGTTTTATAATTTACCAATTCAATGTCTGAAACTTTGTAATGTAGCATTTTTAAGACGGATTATAGATAGACAGGTGGATAGTTAAATGGATAGACATGTGGTAAAGTAAGTATAGCAAAATGTTAATTGTAGGATCCAGGTGAAACATGAGTGTCATTTATAATTCCTTCAATGTTTCTGTATGGTCGACATTTTTCATAACTAACTGTCAGGAAAAACGTGGTACTAGAGTTCCCTGGTGGGGCAGCAGGTTAAGGACGTGGCATTGTCACTGCTGTGGCTTGGGTCATTGTTGTGGTGTAGTGTGATCCCTGGCCTGTAAACCTCTGCATGCTGTGGGTGTGGCCAAAAAAAAAAGTGGTATTGACAGTATCAATCTGGCAGCTACTGAAAGCCCTGAAATCTGAGTGTTCTGAAATAAAACATTCCAGTCAGGCCAGTTTTACAGCCAGGTGGATAAAAGGCTCCATTTGAAAGTAAAGGAAAACACTGCTTCTAGTTGAAACTGTATTTCTAATATGCGGGGCTCTCCCCTTTGAATTTGTGTCGTCTGCTTTCCCAGGACACAGGGCACCCTCCTCATCTTGGCAGCATCTGCATCCTGCATCAGCATCTTCTCTGGCTTGGAAGACACCACACTCTCCTAATTTTCTCCTAACTCTCTAGGGCTCTTTTCAAGTTCTATTACTGATTCCTTCCTCTTTGCCTACTTTTTCATGTTTTTTCACTTTTTTGGGCTGGGTTCTGGGCCTTAGAAGGTCTTTTGCATGCACTCTTCCTCCCAATGTGGTCTCATCGGTTTTCCTAGAATTTAGTACCATCTCCAGGATGACGTCTCCCAAAGCGACAGCTCCAGCTTAAGACGCCTTTTTCAACGAGGGACTCACGTCCAGATGCCTCTTTAACATCTCCACTGGGATGCTGCCTGGCGTCCCACCCTGGAAAGTCTGTGTCTGAACTGCTGGAACACTCCCTATGTGCTGTTCAGCCCCTGCCAGGGGCTTCTCATTCCACCTCTCTGCCGCCGCCCTACAGTGGCCACCACCCGTCCTGGACCGCCAGGCGCATCGGAGCACACCTCCAGCTAAGACTCACTCCACTCTATACCTGAAGCTGCCAGTACATCTTTTAAAAACATAAACCTGACCATATTTCTTCTCTTATCCGCGGCTTGTTTCTGTGGTTGGGACAAAACATAACATTTTTTTTTCTTTTTAGGCCGCACCTGTGGCATGTGGAAGTTCCCAGGCTAGGGGTCAAACTGGAGCTACAGTTTCAGGCTTACACTACAGCCACAGCAACACTGGATCCTTAACCCACCGAGTGAGGCGAGGGATCAAACCCACATCCTCATGGATACTAATCAGATTTGTTTCCCCTGCGTCGCAGTGGGAACTCCAAAGCATAACATTCCTTTTTTTTTTTTTTTTTTGGTCTTTTGTCTTTTTAAGGCTGCACCCAAGGCATATGGAGATTTCTAGGCTAGGGGTCTAATCGGAGCTACTGCTGCTGGCTTAAGCCAGAGTCACTGCAACACCAGATCTGAGCCGCATCTGTGACCTACACCACAGCTCGTGGCACAGATCCTCAACCCACTGAAGTGAGGCCAGGGATCGAACCTGCAACCTCATGATTCCTAGTTGGACTAATTTCTGTGCCACGACAGGAACTCCCAAAGCATAACATTCTTAATGTGAACCACAGGGCCCCAGTGCTATCTCCCTTGCCCACTACCACGTCTCTCTGCCGCCTCTCCTGGGGCCCCAGGAGCCTCTGTTCCCCAAACAAGAGAAGCAGCTTCCTACCTCAGGGCCTGTGTATTGGTGTCCTTGCTCTTGGACTGTTTCCAGCCATCCTTCCTGGAAAGTCCCTACTCACTGTGCAGGGCTGAGCTTAAAGAAAGCTTTTCAAGGGAGTTCCTCAGAAAAGGGAGTGGCTCAGCAGTTACCGAACCGGACTAGTATCCATGAGGACGAGGGTTTGATCTTGCTCAGTGGGTTAAGAATCCCGCGTTGCTGTGGCTGTGGTGTAGGCCGGCAGCTGTAGCCCCGATTCGACCCCTAGCCTAGGAACCTCCATATGCTGCAGGTTCGGCCCTAAAAAGACAAAAAAAAAGGCTTTTTGAGAGAAACTTCCTGACACACCCTCCCCCTATCTGAACTATAGCTCACCATTATCATCTTGTAAAGCCTTTACTAGATGAGCTGTTGGTCGGCCTCTCCTGCTAGACTTCAAACTCTGTGTGGGCAGGGAGCCCATCTGCTTGTTCAACCCTGTGTATGGGAGACACAGCTCCTGACACAAATCCCCACACACAGGAGGGGATCAATTTACATGCTTATCTGTTGTGTGAACAGACTTCTATGCCTCGGGGAGATGCGGGTTGAAAGGTGATGGACAAAGCTGCAAGTCAACAGGTGTGTAGCCCACCCCACGGCTGTGGCCATGTTGGGTGTAAGCACACCTGGCACCTGCAGCCCATTCTGAATCTTTCCTGCCCCCACCTCCACAGGCAGGTGAAGAAAGAGCAAGACAGGGCACCGGCTACTTCAAATACCTGTTAGCAAGACTTGCTCTTCCTCATCCGCATACAGGGAGCTTTGGGGCGCCATCTGCAACCCCACGGAAATGAAAGGCAGAGAACCTGAACTCAGAATCACGGTCGGGCCTCCCCTGGCTCTGGAACCCATCAGATTAGGACCTTATGTGGAGGGTTTTATATTTTAGAACCTTCACAGGCCTCTCCTATATTATACAGCTACTAGGGGAGCAAGATGAGCTAATGTAAATGAAAGTGTTTCTAATGCTTTAAACCTACAGACAATCACGTGGGGTGGGTAACTCTGTGGTGTGAAGAATGGTAAAATATTAAATATAATGATTGTGCTTTTTTTTTTTTTTGAAGGTTGGAACTACTTTTATTGGGGTGTGGGCTGCAGGCCCGGCCGCGGTCAGGTGAGCGCTCTGCCCTCGCGGAAGCAGCCGAAGCTTGACGCCTCCACCCGCTGCCTCCCTGGGTTAGTGGAACATGGAAAGCTCAGTCAGAGAGTGGGGGCAGGGGTGGAAGCCATCAGGGCCGGGGGTGGATAGAACAGGAGGGGGTGGCCCTGGGCTGGGTGGCCTTGGTCAGCACAGACACCTGGAAGGCATCCTTGGGCCCAACACACAGGGGCTGAGGCGCCCCAGGAGACGTGGCGGCCAGCCCCCCAGAGTGGGCTGCAGGGCACACTGGGCGCCCCTGCGGAGAGCCCTGCAGAAGCCCAGCAGTGCCCAGCCGGCTTGCCCATCACCAGGAGGGTCTGTCTCCCTCTCCAGGTCAGAATCCTTGAGGCCTGAGAGCAGACAGGGGACAGAAGTCACTTATGAGAAGGCTGAGGTTGGAAGGCTGCCTCCAGCCCCCACACCCTCCAGGGACCCCAGGCCTCTGGCTGGTTTTTTTTTCTTTCTTTCTTTCTTTTTAGGACCACCATCTGCAGCATATGGAAGATCCTGGGCTAGGGGTAGAGTTGGAATAGCAGCTGCTGGCCTACACCGCTGCCACAGCAACACCAGATCCCATCCGCATCTGTGACCTACATCACAGCATTTGCTGATCCCGGATCCTTAATCCACTGAGCAAAGTCAGGGATGGAACCTGCATTTCATGGATGCTAGTCAGGTTCTTAACCCACTGAGCCACAATGGGAACTCCTGATTTTGCTGTTTTTAACAATTAAAGAAGCTAATACGAGTTGTCTCACTAATTGTATTACCATCAGAATAATGAACAACTTGATATTCTTTCCACTTTAAGGAGGATATTTAATTATATGTAGGAACACAGTAGAAATGACCTAAATTCAGAAATATTATTTCCTAAATCAGCACTTTATGGTTAAGATTAACTTACACTGCACTTGTGTGAGCATTCAACTGATCTACAAGTAATAATTCTCAAGGTTATGACATACTAAAACCTAAGTTTTTCTTCAGAGTTACATACTACTTTTATAACAAAAACATCTTTATTTTCCTGTTTGTAAAAGTAATATATATTCATGAAAATTCAAAAGATGTGCAAATATAATAAGTGGCAAGAGAAAATCATTCATCAATCATTCTTCTCTTTATGAATATCAAAAAATATTGTAAAAATAAGCAAGATTTCCAAGTAAATACAAATATGTCTCTTTTTTCTAAGACTGCACTTGCTGTATATGGAAGTTCCCAGGTTAGGGGTCAAACCGAAGCTGCAGCTGTTGGCCTACACCACAGCTCACAGCAACGCTGGTTCCTTAACCCACCAAACAAGGCCAGGGATTGTACCCTTATCCTCATGGATACCAGTTGGGGTTATAACCTGCTGAGCCACAACAAGAATTCCTAAATATTTCTTATAACAGGCATCACTTGATAAGAATTTTAAAATCTCTCATACATGTGATTATTTCAAAAGACTGTTTCCACACTGCAAAAAATACTTTTTTATTTATGATACATTTCTAACTTAACAGCTATTAGTTCTTTTATGGAAAATGGCTTGATGATATGCATCTGAGATCATTCTTTTCAGTTGAATCATAAGAACTAGAACATCCATTACGAATTTTAAGAACTTTACACCATGTAGAACAACTTAAGAGGTATAGAAATTGTTGGAGTTTCATTGTGGCTTGGCAGGCTAAGAACCCAACTAGTATCCATGAAGACGTAGGTTCAATGCCTGGCCTTGCTCAGTGGGTTAAGGATCTGGTGTTGTTGCAAGCTGCAGTGTAGGTTGGGAGGCAGCTTGGGCCTGGCGTTGCTATGCCTGTGGTGTAGGCTGGCAGCTGCAACTCTGATTCGACCGCTAGCCCAGGAACTTCCATATGTCACAAGTGTGGCCCTAAAAAGGAAAAAAAAAAAGAAGAAAAGAAAGGAGAGAGAGAGAGAAACAGTTAGCAGTGGGAAAGGACACAAGGATCCACAGTATTTCTTAAATGTTACATGGAAGGGGCAAGCAAGAAATAAAGCTTAATGACATATGTGAAATTTGCAGATTTTTAATAAGAACAGACATTATGATGCATCTTATTACCACAAGGAAATAGCCAAGACATTACTAATTTTAAATGCCAGGCTGTCAGCAAGAATGACGCAGAAATCCAGGGACGTTCCAAGAAAAGGCAGAAATATGCCTGGAGCACTGAGTAAACTTTCATGTGAGTTACTGGACAACCCTGGGTCTCAATTCTTTTGCAGCCTACGTGTCAGTAATAAGGAAAGGGCTACTCCTGTTCTATATCGCCACCTAGTGGACAATGATAGTCACTCCCTGGTGCACTTCGGAGAGGCTTGTTAGCCCGTTGGTTAAGAAGCTGATGAACATTGTTTGGGACACAGAAGATGAAATCCCATTTGAGTTTTAGTTTGGGCCTTAAAATGTCTGTTTAGAAACACAAATCGGGCATTTCATCATCTTTGATCAGCGTGTAGGAAAAATAAGCTCCATTTATAAGCTGCATCTCTTCCTCTTTTCAAGAATTAAAAATGCATAAGGGTGTTAATACTTGCGAGTTGCCATTAATTAATTTTTAAAATATCCGTTTTTGTCCTCCTCCCCTGGCTCTTCCTACCTACTTCACAAGTCTTTGATACTAGCTGAGACAACTCCACTGTATGTTTTAAGGCAAAAAAAAATTCAGGTCCCCTTGCAGTATATTTCAAACTGTGGTAGCAACACACGAGTGGATCCTGACATAAATATAGGAGGCTGGGTCCAGCATTAAAAAATAAAAATATCCATTTTTCATTTTTTTGAGGAGTCTCTATACTGTTTTCCATTGCAGGATTCCACTTATAAGAGAAATTCAGAGTCCAATGTACAGAAGCAGGAGTGGAGAGTGGTGGTTGAGGGGGGGTGGGCGGTGGCGAGAAATGGGGAGATGTTCAAAAGGTCAGTCTTCAGTACACAAGATGAGCAAGTTCTGAGATCTGCTGATTGACACTGTGTTTGTAATGAACAACATGTACTTAAAATTCTAAGCGGATAGATCTCATGTCAAGTGTTTTTACCAAAAAAAGGGGGGGGGGGCTTGGAGTTCCCATTGTGGCTCAGTGGAAATGAACCTGACTGGTATCCATGAGGATGTGGGTTTGAGCCCTGGCCTCGTTCGATGGGTTAAAGGACCTGGCGTTGCCGTGAGCTGTAGTGTAGGTCACAGACATGGCTTGGATCTGGCGTTGCTGTGGCTGTGGTATAGGCTGGCAGCTGTAGCTCCAATTCAACCTCTGGCCTGGGAACTTCCATGTGTTGAGGGTGCGGCCCTAAAAAGACAAACAAACAAAAGATTATTCAGGAAGACTATGAACAAAAAGAAGAAAGCAAGAAAAGACAGGCTGGATCAGAATCTAAACATCATCTTGCTTCTCACATGTGCAGTGAGTGTTATTATGCGAAACTTCTGTTACATGTGCGTGTGTTGTGTGTACTGGGGCGTGAGATAAAGGGCTTTTCATTCAATGGGACAAGTTCAAAAAGTTCAAAAGCCTCTGCTCTGGTGTTCTCAAAAGAAAATCAAATGAAACATAAAATCTTTGTCGTATTTCAAATGAATCAGGTTCCCTATATGTAAACATGATTCTCTGTTTCTGAAAAAGGCAGTTTAGATGCCCCAAGGCAGTAAATGGGCTGGCACAGGTGCGGAACTGTCCAGTATATTCTTTCTCTTTGATGTGAGGATAAAGTGGTACTGATCTGGAAGCCCCCTATGAGGAGGCACAGCCTTCGGAGCAGGTCAACCTGGCACTGAATCCCAGTGCAGACATTGCTCACTGTGTGTCAGCCCCTCTGGCCTCAGTGTTTTAATCTGAAAGGAAGCTGTTTGTTCTTACCGAGTGGAGCCATCATGAGAAAAATGTGGATGAGATGGTGCGCCCATCACATGCAGGAGCACAACCCAAGTAGCCAATAGAACTAGCAAGTTCTAAACCCAGACACCTACGGTCAATTAGTCTTCGATAAAGGAAGCAAGAATATAAAATGGGAAAGAAATCTCTTCAGCGAGTGGTGCTGGGAAAACTGGACAGCTGCATGTAAATCAATGAAACTGGAACACACCCTCACATCATGCACAAAAATAAACTCAAAATGGCTTAAAGACTTAAACATAAGACGAGACACCATCAAACTCCTAGAAGAGAGCATAGGCAAAACATTCTCTGATATCAACCTTACAAACGTTTTCTTAGGTCTGTGTCCCAAGGCAACAGAAATAGCAAAATAAGCCAATGGGACCTAATCAAACTGATAAGCTTTTGCACAGCAAAGGAAACCATAAAAAACCTATGGAATGGGAGAAAACAGTTTCAAACGAAGCAACTGACAAGGGCTTAATCTCCAAAATATACAAACAACTATACAACTCAACAGCAAAAAAACAAAAAAAACCCCCCCAAAACAACCCAATTTAAAAATAGGCAGAAGACCTGAATAGACATTTCTCCAAAGAAAACATACGGATAGCCAAAAGGTACATGAAAAAATGATCCACATAACTAAATATTAGATAAGTATAAATCAAAACTACAATGAGGTACCACCTTGCAACAGTCAGAATGACCATCATTAATAAGTCAACAAATAACAAATGCTGGAGAGGGTGTGGAGAAAAGGGTACCCTCCTTCACCATTGGTGGGCATGTAAATCGGTACAACCACTATGGAAAACAGTATGGAGGTACCTCAACTAAATATAGAACTACCATATGACCCAGCAATCCCATTCTTTTTTTTTGTCTTTTTGCCTTTATCTAGAGCCGCACCCGTGGCATATGGAGGTTCCCAGGCTAGGGGTCTAACAGGAGCTGTAGCTGCCGGCCTATGCCACGGCCACAGCAACGTGGGATCCAAGCCGCGTCTGCAATCTACATCACAGCTCACGGCAACGTCAGATCCTTAACCCACTGTGCAAGGCCAGGGATCGAACCCGAAACCTCATGGTTCCTACTCGGATTCATTAACCACTGAGCCATGAAGGGAACTTCAGCAATCTCATTCTTGGGCATATATCTGGACAAAACTTTCCTTGAAAAAGACACATGCACCCTTATGTTCACTGCAGCATTATTCACAATAGCCAAGACATGGAAACAACCTAAACGTCCATTGACAGATGAGTGGATTAAGAAGATGTGGTACATATACACAATGGAATACTACTCAGTCATAAAAAGGACAAAACAATGCCATTTGCAGCAACATGAATGGAGCTAGAGACTCTCAGTGAAGTCAGAAAGAGAAAGACAAATACCATATGATATCACTTAAATCTGGAATTTAATATATAGCCCAAATGAACCTTTCCACAGAAAAGAAAGTCATGGACTTGGAGAACTAACTTGTGGTTGCCAAGGGGGAGGGGGAAGGAGTGGGATGGACTGGGAGTTTGGGGTTAGTAGATGCAAACTATGACATCTGGAGCAGATAAGCAATGAGATCCTCCTGTGCAGCACAGGGAACTATAGCCAATCACTTGGGATGAAACATGATATGCGATAATGTGAGAAAAAGAATGTATATGTATACGTATGACTGGGTCACTCTGCTGTACAGCAGAAATTGATAGAACATTGTAAATCAACTATAATAAAAAAATAAAAAATGGAAACTTTAAAATTGAAAAGACCAGGGGAAAAAAAGAAACAGCAAGTTCTGGAGTTCCTGTTGTGGCTCAGCTTGTTAAGGACCTGCTTTTTCCTCTGTGAGGATGTGGGTTTGATCCCTGGCCTTGCTCAGTGGGTTAAGGATTTGGCATTGCCCCAGCTGATGTGTAGGTTGGTGTTGTCCAGGCTATGGTGCAGGCCCCAGCCACGAATCCAATTCACCCCTGGCCCAGGAACTTCCATATGCTGCAGATGCATCTGTAAAAAGAAGGGAAAAAAAAGGAAACAGCAAGTTCCACTAACACCGTTTCAAATAGTTTTTGTCTTCCTTATCACCCTAGATTTCTATTTCTTAGAATTGCAATGTCCCTAAAAGAATTTAAAACCTGCAATGGTGCCTGAATCCCAGTAAGGACTGGTTTTTCTTCAGGGTAGTGCAATGAAAGCCTGAACTCTGCATTTTCTGATTGTGCTTATGACTATGTTTAATTTATTATAATCTCAGTAGAAGTGTTTTTTTGTTTGTTTCTTTGTTTCTGCAGTGCTTTCTTTATTTTACAGAGAAAATGGGTCTCTTGCGGGTTGTCTTCTCAAAGTGGGATTCCATCCTGGGGGAGTGACCACCCAGAATGGAAACAGGGTGCTGTGTGAGCAGAGCAGGCTCAGGGAAAAGATGAGACCCAGCTCCAAGTGTTTTAAATTGAGCTGTAGTTGACATATAACATTAGTTTCAGGTGTGCAACATCATGTTCCATATTTCTAAATATTGTGAAACCATATCTCCTCTTGGCCAGAAAAGCCTACATTTTTTTTCTTTTTAGGGTCACATGATGTGTTGGTTATGGAGATATATGTGGGAAAAATGGTAATAAATAAGTACTTTAAAATGCTGAGTATCTACAGATTCAATGCAATCCCTATCAAATTACTAAGGACATTTTTCACAGAACTAAAACAAAATATTTTAAAGTTTGTTTGGAAACACAAAAAACCCAGAATAGCCAAAGACATCCTGAAAAAGAAAAATGGAGCTGGAGGAATCAGACTCCCTGACTTCAGACTCTACTACAAAGCTACACTCATCAAAACCGTATGGTACTGGCACAAAGACAGAAATATAGATCAGTGGAACAGGATAGAAAGCCCAGAATTAAATCCATGCATCTATAGTCAACTAATCTATGACAAAGGAGGTAAGAATTTACATTGGACAAAAGACAGCCTCTTCAATAACTGGTGCTGGGAAAACTGGACAGCTACATGTAAAAAAATGAAACGAGAACACTTCCTAACACCACACACAAAAATAAACTCAAAATGGATTAAAGATCTAGATATAAGAACAGATACTATAAAACTCTTAGAGGAAAACACTCTCTGACATAAATGATAGCAACATCTTCTCAGATCCATCTGTCAGAGTAAGGACAATAAAAAGAGAAATAAACAAATGGGACTTAATTAAACTTCAAAGTTTCTGCACAGCAAAGGAAACCCTAAACAAAACGAAAAGACAACCCACAGAATGGGAGAAAATATTTGCAAATGAATCAACTGACAAGGGATT
>PVHT021183608.1:19306728-19362547 GCA_004024745.2 Catagonus wagneri | reverse complement strand
GCTCCTCATTAGAGAAATGCAAATCAAAACCACTATGAGGTACCACCTTACACCAGCCAGAATGGCCATCATCAAAAAGTCTACAAACAATAAGTGCTAGAGAGGGTGTGGAGAAAAAGATCCCTATTACACTGTTGGTGGGAATGCAAATTGGTGCAACCACTGTGGGAAACAGTATAGAGATTCCTCAGAAAACTCAAAATAGAACTACCATTTGATCCAGCAATCCCACTCCTGGGCATCTATCCAGAGGAAACCATGACTCGAAAAGACACATGGGCTCCAGTGTTCATTGCAGCACTCTATGCAATAGCCAGGTCATGGAAACAACCTAAATGCCCATCGACAGAGTAGTGGACAGGGAAGATATGGTACATACACACAATGGAATATTACTCAGCCATTAAAAGGAACGAATTACCAACATTTATAGCAACATGGATGAACCTAGAAATTATCATGCGAAGTGAAACCAGTCAGACAATTAGACAGCAACACCCAACGCTCCCACTTACATGTGGAAACT
Source organism: Catagonus wagneri (assembly GCA_004024745.2). Taxonomy (NCBI): domain Eukaryota; kingdom Metazoa; phylum Chordata; class Mammalia; order Artiodactyla; family Tayassuidae; genus Catagonus; species Catagonus wagneri. Next base: position 19,362,021 of record PVHT021183608.1, on the reverse strand, counting down.
AAAAAGACACAATGAACCTCTTTGCAGAACAGACAATGACTCACAGACTTTGGAAAACCTTGGTTTTTCAAATAAGACAATCTGGGGGGTGCGGGGATGCACTGTGGGTTTGGGACACAAAATCTATCAAATTGACTTGTGATGATTTATGTACACCTATAATTGAAATAAAATCCATTAAGTTAAAAAAATTAAATTATTAATAAAAAAATAAAATGCTGAGTATGTCACTTTATAGTTTTTTACTTAACCTATTGGCTATAGTGCTAGGAATTTTTCATATTTCCCTTCAATAACTGCTGGAAGAATTTTATTATGATAGACTGCCCTAAGTAAATTAGCAGATCCAGGGGTAATGGTGGCCAGGATCATTATCACTTTGTAGTACTAGGAAGCGATAAATGAATACCCATTCTGTTTGGACAGTGAGTCTAGTTATCATCCATTGCTTCATGTAGTTAAGCCAATTTTTTATTTTATTTTATTTTTTTAGGGCTGCATCTGTGGCATATGGAGGTCCCCAGGTGAGGGGTCAAATCGGAACTGTAGCCACCAGCCTATGCCACAGCCACAGCAACTAGGGATCCGAGCCGCATCTTTGACCTACACTATAGCTCATGGCAATGCCGGATCCTTAACCCACTGAGCAAGACCAGGGATTGAAACTGCGTCCTCATGGATGCTAGTCAGATTTGTTTCTGCTGAGCCATGACGGGAACTCCCAGTTACGCATTTTCTTGTGATGAGAACTTTTAAGATCTGCTCTCTTAGTAACTTTCAAATGTGCAGCAGTGTTCACAGTGGTCACCACACAACACATTCCATCCCCATCACTCATGTGTCTTATAACTGGGAGTCTGAGCCTCGGACCCCCTCCTCCTATTTCACTGCCTGCCCGCCGGCCTCTGGGCACCACCAGGCCTCTCTCTGAACCCCTGAGTCCAGCTGCACTTTATGCCCCTTCCCTTCAGCAGGCTCCCTCCTCTGCCCCTCCTCCTCCCTTCCCCAGAGGAACCCAGAGCTGACAGACTGTCCCTAAAAATAGCACCTGGCTTGCCCCAGCAGAGGGTGTCCTGATGAGGAAGGAAGAAACCCAGGAGAACACTGTAAGAGCTGTAAGCATGGGGTCACGCCAGCGCCAGATGTTGTTTTCATGTTCTGAATCCATTCCTGAACATTGGGAATGTGGAAACGTGGTGAGGCTACACCAGCAGGCCACCTTGGTAAGTGAGCTAAACTTGTGTGGGCTTAGTTTCCTCATCTCTAAATTGTGGACAATAGTACCTCCCATTCCCAGGGTGCTTTAAGAATCAAAACATGGGGAGTTCCTGTCCTGACTCAGCAGTAAGGAATCTGACTAGTCCGCAGCTTGATCCCTGGCCCCCCTTAGTGGGTTAAGGATCCCGCGTTGCTGTGGCTGTGGTGCAGGCCGGCAGCTACAGCTCCTATTCTATCCCTAGCCTGGGAACTTCCGTACGCCGAGGGTGCGGCCCTAAAAATAAACAACAACAAAAAAATCAAAACATGCAATACAGGTAGACATGCTGACACAGTTTCCAGCCACAGCAAGTGGTTGCCATGGATTGAATGCTTGTGCACCCCGCTGCCACACCATCCAAATTTCTGGAACTTTAAAGTCTCTCCAAGGAGAGAGAACTCCAAGTCTCTGGCCAACACAAGAATTACCAGACCCTTATGTCCCCACCTCTTTCATTGTAATGTTCCCTCCCCCACCTTGAGCAACCTGCCCTACTCCTTCCTACCCCTACTAGGAAAGGTATATGACCCACTCCTCACCTCACCCCTATCCCCATGTACACCCCTTATACACCCCAATCAAGTGTACTGTAAGACCCCTCTCTCCCCAACCAATCAGTAGGTCAGCAGGTATATCCTGAGACCTTTTTTCTCCCTGGGCTATGAAAACTGGCACAACCACGTGTTTGTGGTTGGTTCTCCCTGATCATCAGGAAGTTGTCCTGCTGTGCTAGCAGCATCTCTTATCGCAATAAACTCTTCTTTCTTTCCATCTCTTGCTATGAGTCTGGAAAATTCTTTTTCCAACATGTGTCCACAAACCCTGACAAAATTCCTATTTTGAAGCCTAATCCCTAGTGTGATGGTATTAGGAGGCAGGGTCTTTGGGAGGTGATATCATGAGGGTGGAGCCCCCATGGATGGGATTAGTGCCCTTATAAGAACAGATACCGACACTCCCGCCCCCCCCCCCCATGTGGGGACACAGTGAGAACAGCAAGAGGACCTTCACCAGACACGGGTTCTGGCAGCACCTTGTTCCTGGACTCCTAGCCTCCAGGACTGTGAGAATAAATGTTGTTTAAGCCCCCAGTCTTAGACAACCCTCAGTAGTACTTTTGTTATAACATCCCAAACTAAGATGATGACCAATAAAGACCAATGGTTGGCCTTAAGGTATTGCCCCAGATTTTGCGTCTTTAAAGGACCATAAAGGCAGTCCTTAAAAAGTTAAGAAGTTAATGTTTTCTTTAACTTAAAATTTTATAACCTATAAGACCTGTGCCTTGTGGGAAAATGGGAGAAAAGCAAGAAATTTGGGGCAGAGAAGCCCTCTTGGTGTTCTCAAATCCTACTATATAATTAACTACCTGGGCGTGGTACTGCTCTGTATCAGAGCCGTGAATTTCCACATTTCCTTCAAATTTGGCTACAGAGTGACCCACGTAATGACTTCATGAACAGTCCATCCTTTTGTGGGGTTTTTTTTGCTTTGTTTTTGCTGCACCTGTGGCATGTGGAAGTTCCTGTGCCATAGTAATGACTCACACCGCTGCAGTGACAACGCTGGGTCCTTTACCCACTGTGCTACCAAGAAACTCAATTTTTTTTTTAAACATCAATAATCTTTTTCAAACTATAAATGAGCAGGATGCTTCGAGGCCTTCCAAGAGTAGATCCCCACTCGTGTCCTCCACCTGCTTTTTTGTCTATAGAAAACCTTTAGTCAAAGATTCAATTTAATCAGAGAAGTGAGAAAATACAGAGAAAAAGGAAAACAAGCAAGACAAGATAATAATAGTTTAGCCATTCAATAAAGTCAAGGACTTTTAGTTCTTCCTCAAGGACTATAGATAATATTCTGTGCCCTTGTCCTTGAAGCTGTTTTGCAGGTGCTGAAGCCCCCACCAGGTGGAAGAAGTCAACTGTGTACTGCCCCCCCCAAGCACCTAGACCCCAGGCCAGTTGGAACCAGAAGGTTGATGACTTGACTCCCAGTCACCTTGCCACCTACCAATCAGGAAAATGTCCCCAAGCTGATCACGCCCTGTTCTTTGAACACTGTAAGACTCCTTACTACCCACTCCGAGGGGAAATAGTAGCCTGCTCTGCTCCCTCTTTGTCTGGCAATTAAAGGTACTTTTTCTGTTTCCTCCAGCTCTGTCTCCAAGTTTCTATTTGGTAGCTGAGAGGCAGCAGAGATTTCGGCAACAAAACCATGGAGGCTGCCTATTGCTCTACCACTCTCACTACAACAGGATCAGCTCACCCCTGGTAACTGCCTTCCCCTTAGTTTGAGTCCTGCTCTCAGAGGCGTGGAAGGCATAGAAGGTGGGGGAGGTGATGTGCCCAAAAGCCTTGGTGGTGAGGCCCTGAGGGACGAGGCGGGAAGCAGGGAGAAGGAGAGCTGGAGGGACCACTGTCCCCTCCAGGTTCTGACACACACAGTGAGTGTCACTCTTGTTGCTCAGGCTGTGTAGTGGAACATGGTAAACGTTCATAGTTGCTGACCATCAGCTCCCAGAAGGTCATTAGAAGAAGCCGCTGAGCAAGCAAAGCTGTTTCTAGACTTACTGCAAAAATGGACATCGCATTTTGACAGTCTGTGTTGTGTCTCGGAAGAGAAAGTTCAAGGAAGAGTATCTATAGGGGTTTGAAGTCTGGGCTCACGCTATTGAAGGGGGGTCTTTTGAGGGGGAGAATGGACTGGGTTGGGCGCAGTTTGTGACACTGATGGCTCAGGACTGGAGGACACAGTGAGGTGAGGGGCTGGGGGAATGAACTGGTGTCTAAGGATGGTTTGCTCAGGTAAACAAATTGGTCACCTGAATAAAGTCATTTGTGGGAATTTCCTGAAGCAAACAGTGAAGTTATTTATTGGTCTACAGCCTTATCTTCTTGGGCCAGAACTTCCTGGAACAACCAGTTGTATCTCATTGACACTGATCGACTCTAGGTCTCATAATTATCTGTTTAGTTAATGTGCATTTGAAAATATATAACAGGAGTTCCCTTCGTGGCTCAGTGGTTAACGAATCCGACTAGGAACCATGAGGTTGCGGGTTCGATTCCTGGCCTTGTTCAGTGGGTTAAGGATCTGGTCTTGCCATGAGCTGTGGTGTAGGTTGCAGACGCGGCTCAGATCACACGTTGCTGTGACTGTGGCACAGGCCAGTGGCTACAGCTCCGATTAGACCCCTAGCCTGGGAACCTCCACACGCCACGGGTGCGGCCCCAAAAATGACAAGAGACAAAAAAAAAAAAAGAAGAAAATATATAACTAACACCTCAGATGACTAATCTTGAAAATGATAGTGTTTAGGACACTACAGACGTAAATTATATGTAAAGTGAAGAGCTGAGTTGATTCAAGGAAAAAGAATTAATAGGTAGTTCCCATCCTGCCTCAGCGGTAAAGAACCTAACTAGTATCCATGAGGAATGGGTTCCATCCCTGGCCTCGCTCAGTGGGTTAAGGAAACTACATTGCTGTGGCTGTGGTGTAGGCCAGCAGCTGTAGCTCTGATTTGACCCCTAGCCTGGGAATTTCCTTATGCCATGGGTGTGGCCCTCAAAAAAAAAAAAAGACAAAAAATATTGGATAGGCGGTACTAAACACTGACAAAATTGTGAGTGCAGTATACGAAAGATGTGGAAACTGTTTAATCCTGTGAGACGGTTCTGGGACAGTCTCTTTGGGAGGACAGTCCCTGTGGGGCGGGTGTGTGACCCACAGATGAGTCATCACAGAGAGCGGGTCACTGGGGCTGGGAGAGGCTCGGGTGTCCCCAGTTTGGTGTCATCTCTGTTGTGCAGATAAGCAGACAACTAGAAAAGTCCCCCTGGCTGGAAACTCTGACTTGGTGGTGGGCCGACTGGGGCCCAAGCTTTCACACAGGAAGAGAAGCTGCCGTTGGCGCTCCTGTCCTCATGGCAGCACCTGCCACTGTGGTCACTGGGCCCCTGTGGCCCCAGATGCCAGTGAAACAGTGTGGTAAAGGGAACAAAGGCCCTGGTGATGGGCATTTTGGACAAACTGAAAGGGGTGGAGGGAGAAGACAAGCATGCCTCTGGTTTTCTGGGAGCCAGAACCGTAGCCACTTCCGGGAGGGGTGGGTTATGGGAAGAAGAACACATCAAGGCCAACTCAGGCCAAGGTTAGCTTGAATCCCAGGAGAGGAGGCTTTGGCGCCTTTCATAGGTAGGAAGCCCAGAGACCAGGGCAGACCCCGGGGAGTCAGGTGGCTGCTGAGACAACAGAAAGCCTGGTCCTGGGTCAAAGGTGTGACCAAGGGTGGGAGGGAGGCAGGTCCTACAAGCCTCTGAGAACCTCACTATCGGGATCGTCAGTGAGGCCAACCTGAATCTTCCTGGGACCAGATCTGGGGCACTTTGCCAGCACCTACTCAACCAACGGGTGGGGCTCACCCCAGAGCAAAGCTAGGGAACCAGGAAAGCAGCCATGCTACAAGTAAACCATTGCCTTCCCTCAAACACAAGGACCAAATGTTGCCAGTCTCCTACACAGCAATGTCTTCTCACGATTTCTCGAGACAGCCCATGGCTTTGTTACCTGTAGCTTCTCTGACCAGAGATGCATGGTGGTTGGAGCTGAGGTTAGTAACACAGGACCCTTCACCATCAACAGGTGACCGAAAGAATTTAAGAACCATTTGAAAAATAAGACAAAGCATAGAGAAGACCATGACCTTACTGAGAAATAAAATATTGCCATATCTATAAACAAAGGATGTCACAGTCATCAGCCAGTGCAGCCACCTCCAAGGGGACTCAGGAAGGAAACAAGGAACACCTGCCATCCAGCGGCCCTTAGACTGAAGCTACCCCCAGGGTGAGCCCTGAGGATGAGAAAGCACAGGATGCTGGCCCCAGGGAGCTGAGGTGCACATCATCATAGGAGTGATTTCAGTGAGCCCAGACCTTGCATTTTCCCATATACAGAAAAGCCTCAAGTTCCCTAACGTGAGATGTCCAGTCTTCTGCTTTTTTGTTTTCTTTATTTTTAGGGCTGCACCAGTGGCGTATGGAGGATCCCAGGCTAGGGGTCGAATCGGAGCTGTAGCTGCCGGCCTAGGCCACAGCCTCAGCAACTTGGGATCTGAGCTGTGTCTTTAACCTACACCACAGCTTCTGACAACACTGGATCCCCAACCCACTGAGTGAGACCAGGGATCGAACCCACATCCTCATGGATACTAGTCAGATTTGTTTCCACTGCACTATGACGGGAACTCCCTGGTTTTCTGTTATTAACATTAATATTTTGTTCCTACTACCTGCCCTTTGTTGCAAAACTCCTATATATCCTGCCCCCCCCCACCTCGCCCCCGCCCCCAGCTCCTCAGAGCAGCTTCTCAGAGCTCTTGGAAATTCTGCCTCCTGGGCGATAGTCCTCATTTTGCCCCAAATAAAACTTAACTCACAACTCTCAGGTTGTGCAGTTTTTATTGTTTGTTTGTTTATTTATTTATTTACTTATTTTGTCTTTTCTAGGGCTGCACCCACGGCATATGGAGGTTCCCAGGCTAGTGGTCCAATCGAAGTTGTAGCTACCAGCCTATGCCACAGCCATAACATCGTAGGATCTGAGCCACGTCTGCAACCTACACCACAGCTCACAACAACGCTGGATCTTTAACCCACTGAGCGAGGCCAGGGATCGAACCTGCAACCTCTTCGTTCCTAATTGGGATTTGTTAACCACTGAACCATGACAGGAACTCCACATTGTGCAGTTTTTAAAGTTGACATTACCAACGCCAGAGAAACACCTAAAGTGGAAAATTAACTGTCCAATACGTGGGCTTTAGAATGTTTATGATTATTCTTTAACCATTCTTTAACAAACAACCACAAAAGGAATATGTCAGCCATTTTTCTAGCACACTGAGACACTGGGACACCTGAAAGGAAGATAGAAGTGACCTTTCCAGTTTCAGCAAGCGCTAGGTGTGTATTTTTTCCCCTGGTTGATAATGTTTTGGTAATAGGAGTTGAAAGATGGAATACTATTATCCCACGGGGAGAACTCCAGCCAGAGGAATCTGAAATATATAATACGTAAGTGTTTCTTCCCTTCCTTAAATTTTGGATGCTGGTGCTAAACTTCCAAGTGTCATGATTTAAAAAGAAACTTTAGGAGTTCCCATTGTGGCACAGTGGATTGAGAACCCGACTAGTATCCATGAGGACATGGATCTGATCCCTATCCTTGCTCAGTGGGTTAAGGATTTTGCATTGCCACTAGCTGTCACGTAGGTCGCAGATTTGGCTCGGATCTGGCGTTGCTGTGGCTGTGGTATAGGCCAGCAGCAGCAGCTCTGACTGGACCCCTAGCCTGGGAACTTCCATATGCCACAGATGTGGCCCTAAAAAGGAAAAACAATAACAAGAAAATTTATGCCCTTCTTATTTATTTCTGGGATGAGGGGACGTTAATACTTTTGTTTTCCTATGGGACTCTCTTTAAAATGTGCAGATGAAGTTCCTTAAAAATATAATTTTTACTCTTGAAAAGAAAAGTAAAATTGTTCCACCACCCAGTGCTCAGGTCCTTAGACAAGGGGCTCCCTCCTCCCAGTGGAGACACATCTGTGTGTATGCAGAAAGCACTTAATGCACATTACCCTCAGTACTGAATGCACATTAGCTGCTAGCTCTCCTTTTCAGTAAACCCTAGGGGATTATGATTTTAAGATTTCTGCCTCCACAGGTCTAGGGGAAGAGGAAGCTCATTCCGGTGGTGATGATAGGGCAACAGGCACGGGGCAGAACTCTGGGGCTTTTGGGAAAAGAAATTATAAGTCATCTATGCCCCCTACATTCTCCAAAAAACCACAAACAAAATGAAACAAAACAAAAAAAACCCCAAATTCAACCCAGCAAAAACACATGAACCTGGGAACGGATGACAAAAGGAGGAGGAAGTCCTGCAAGAAATGGAGGGAAATGATGAGAGGAGCTGCCTTCATGGTCCTGGGCCTGCAGGGAAAGCTTCCGTTTGACAGCTCATGCGAACCACTGCTGTTTGAAGGAAGGCAAGTCACCAGCAACGGCAGAAAAACAGGGTAGATGAAGGAGGGTGAGAAAGTCACATAGGCCAGTGCACTGGAGAGGTGTGTGCAAATGAAGCGACAGTCCATGAAAAGGGATATATTTCAAAGATTATGTAGGTGAAACAGGAGAGGAGAGGGCAGGGCACAGCTCTTAAAAGAATGACACGTCCTTGAGAATGTGACAAAAACTGGTCAGAACCAACCAGGTCCAAGACGGTGGATGATCCGGCTTCCAGTGGACCTAGAGTTCCACTATAGCTCGCTGTAAACACTAGCTGAATGACACGCCCACAGTTCTGAGGCCATTAAAGGCCAAACAGTGGGCGGTGACCCAATTCCTAGAAACCCCCTGCCCCTTTCCAGAAATAGTTGGAATAATGCTCCCACCCATTACCCTAGGAAATTGCTCAGCCCATAAAACCTCACCACCCAGAAGGCCCACACTGTCTACCTCTCAGTAAGTCTGCTTCTTAGCTATCACTTTGCCTCTCCCTGAATCCCTTCTGTGCTGAGACATAAAGAACTTGAACTTCAGTCAGTCCTGGGACCAGGTGTGTGATTTTAATTAACAAACAGTAGGTTCAAGTCCTAATCTGGGTTCTGGAGGGTTTGAGTCTTGGCACATGGGTTGAGTCCCAATCTGAAGTGTATGGTTTCCTAGGCACAACAACAATAATTTTGTGAAACACATTCACCTGAATAATAATTAGAAGAGAGAATCTGGCATAATTGGAATACCCTCAGTAAAGCTTTTTTTTTTTTTTTTTTTTGTCTTTTCAGGGCCGCACCCACGGCATATGGAGGTTCCCAGGCTAGGGGTCCAATCAGAGCTGTAGCCGCCGGTCAGCACCACAGCCACAGCAATATGGGATCCGAGCTCCGTCTGTGACCTTACACCACTGCTTACAGCAACGCCGGATCCTTCACCCACTGAGACTGAGCAATGCCAGGGATCAAACCCACACCTCATGTCTCCTAGTTGGATTTGTTAACCACTGAGCCAGGACGGGAACTTCCACTCAGTAAAGTTTTAAAGACACTTAAATTCAATATAAAAAGTATACAAAGCACTGGAAAACAATAAAAACAATTTTTTTTTCCTTTTTTGGCCATAGCTGTGGCATGTGGAAGTTCCCAGGACAGGGATCAAGTCTGCACCACAGCAGCGACCTGAGCCGCAGCAGTGATAATGCCAGAGCCTTAACCCACTGCACCACCAGGGAACTCTAATTTACACTTATTTGTAAACTGTTTTAGTTGATTTAGCATTGTTTTAGTTCATTCTTGGACTATCACTTTTATTTTGTTTTGTTTTTAACTTTTTTCCATAAAAAAATTTATTGGAGCATGGTTGGCTTATAATGTTGTATTAGTTTCAGGTGTAAGCAAAGTGAATCATATATATCTCCAAGCTTTTTCTCATGTAGGTTATTACAGAATATTGAGTAGAATTCCTTGTGCTAAACAGTAGATCCTTGTTATCTTGTTTTATATATAGTAGATTGTGTATGTTAATCGCATCTCCCTAATTTATCCCTCCTCTGCTGGGATACCACTTTTTGGCTATCACTTCTGACACATGGACAATCACAATTAAAAGAAAAATGCCAGAACTCCATGGGTGGGGGATGCTGCTGGGGTGCCAAATCGGGACAGACAGGATGTCACAGGGGCTTCTCCGAGAGTTCTTATCTTTTTCTTTTTTATCTTTTTAGGGCCCTACCTGGGGCATATGGAAGTTCCCAGGCTATGGGTACAATCGGAGCTGCAGCTTCCGGCCTATGCCACAGCCACAGCAACGTGGGATCTGAGCCAAGTCTGCAACCTACACCTCAGCTCACAGCAACGCTAGATCCTTAACCTACCAAGGGAGGCCAGGGATTGAATCTGTATCCTCATGGATACTAGTCGGGTTCATTACCACTGAGCCACAACGGGAACTCCTGAGAGTTCTTAACTATTTATTTATTTATTTATTTAGCCTTTTTAGGGCCACATCCAAGGCTAGGGGTTGAACTGGAACTGCAGCTGCTAGCTTACACCACAGCCACAGCAACTCCAGATGCGAGCTGTGTCTGTGACCTACACCATAGCTCACAGCAATGCTGGATCCTTAGCCCACTGAGCGAGGCCGGGGATCAAACCTGCCCCCTCCTGGATACTAGTCACATTTGTTTCTGCTGAGCCACGACAGGAACCCCCTTATCTTTTCATTTTTAGGATTTTTTTCTTTTTTGGCTGCCCATTGGCATATGGAATCCCCAGGCCAGAAATCAGATCCAAGCTGCAGCTCTGATCTTTGCTACAGCTGTGGCAATGCCCGGTCCCACTGTGCCAGACTGGGGATCAAACTTGTGTCACAGCACTTCAGAGACACCACCGATCCCATTGTGCCAGAGTGGGAAAACCTGAGAGTCTTTATTTTTAAAAATTTCCCATCTGGCTCCCCACTAGTGCAGCCTCCCGCATGGCCCTGTAATACCCCACGTGTCTCCAGTGTGGCACTAAGCCCACTGTATTACGAGCTCCTGCAGATTTGTCTCTCTCCCTCTTGGACTGCAAACGGAAGAGGTAGATGATTAGAACTTGTTGAGTTAATGAATCCAGCAACCATTTACTGAGAGCCAGTGTGGGGCAAGCAGTGTACTCGGCACCAGGAATATAGGACGAAGGTACGCGTGAGCAGAAGCCTGACTCACAGCCCTAGTTCTTGAGGGAGGAGACAGGTAACAACAGGGAAATAAATGTCCTTCATGTGCCACATGGTGACAAGTGCCATGGAGAAGAATAAAGCCGGTGCTGGGGTAGGGGTGGCCGGAAAGGGAGCAGAGGTGGACCTTTGGCATCTGGGGCAGCACCAGGCAGAGGCTGGGCTGGTAGGCTTGGTGGGTCCAGGAACAGGTGGAGAGATGGAAGTGGCGACAGTGAAGACAGGAGTCAGAGGTCAGCTCAAGGGGGCAGACAGGGCTGCAGGCTGTGTGGGACCAAGCAGGTCCTTCTATTTTGAAAGCCCTTGCAAGTCAGTGGGAGTTTTGAGAAGAAGCATAACAGGACCTGGTTTTTCATGCTAGAGGACCACTCTGGCTGCCGGATTGAGAATCAACATGAGGAAATGAAGACTGAAGCCACAAAGCAAGAAGTGACTGGGTGTGGGTGTCAGGGAGGGGGGAGCAGTGGGTCAGGCTGTGGACTCGCCCTGCAGGTTGTGAAGGGGGAAGGGGCTGCCTTCTGCTGGGGAGGGAGGACAGGGCGCAGGTGTGGAAAGGATCAGAAATTTGCTTTTGGACATATGGAGTTTCTTATTATATATATCTTCCTTTTTATATTGAATTCTTTATCCAGATTGGAGAGCAGGTGCAGTTTCTTTTTCAGTATTACAATCTAAGAGGAACTGAGAGTTTATGTAACAGTCCGGCAGGAACTGAAACCATGGAAGGGTTGGGAGGGGGGCAGGGTTTTGAGTGTTTTTGTTTAAACATAGGGAGACAGATGGACAACCCATCATCCTGTTTTTCCTTCAGCAGTAAATCAACGTTTGGTGGGGCTTCAACAGCCACCCAGGGCTGAGCACTTGGTGCTGTGGTTTTGGGATTAAGATAATCCTGAAGAGGAGTTCCCGTCGTGGCACAGTGGAAACGAATCCGACTAGGAACCATGAGGTTGCGGGTTCGATCCTTGGCCTCGCTTAGTGGGTTAAGGATCTGGCGTTGCCGTGAGCTGTGGTGTAGGTCGCAGACGCGGCTCGGATCCTGCGTTGCTGTGGCTGTGGCGAAGGCCGGCGGCTACAGCTCCTGTTAGACCCCTAGCCTGGGAACCTCCACATGCTGCAGGTGCGGCCCTAAAATGACAAAAAAAGGCAAAAAAAAAAGATAATCCTGAAGAGAAACTTGGAATGATACAATGTACATGGCCCTGTTGGCAGAGGCATCGTCCCTGGCTCTAACCATCCCCGCGAGCTTGTGCTGAGGGCCCCTAGCTCTTAGGCTGATCTGTCTCCTGTCTCTCAGCAGTGTCTCTGGTTGGTCATATGGCCCATTAAATGGGTCACAGTAGAGAGGGGCTGGCTTGGTTGTTGCCTGATCATGTGCTGAGCACTTGACGTGAGCTGCTGGGCACGGGCAGGTGTCATCTGGGACCATTGCATAATCTTTGTGCCATGTGGGGGCAAAGGGAACCAATGCAAAGAGCTGACATTGTTTTCAGGGCTGTTAGAACTAAGTCCTTTGTCTCTGACCCCAGAGTCTTGTGTCTTCTTCCAGCATCTACGAAACAGTGAGCGTCTAAGTTGGGCAACATTTCAGACACTTCACCCTTCTTGACAGATTCATCTGTCTCAGAAAAGTTGTCAAAAGCCCTGTTCTAGGGTGAGCGGTTAGCTCGGGGTGAAACAAAAGGATCAGAACAGGTGCACGGGACCAACCAGGAAAGGCTCTGCTTCCTCCTGGGGATCTGCCTTCTGAGTGAAGCACCTGATTGGGAAAATGAAGAGAACTGACCACGAAGAGCTGTGAAGCTTGGGCTAATTGTCAATTGTTCATACTCCTTTCCTCACCAAATGTGGTACAGGCCCCTAGGACTGAGTAAATGATGGCAACAGGTGGAAAGATCACTTTCGGAGTCAAGGTAGCAGATAACGGCTGCTGAAAACCAAGGGAATCCTAGTCTACTTTTGTTTAGGGGCGGACACTTAGTCAGGCCACAAATAATGCAAGACCTTTATTTTTACAAAGAGAATCCTTTTGCATTTATTTTTAAGAAATTTGAGACTGGCTAGGCTGCTGGAGTGCTGAACCTTCCCGTTCACACTGTTACAAGAGTCCCCTTACCTATTCGGTGGATCTGATGCTTAGAGAGGAACCAGACAGCTGATACCCACAGCAGGTGCTGGGGGGGTGGGCAGTGCAGAGTGCCTTGAGAAGATACCTGTGTTCTAAGGGAACATGGGTGGGGCATCATCCCGGTAGGTGTCACCCTTCCACAAATGCACAGGACTAATTAGAAAGGTGCTGAGGAATTCCCGTGTGGCTCAGTGGATTAAGAACCTGACATAGGGAGTTCCTGTCATGGCTCAGCGGTTAACGAATCTAAGAACCATAAGGTTGCAGGTTCGATCCCTGGCCTTGCTCAGTGGGTTAAGGATTTGGCGCTGCCGTGAGCTGTGGTGTAGGCTGCAGACGTGGCTTGGATCCTGTGTTGCTGTGGCTATGGTGTAGGCCAGCATGTAACAGCTCTGATTAGACCCCTAGCCTGGGAACCTCCACATGCCGCGGGTGCGGCCCTAAAATGACAAAAGGCAAAACAAACAAGCAAACAAAAAAAGAACCTGACATAGTGTCTGTGAGGATGTGGGTTTGATCCTTGACCTTGCTCAGTGGGTTAAGTATCCGGTGCTGCTGTGAGCTGTGGTGTAGGCTGGCAGCTATAACTCCAATTTGACCCCTAGCCTGGGTACTTCCATATGCCAAGGGTGCAGCCCTAAAAACAGGAAGGAAGGAAGGAAGGAAGGAAGGAAGGAAGGAAGGAAGGAAGGAAGGAAGGGAGAGAGAGAGAGAGAGAAAGAAAGGCTGAATTCCTGCAGAACTGTAAATCTAATCTCAGTACTACGTTTAGTGCAACCCATCTTCCTTCTATTGGGGCTCATTTTTTAGTTGCCCTCAGTGATGAAAAGGGACGGGAAGGATGATGGTGCTTCTGGAACCGTCCACACAGAGCACACAGATGAATCGAAATCACAGCGCCAGGTGGGAGTGATGGAGAGTGAAATGTGGGGTTTCCTCAGAGGCTGATCCCGTGTCCACTGCTGACTCCCTAGGCCTTGCTGCTGGTCCATGTCTGTCCTCAGAGTGATGAAGGAGAGGGTCGGGACTGCGCATGGGACAATGACGCGTAAACAAGCTGGTGATCTAGGTAGTCTGTGCTTGCGTTTTCCTCCGAGAAAGCAGGAAATACTTCCATCCGGTGCTTATCTTTATCCCCCTGAACAATGCGGTCATCCCAGATCCATAAGGAAATGCAAAGAGGTAGAAATTCAGAGATGCCAGCAGCCACCTTGACAAGAAGTAGGAATCTCTGTCTGACTTCTCACACTTGGGGAAATTCGGTTTTACATCATATGTCAGCCGAATGAAAATCAGTCTTGGAGTTCCCGTCATGGGTCACTGGTTAACGAATCCGACTAGGAACCATGTGGTTTCGGGTTTGATCCCTGGCCTTGCTCAGTGGATTAAGGACCCGGCGTTGCCGTGAGCTGTGGTGTAGGTTGCAAACGCGTCTCGGATCCCGCGTTGCTGTGGCTGTGGCGTAGGCCGGCAGCAAGAGCTCCGATTAGACCCCTAGCCTGGCAACCTCCATATGCCGCGGGTGCAGCCCTAGGAAAAAGGCAAAAAGACAAAAAAAAAAAAAAAAAGAAAATCAGTCTTGGAGTTCCCCCTGAGGCGCAGTGGATTAAGAATTTGACTGTAGCAGCTGGGCTTGCTGTGGAGGAGTGGGTTTGATTCCTGGTCTGGTGAAGTGGGTTAAAGGATCTGGTGTTGCTGCAGCTGTGAATCGGATCCGATCCCTGGATTAGGAACTTCCATTTGCCAAGGGAGCAGCCATTTATTTTTTTTATTTTTTTGTCCTTTTGCCTTTTCTAGGGCCGCACTCGTGGCATATGGAGGTTCCCTGGCTAGGGGTCTAACAAAAGCTGTAGCCGCCGGCCTACGCCACAGCCACTGCAACGCGGGATCTGAGCCGCGTCTGCAACCTACACCACAGCTCACGGCAACGCCGGATCCTTAACCCACTTAGCGATGCCAGGGATCGAACCCGCAACCTCATGGTTTCTAGTCGGATTCGTTAACCACTGAGCCACAACGGGAACTCTGGAAGCAGCCATTTAAAAAAAGAAAAGAGAGAGAAAGAAAGGGAGAGGGAGGAGAGGGTGAGAGAGAGAGAGAAAGAGAGAAAGAAAGTCTTATCTTCTCACAAGCAAAGCAGTCTACCTCATTTCAATTTGCAAAATTTCTTCTTTACCCTTTTTTTCTTTTTCTTTTTCTTTTTTTAGGGCCGCACCTTCACCATATGGAAGTTCCCAGGCTAGGGGTTGAATTGGAGCTATAGCTGCCGGCCTACACTACAGCCACAGCAACACAGGATCCGAGCCACGTCTGTGACCTACGCGATAGCTCATGGCAACACCAGATCCTTAACCCACTGAGCGAGGCCAGGGATGGAACCTGCGTCCTCATGGATACTAGCCGGGTTTGTTAACCTATTGAGCCACAACGGGAATTCCTTCTTTACCCTTTTATTCACTGTTCCAGATGTTTATATCAAAGGGCAGGCATGCTGGCTCTGTCTGAAATCCAGATCAAATTAGGTTCTGATTGTTTCCATGCTCTCTTGCTAGGAAGTCAGACAACAAAAATACATTAATTGCAAAGTCTCTGAATCACATCTCCTGCAATAGAACTGGTGAATCAATGGAAGTTTCCATATACTTTTTTTGAATCCCAAATATTCCTAAATATTACTCATTGGGTTTTTTTATTCTATTTTCTGTCAACACAATGAACCTGTTAAAAGGATTATTTTGATTTCCTCCTCTCTAGACCCACACATGATCTGAGGGGATTATACATTCTTTTCAAATGTCTCTCTTCTTCATATTCACAAGTTTCCTCTACTTATGATCTCACATCAGCCAGAATGACCAGTATTAAAAAGTCTACAAACAGTAAATGCTGGAGAGGGTGTGGAGAAAAGTGAACCCTTCTATATCATTGGTGGGAATGTAAATTGGTGCAGCCACTATGGAGAACACTATGGAGATTCCTTAAAAAACTAAAAATAGAATTACCATATGATCCAGAAATCCCACTCATGGGCATATATCCAGAGATAACTGTGATTTGAAAAGATACATCCATCCCAAAGTTCATAGCAGCACTATTCACAACAGCCAAGACATGGAAGCAACCTAAATGTCCATCAACAAATGAGTCGATAAAGAAGTTGTGGTTACATATATCACAATGGAATACAATTCAGCCACAAAAAGCAGGAAATAATGCCATTTCCATCCATGGATTTAGATATTATCATACCAAGTGAAGTAAGTCAGAAAATATTACATGATATCACTTATATGTGGACTCAAAAAATGATACAAATGAACTTATTTACCAAAGTGGAATAGACTCACAGACTTAGAAAAGAAACTTATGGTTACCAAAGCGGATATTGGGGAAAGGGTGGGGAAGGGATAAATTGAGTTTGGAATTAACATATACACACTACTGTACATACATAAAACCCAAAGGACCTACTGTATAGCACAGGGAACTGTACTCAGTAACTTATAACAAACCATAACAGAAAATAATCTGAAAAATAATATATATATATATACACAACTGAATCACTTTGATGTACCTCTGAAACTAATAAATTAACTATATTTCAATTAAAAAAAAGATATATACCCTCTGCCAACTCACTGCAAGCTTTTTCTTCAGGACCACTATTAATGAAACACATTCACATACCAGAAGTGACTATGTTTCCCTGTAGCTAACATAGTGAGAGGCCGGCCACAGACAGGACCCCCTGGTAAATTTATCAATTTTCTTCTAAGTAGCACAGTGTTTCCTTAAAACACAGAACATTCCTGGAATGTGCCTATCCAAGCCCAGACTTCCTATTCCTCCTCCCCTGCTTGGTGTAGACAAAACCCTGCAATGGGGACCTGGCAGCCTCTGCATAGTATTCCTCTAAGGGCATCCAGCCTCTCTCTTAAGTTCTTGGCCCCTGGGGTGGTTGTGAAATTGGCTCTAATGATTAAAAGAGACGTTCTCCTAGTCTCCTCTTTGTCCACACTGAATGCTTTAGAATGGCTAAGCACAATTAGAACTGTCAGCAGGCTGCATGAGAGGCTAAACAGCCCACCAGCACTGCTTCTCTGTGATTAAAAGACTGGAAGCCTTCTTTGCAGGAGAAAAATACTATGAGGAATTAGTCTAAATTTTGACTCAGGTCAGGTTACTTGGTGATGACTAACATATTCTGTCAGCTGTTCCGGGTTAACAAGCTAAGATGTATTGTATAACCAAGAGAGGGCAGTACTCATTCTTGCTGTTTTCTGTTTTAGGACAAAGTGGAAAGGTCATCTTGTTATTATTCCAATTTTCCTTTACTCACCACAATATGAATATAGTGAGTAAAAGTTACATAAGCAATAAATGAAATATATTTAAATTCCTTAGTCCAAATTAGCAATCTGTTACAGATACCTCTACAGCAAAAGAAGACATTTTTTTCTTTATTTTCTTTTCTTACAGTTTGCTTCTTTTTCTTTTCTTTTTTTTTTTTTTTTGGTTTGTTTGTTTTGCTTTTAGGGCTGCTCCCGCTGCATGTGGAGGTTCCCAGGCTAGGGGTCTAACAGGAGCTGTAGCCGCTGGCCTATGCCACAGCCACAGCAACTCAGGATCCGAGCCACGTCTGCGACCTACACCACAGCTCCCGGCAATGCCGGATCATTAACCTACTGAGCAAGGCCAGGGATGGAACCTGTACCTTCATGGTTCCTAGTCGGATTCTCTAACCACTGCGCCACGACGGGAACTCCTTGTTTTTGTTTTGCTTTTTAGGGCCGCATCCGTGGCATATGGAGGTTCCCAGGCTAGGGGTCGAATCAGGAGTTGTGGCTGCCGGCTTACACCACAGCCACAGCAACACGGAATCTGAGCCACATCTGCAACCTACATCACAGCTCATGACAATGCTGGGTCCTTAACCCACCGAGCGAGGTCAGGGATTGAACCTTCAACCTAATGGTTACTAGTTGGATTTGTTTCCACTGTGCCACAATGGGAACTCCTGCTTCTGATTTTGAACATTTAAAACAGTGCCTCCAAAAAACCTCCATGATACTGTCCTCCCCAAATGACAGAGAATAGGTGGGTTTCTCTAAATGGTAGTTTATTCAACAATTGAATAAAAATAAAATTCAGCACTAGTGATTGTTCATTTCTTGGTCATTACATTTCCCAAAATTATTACCCTGCTCACCCCAGGGCATCTATATTAATTTATCCTGTTTTGAGGCATCTATATTAATTTATACTTCAAGTCCCAAAAGACCTTTTTTTTTTTTTTTCTAATTTACTTTCTCCTAGGATAGGCCACTTAATGATTGAAGCAAAGCTTTAGTCTGGAGTATTATACCCAGGCTGATGCCCTGTTTAAATGGAAAACCATCAAGTCTAGTATAGCCACAAGTAACATGGCTCTTCCTGGCACTGAACTCCTTCAACTACAATGGTTTCAACGTGTCCGCTCTCTGGTGACCCCAGGAAGTCAGGTGTCTGTATTCAGAGCACACCTGTGAACATCTGAGTTGGTATACTGCCTGCTGTAGTCAGACAGACCTGAACTGACATCCAGAACTATTAGGCACTGTGATTTCGAACAAATTACTTAACTTTGTGAAACTGACAATGCTTATGATTTGAGCCTGGCCAGAAGCCAGATTAGGACTCAAACCCAGCCAAAGGCCAGGATGGGACTTGAACCCATGGTTTTTAAATCAGAATCACCCACTGTGTGTCTGTACTTACTGAGGTTCAGGTTCTGAACCTGAACACAGAAGGAATTCATCGAGAGACAAAAAGTGATAGGCAGGAAATAGATTTATTTAAATAGGATGCTTGTGAGGCAAGGAGGCTCTGCCCCAAGGATTAGGTGGCCTACGTTTTTGTTTTGTTTTGTTTTTTTGTCTTTTTTTAAGGCAGTCACCTGTGACATATGGAAATTCCCAGGCTACAGTTTGAATAGGAGCTGTAGCTGCCTGCCTACACCACAGCCATAACAATACGGGATCCTAGCTGAGTCTGCGACCTATATCACAGCAACCTGGATACTTAACCCATTGAGCAAGGGCAAGGATCTAACCTATGTCCTCGTGAACACAGGTCAGGTTCCTTACCACTGAGCCATGACAGAACCCCTGGACTACATTTTTATAATCCAAGGGAAGTGCGCAGTGGGAAATGATCACCTCTTTTTCTTTTTTCAAGCAGAGGTCAGGCTTACATCACTAGCCCCTCCTTCGTACCAGGTAAGAGAGTATTTGACCCTATGAGGTCAAACTAGGACTGTCGTGGTGCTAATTCAAATCAGCAGAAGGGTGGTAACATATGCTAAAATGTGTTGAATCATCTCAGGTTTCTGTATAATGAGGGTCTCCTACTTTGGAATGTCTTTTCCCTAGATTCTTTTCTTGGTCCTGAGGATCATTATCTTGCTAAACTTGAATGCAGGCCTCATTTTATCTTTCACTTAATGACCTGAGGCATATCTCATGCTTTTATTTGTAGTTTTATAGTTAAGCAAGCCTGCTTCATTCTGATGGCTTTTCTGAGGGATCATTAACTTACAGTGGTCTGAGTTCCCTCTCTACCTATGGTCACCTACTGGGACAACTACAACTATCTGTGTAACTACCCTACTCCATCCCTATCACTTCGATAAGTTTCATCCTAAGGGAAAACGGTGATAAAATACCCAATTTGCAGGCTTGTTGTAAGGTAAAACAGTCAATATACGTAGAACTATCGACACCGTGCCTGGCCAACAGTAGGCTCAATCTACCTGAGTCCTCTTCCTTCCTGTTAAGAAACTACACATGTACACCCACCATTATTATTCTCTGGCCAGGAGAAGGAAATGAATAACAGAATGATATTTGTACAAGTGTTCCGTTCCTTTAGCAACAAATATTTAATTGGCTTACCCATTCCATGTTAAGTCATGGTTTAAATGTCTCATGAATCAGTAACAACATTTATTGAGTGCCTGGGCCTTTCTAAGCATCTTTACAAGGATTGGCATCTTTAACCACCACAGCACATCTGTAAAAGATATTATCTCCATTTTGCAGCTGGGGAAATGGAGTCACAGAGCTGTTAAGTAGCTTGTCCAAGGTCACACAGCTAACAAGGTGACACCATTTTCTGGCCTTGAAGATGGAGAGGGCAATGTACAAGGATTGGAGATTGGCCCCCAGAACTGAGAGTGACTTCCTGGCCAACAGCCAGCAAGGAAATGGGAACCTCAGTCCTACTGAACAAACCAGCTAAGAGTCAAGCCTGACTGTCTGTCACCTTGAGTGCAGAGGTGAACTCAAGCAGAAGACCTGGCCAGGCTCACCCAAACTTCTGATCTGCAGAACAGTGAACACGGGTATTGTTCTAAGCCCTAAGTTTGTGGGAATTTTTTCAGCAGCAATGGAGAACTAACCCGATAATTTGCATCCTTCAACGGGAACTTGAACCACTTTGCTGCATCAAAAGATGCCCGGTAACCTTTAAAAAATATTTCATTATATAAAATTAATTTTTAAAATAAAACTGGAAAGCACCGGCATCTGTGAAACCATTTTCTTTTGTATAATACATACTGGTAGTGACATAGTGTGAAAAAGTGTAATGAATATTTGCAAAAATTAGTTTTCATTGTGGTAGTCCTCCAAGCTTTGTGTCTGTACATGTGAAACAAAATTAAATTTCTCAAACATTTTATTTATATATAGCAATTTTTAAAATGTATTGTTTTCCCTTGTTACTGTCTTCATAAAAGACTTGGCTTAAAGTTAAAAAAAAAAAAAAACAACCTAAGGTACTAGGATATCTGTTGTATCTTTTACAGTATTTTTTTTTTTTGTCCTTTTTAGGGCTGCACCCATGGCATATGGAAGTTCTCAGGTTAGGGGTCGAATCAGAGCTGCAGCAGCCGGCCTATGCCACAGCCACAGCAACATGATTCAAGCCTCATTTGCAACTTACACCACAGTTCACAGCAACACCAGATCCTTAACTCACTGATTGAGGCCAGGGACCAAACCTGCATCCTCACAGATCCTAGTCAGGTTCATTACCGCTGAGCCACAACAGGAACTCCCTTAACAGTATTTTAAGGTAAAACAATTTGAGTCAGCCTGCAAGCAAATTCCCTTGTTTTCATATACATTAATTTAGGGGAAATAAGACACATTTTTGCAAAACAAAACAAAACAAAAACCCAATGCAAATACTGCAGTAAGGAGTTCCCGTCGTAGAGCAATGGAAACGAATCTGACTAGGAACCATGACATTGTGGGTTCGATTCCCTGGCCTTGTTCAGTGGGTTAAGGATCCTGCATTGCTTTGAGCTGTGGTGTAAGTCACAGACGCGGCTGGGATCTGGTGTTGCTGTGGCTGTGGCCTAGACTAGCAGCTGTAGCTCCAATTTCCCCTAGCCTGGGAACCTCATATGCCATGGGTGCAGCCCTAAAAAGCAAAAACAACAAACACAAAACAAAAGCCAAAAAACAAATACTGCAGTAAGCTCAAAGCAGTGTTAAAAAGACCAATGTGGGCCATCATCAAAAAGTCTACAAACAGGAGTTCCAGTCGTGGCTCAGTGGTTAACGAATCCGACTAGGAACCATGAGGTTGCAGGTTCAATCCCTGGCCTCGCTCAGCGGGTTAAGGATCCAGAGTTGCCATGAGCTGTGGTGTAGGTTGCAGACGCGGCTCAGATTCCGCGTTGCTGTGGCTGTGGCATAGGCCAGCAGCTACAACTCCAATTAGACCCCTAGCCTGGGAACCCCCACATGCCATGGGTGGGGCCCTAAAATGACAAAAAAAAAAAAAAGTCTACAAACAATAAGCGCTGGAGAGAGTGTGGAGAAAAAGGATCCCTATTACACCGTTGGTGGGAATGCAAACTGGTGCAACCACTGTGGAAAACAGAATAGAGATTCCTTAGAAAACTAAAAATAGAACTACCATTTGATCCAGCAATCCCACTCATGGGCATCTGTCCAGAGAAATCCGTAACTCAAAAAGACACATGTATTCCAATGTTCATTGCAGCACTCTATACAATAGCCAAGTTATGGAAACAACTTAAATGCCCATAGACAGAGGAATGCATAGGGAAGATGTGATATATATAAACAATGGAATATTACTCAGCCATTAAAAGAAATGAAATAACAGCATTTATAGCAACATGGATGGAACTAGAAACTATCATGCGAAGTGAAACCAATCAGATGATGAGACACCAACATCAAAAGCTACCATTTATATGTGGAACCTAAAAAAAGGACACAAGGAACTTCTTTGCAGAACAGATACTGACTCACAGACTTGGGAAATCTTATGGTTTGCAAAGGAGACAAGTTGGGGGGTGGAGGGATGCACTGAGGGTTTGGGTTGGAAATACTACAAAATTTGGTTGTGATGATTTTTGTACACCACAATTGTAATACAATTCATTAAGTAAAAAAAAAAAAAAAACCCACAATGAACTATCACCTCAAAAAAAAAAAAAAAAAAACCTATGTGAATGGCACGCAAAAATCACATCTTTACAAATTAACTGGAATTCCCAATCATGAAGCAGGTACAGAGAGAGTCAGGCCTTAGGGGGTCCCTCTCTGGAAGAACAACTTTAAGTAATTCTTTACAACTTTAGCATCAAGCTCTGAAGTGCTCGACAAGATCTGGAATTGTTTCCAGAGCTACGTGCAAGGAGAACAGGTGTCCTTGTTACAACGAACACCTGGCTGGTCTGGGATAGACCATTTTCGGCATCCCTGTGCAGTCACATGAGGCCAGTGCTGTCTGCATCACCAGATGGAGGTTTGTTCTACAGGTGCTAGCAAACCTGTGGGCCTCTGAGCTCCTACACCCTAACAAGCTCCTTGAGCTGCAAGTCTCTGTGATGGGTTGATTTTGTCAATTCAAATTCCCAGCAAAGGGAAGCTGATCGAAGGGCCACAGCAGTCCCACAGCTCCCTTCGGGGTCAGCAGAGCCTCTATAGCAAATGAATTGCAGTTGACCTTCTTCCTCTGCCCAGTCCTGCATCCCTTTCTTCTCCAGGTGGTGACCCTCAATAAACTCCTGCATAAAAGTCTCTGCCTCAGAGTTCTTCCCCATGGGAAGTTGGGGGAGGGAGAGTGGGGGTAAGTGGAGATGGGTCAGGGAGAACTTGACCTTTGGCATCAGGTGTGTAAGCGCAGTGTCTAAGATCCCAACCATGAGTCCTTCCTACTTCCATTCTCCAAGTACTGGCCTTAGTTTCAACAATGCGAGCAGTGCTTTAACCAAAACCTTGAACGGGTCTCTGCCCCGGGTTCTATTTTAATATGCAAGAGGGCTGACTACTAGTTCATTGGCAGTCTTTGGTTCAGTAATATATCACTGTCTTCTACTAGGGCAGGTGGGGATGGGGAAAGTTGAGCCAAGTCTGAATTGCGTTGAATAAGGAAGTTGGTTGCAGGATAGAGAGGAGCAGAGGAGGTTATAACTGAGGTTTCATGATACTGAGGTTAATGTTCTAGAAACATCTTGGAAGCAACTTTACTGAGAAAGATGCAAATGAGGGCAGCTGCCACTAGGCAGCTGCTCTGGAGAGAGGCTTCCTTTGCAAAGTCACCTAGTGATCTGGTTGCCATGGCAACGATTGTAGCCCTTTATTGCAGACTCCAAGTCTCTGACTTTCATTCCTTTTTACTTTAGTATTTTGAAATAAGCCTTTGAAGTAAAATATTCAGGGCTGGTAGCTCTTCTTTCACATATCCTTTCTGCATAGATAAAATTAATCATTTTAAACTTGTGATTTGTATAGAATTTTAAAGAGAAGTTTTTATGTAGCTGTGACCAAAAAATTAGGTGAGCAAAACTATTTTCACAGATACTGAACAGCTCCTTAGCTGTCTACATAATACAGAATTGGAATTCTTTTTGAACTCCAATAAAAAGAAATTGATTTTAATTAACGAATACAGAAGTGGTAATTCCTGCAGTAGGTAGTTTTGTCTGTAGAGTGCCAAATAATTGGTTTCACTTGTTTTGTTTTTGTTCGGCCACGCCCATGGCATGCTGAAGTTCCCAAGATAGGGATCAAACGCAAGCCATAGCAGTGACAACACTGTATCCTTAACCTGTTGCACCACCAGGGAGCTCCAAGAAATTAATTTTTCTATAAAAGTTTACATCTCATATTTCTTCCTCCATCATGAGATATTTTAAATAAATGACTTCATTCACTATTTCACTTAAATAATCATTTCAAATTAGAAAGTAGAAGTTGAAATGATTATGAATTGAAACAATTTGATATCTGGTTCTTGTTTGGATAGGCAGATTCATAAAGATGTTTTTAAGAGTCTCCTTGGAGGTGATAATAATAATTATAATGCCAATTTATTGAGGATTTACTCTGTTTCAGGTACTTTGCTAAACACTTTTATACATAATTTTATTTACTTCTTCAGTTAACTTTGTGAGATAGGTGTGTCCTCATTTCACAGATGCAAAAGTGTTTTTGCTAGGGTGACATGAAAATGTTTATGTAACAAAATATCTGCCCAGTTTACTATCAACAGCTGTACTTTTGGGTTCAGCTTCTTTGGTGAGGAAGTAACCTGAAGAGGTTCGACAGTTTTAAGCAACAGATTTTTGAAGAGGGAGGATGTGTTTAGGATTCAGATTTTTTTTTTTTTTTTGGTCTTTTTAGGGCCACACCCATGGCATATGGAGGTTCCCAGGCTAGGGGTCCAATTGGAACTGTAGCTGCCAGCCTACACCAGAGTCATGGCAACACCAGATCTGAGCCACGTTTGCAAACTGCACCACGGTTCACAGCAATGCCCACTCCTTAACCCACTGAGCGAGGCCAGAGATTGAACCCATAACCTCATGGTTCCCAGTCGGATTCGTTTCTGCTGAGCCACGACAGGAACTCCTAGGATTCAGATTGACACTTCTTTAAATATGGGTTTGCCAGACCCTTATTCCTTTGAAGTGGAACTTGAAGTTTATGCAATTTAGCAGACGTTTATTTAGCAACCACAACGCACTAGGCATTGGTGATACGACAAAGTCTTGAGACAGTGTTTTAAGTGGGTCTTAAAAGCCTGATTATTCCTTTTTTTTTTTAAAGAACAGCTTTATCGAGCGATAATTTACATACAATTCATCTATTTAAAGTATGCAACTGAATGATTTTTAGTGTATGCCAAATATGTGCAACCATCACCACATTTAATTTTAGAACATTTCTTTTGTCTTTTTAGGGCCGCACCTGTGGCATATGGAGGTTCCCAGGCTAAGGGTCGAATCAGGAGTTGTGGTTGCTGGCCTACGCCACAGCCACAGCAATGCCAGATCCAAGCAGCATCTTCTACTTATACCACAGCTCACACAACATGCCGGATCCTTAACCCACCAAGCGAAGGCAAGGATTGAACCTGTGTCTTCATGGGTGCTAGTCAGATTCGTTTCTGCTGAGCCACAATGGGAACTCCTTAGAACATTTTTATGGCCTCAAAAAGGAATGTTAGCTAGCACCTTCCTAACAACCCATCTACTTCCAGCCAGAATCAACCATGTATCTACTTTGTTTCTTCATAGTTTTTCCTGATCTGGACATTTCCTATTAACGGAAATCTATAACAGGTGGTTCCCTTACTTACACGCTACAGCCTGTATTGGTACATCACTCCTTTTTATGTTTATCCATACTTCTGTGGTTGGCTATTTGCTTTGTTCCCCCCTTTTGGCTATACTGAATACTGCTATTATAAACATTCCCATATAGAGGTTTGTGTAGAAATAGGTTTTCATTTTTCCTGGCTTACATTTTCTTGGCAATGGAAGTGCTGGGCCAGATGATAACTACATCATTAACTTTTTGAGGAACTGCCTAACTTTTCCACAGTGGCCGCACCATTTTACATAACTGTCAGAGATGTATGAGGGTTCTGATTCCTCTATATGCTTGCCAACATTTGTTATTTTCCACTTTTAAAATTTTAATCATCCTGGTGGGAGTGACAATGGTTTCACCTTGTGGTTTTAATTTGCATTTTCCTGATCGCTAATGATGTTGATCACTGTCTTGCATGCTAATGGACCACTTATATATCCATCTTCTTGGGAGAAATGTCTATGCAAGTCCTTTGCCAATTTTTCAACTGAGGTATTTGCTTTTTGTTGTTGCTATTGTTGAGTTTTAGTAGTTCTCTCTCTCTCATATATGTTTTTCTTTTAATGGCCATGCCCATGGCATATGGCAGTTCCTGGGCCAGGGATTAAATCTGAGCTGCAGCTGCAACACAGCAGTGGCAACGTTGGATCCTTTAAAGCACTAAACCAGGCCAGGGATTGAACCCGAGCCTCAGCAGTAACCTGAGCTGCTGCAGTTGGATTCTTCATCCACTGCACCACAGTGGGAACTCTTTTTATATATTTTGGGTATTAATCTCTTATCAGATATTTAATCTGCAAATATTTTCAATCAATCTGTGGGTTGGTTTTTCACTTCTTTGATACACAGAAGTTGAAATTTTTTTTTTTTTTTCTGTTTATGGCTGCACTTGTGGCATATGGAATTCCCTGGGCTAAGGGTCCAACTGGAGCTGCAGCTGTAGGCTTATGCCACAGTCACAGTGGATCCAAGTCACATCTGCAAACTATACCAAAGACTGAGGCAACATTAGGTCCTTAAACCACTGAGTGAGGCCAGGGATTGAATCCACATCCTCACAGAGACAACGTCAGGTCCTTAATCTATTGAGCTACATACAATGGGACACCAGAAGTTTTAAATTTTGAAGTAGTCCGACTTATCTGTTTTTTCTTTTGTTGCTTGTGCTTTTGCATCATATCTAAGAAGTCAATTCCAAATCCCAAGTCGTGAAGATTTCCCCCTATGGTTTCTTCTAAGGATTTTATAGGTTTAGACCTTAAACTTAGGTCTTTGATCCATTATGAGTTCATTTTCATGTATGATGTGAGGTAAGAGTACAACTTCATTTGCATGTGGTATCCAGCTGTCCCAGGATCATTTGTTAATACAATTTAATACAATGGTGCCCCTGTTGAAAAATCAATTGGATATAGATGTATAAGTTTATTTCTTGAATCTCAATTTCTTAAAAATAACTACTAGGAATCTGATTGGCATTATGTTGAATACATAGACAAATTTGGAGAAAGAATTGGCATCTTAATAATATTGAATAATCTGTTCCATAAACATGACAATATACATTAGACAATATACTACGTACTGGACGTTTTTATAGTGTATTTGGTCTGGAAAGTGGACCTCAACCTTTAAAAAAAATAGTTAAGACTTTTAAAATTAAAAAATATTTTAGCAGTTCCTGTTGTGGCTCAGTGGATTAAGAAACTGACTAGTATCCATGAGGATGTGGGTTCGAGCCTCCCCCTCACTCAGTGAGTGGGTTAAGGATCTGGTGCCACAGCAAGCTGCAGTGTAGGTAACAGATGAAGCTCGGGTCCTGCGCTGCTGTGGCTGCGTTGTAGGCTGACAGCTGCAGCTCCAATTTGAGCCCTGGCCTAAAAACTTCCATATGCCACAGGCTGCCTTAAAAATTTTTAAAAAAAAATTTTTTTAAATTATATTTGCTTTTGGAATAAAGAACAAATGTCCTTGTTTATAAAATGAGAGAACTGAACCTCACGGTCTCTCATGCCTCTTTCAATATTTTAAAATTATTAAATAGGTTTATTGCCTCAGTTGGATAAAGAACTGGATTTGGAAGAGTTACAAAGTCTTCTTTCTAAAAGAGTTGGAGACAACTAAGTCTTTCTACTGCAGTTTTAAGAATCTGTGAGAAATGTTACTTTGGCCTTTAAGGCCTCCAATGCACAACATTACAGGCCAGTCTATAAAATAAAAAGCTAAAACGGAGGGTAACTTTATGTATTAATTCAAAATGAAGCACAAGAGCTAAAACCAAAACATTATTTAGAGTACAAAAATTAAACTTTTACGCAGGTTTTCAGGATACCATTTTTTAAAGCCACAATATACTTATAAAGTTATTTGCTAATCCCTTAACACATCACAAAATAATAATAAATCAAATGAATTTTCATTTGTCAGTTTCTAACACTGCAAAGTAGTAATGATACTCTATCATTACACCTGTATCTGCTAATTAGGACAGTCCATCATAATACAATTCTGCAAACACTATTAAAGAGACATATGAAAAATTCCTAGAATTATTATGGGCAAGTAAGTGAGTGATGTGCTTAACATTTTAAAGTACTTATTTATTACCATTTATTACCATTTTTCCTGTACATATCTCCATAGCCCACATGCCTTTTCTAGAGCTTTTAGCTGACTTATTAATTTTTTTTTTTTTTGGTCTTTTCCAGGGCCGCACCTGCGGCATGTGGAGGTTCCCAGGTTAGGGGTCTAATCGGAGCTGTAACCTCCATCCAACGCCACAGCCACAGCCATGCCAGATCCGAGCCATGTCTACGACCTACACCACAGTTCACAGCAACACCGGATCCTTAACCCACTGAGCGATGCCAGGGATCAAACACACAACCTCATGGTTCCTAGTCGGATTCATTAACCACTGAGCCAGGACGGGAACTCCAGATTCATTAATTTTTAAAATCACTGCAGTAAAGGGAGTTCCCATTGTGGCACGATGGAAACAAATCAAACTAGTATCCACAAGGCCTTGCTCAGTCGCTTAAGGATCCTACATTGCTATGAGCTATGGTGTAGGTTCCAAATGTGGCTCGGATTTGGCGTTGCTATGGCTGTGGTGTAGGCCAGCAGCTGTAGCTCCTATTTCCCTAGCCTGGGAAATTTCTATATGCTGCAGGTAGGGTCCTAAAAAGCAGAAAAAAAATTTTTTTACATAAAAAATAATTTAAAAATCACTACAGTAAATACCGTGGCACAAAAAAATTGAAATTCAAGGTTACAAACTAACTCCACTGATTTTCCTACTTAAGATGAAGCACCCTTAAAAAAATCATTAAAGTGAGTTCTCGCTATATCTCAATGGTAACAAACACGACTAGTAACCATAAGGATGAAGGTTCGATCCCAGGCCTCACTCAGTGGGTTAAGGATCCAGTGTTGCTGTGGTTGTGGCGTAGACCAGCAGTTACAGCTGATTCAACTCTTAGCCTGGGAACTTCCATATGCCAAGGGTGAGCCCTAAAAAGACCAAAAAAAAAAAAATCATTAAAATTTTTGTAAGTAAGACTGAAATTACTGCTCAATAAAAATGTATGAAATTCTTTGATCTTAATTCCCTAAACTGGGAAACCGGAAACTTTTTGTAAAGTGCTGGAGAGTAAATATTTTAAGCTTTGCAGGCCAAGAGAAAAAACAGGATATTATGTAGTACTTACATGACAAAGAGAACACGTTTTTATGATATAGAAAAATCTACAGCAAAGGCTAATCTCTAAAGCCATTCAGTATTTGATAATTGTGGTTGAAAGTGGGTTTTTTTGTATTCAGAAAAATTTCAATCTGTGTTCTGAGCTCAAACAAATCTCAATTATATTGTCACCACCGCTAAGTCATCAAACTGCTGTAAAATAGTGCAAGTCAAGATACTAATCTATTTCTGGAAAATTTTTACAGAACTGATGGTAGATAAGTTTATGAGAGCAAATCAAGTTCATTATTGCTGCTACTGGCTCAATAACACATTTTAGTTAAAAATATTGTTTTGCAAAAATATCTGCTGATGAATAATATAATGAATAACTACTGGATTTATAAATACTTCACATCTTCACAAACTTTTACAAGTTGTACAACTAAGCCTCTCTACTCCACACACTTTTTTTTTTTTTTTTGCCTTATCGAGGGCCACACCCATGGCATGTGGAGGTTCCCAGGCTAGGGGTCTAACAGGAGCTGTAGCAGCCGGCCCTAGCCACAGCCACAGCCACGCGGGATCCGAGCCACGTCTGCAACCTACACCACAGCTCACGGCAACGCTGGATCCTTAACCCACTGAGCAAGGCCAGGGATCGAACCCGCAACCTCATGGTTCCTAGTTGGATTAGTTAACCTCTGAGCCATGACGCGAACTCCTCCACACACATTTTTACTGCCTTTGTTGCAACACATTTTAGCATCTCCTCTCCAGGTTGTATTGAATTAGGGTTTTCTCAACTTTGAAAATATTCTTGCCAGTAGTTGTTTCATGCAGACTAGAGGATAATTCTTCAGTCACTTCACATGTGGCACTGACTCAGGTAACAAAAACGGAGCACTTTTAATCACACCTGCCAATTCATCAAGCATAAGGAAAAACTCTTGATCATCTTCCTTTTTTAAAAAAATTGACCACTGATGTTGCCTCAATATCATCCACTCTTCAAGCAACTGTTCTCACCAAGAGGATGATAATCTTTCTCTGTACTGATTTTGTTGTCTGCTACAATCACACAGCTTAACTCACTGCCAGCAAATGGTTTCCTTGCTTGACTAACAAATGAGCCATTCAGAAAATTACTTTGGTCACAGAGTCATTTAAATATTTATTTTTGTGAAGAAATTCATCTGTGATGACATGGTCCATTTCGAGTTTTTTTCTTTTTCTTTTTACGCCCGTAATTACAGTATATGGAAGCTTCCAGGCCATGGGCTGAATTGGAGCTGCAGTTGCTGGCCTATGCCACAGCCACAGCCACACCGGATCCAAGCAACATCTGCCACCTATGTAGCAGCTTGCAGCAACGCCGGATCTATAACCCACTGAGTGAGGCCAGGGATTGAACCTGCATTCTCAGACATTATGTCGGGTTCTTAACCCACTGAGCCACAATGGGAACTCCCATTTCAAGTTCTGTAATTTTTCTGTTGCTTTCCTGTGAATTGGGACTATTATGATGAGTGCTTTGTTTGATGATGTTGACGTTGTTTCTTTTTGTTTTTAAGCAAAGCCTATAAGGCTATGTCAGACACATCACAGGTTCTGTTCCAGACCACAATGAAGTCACATGAATTTTCTGGTTTTCAAGTGCACATAAAAGTAACATTTACATTATGATGTTCTCTATTAAGTATGCGATAGCATTATATCTTAAAAAGTGTGCCTACCTTAATTTATTATTTAATAATTTATTTATTTTGCTTTTTAGGGCCACACCCACGGCATATGGAGGTTCCCAGGCTAGGGGTCTGGTCAGAGATACAGCTGCCAGCCTACACCACAGTCACAGCAATGCAGGATCCGAGCCGTGTTTGCAACATATACCACATCTCAGAGCGATGCCAGATCTTTAACCTACTGAGCGAGGCCAGGGATGGAACCTACAACCTCATGGTTCCTAGTTGGATTTGTTTCCGCTGTGCCATGACGGGAACTCCCCTACCTTAATTTAAAAATACTTTTTTGCTGAAAAATGCTAACCATCATCTGAGCCTTCAAAAAAGAGTTATAATCTCTTTGCTGATGGAGGGTCTTGCCTAGATGTTGACGCCTGTCAACTGGTCAGGGTGGTAGGTGCTGAAGTTTGGGTGGCTGCAACAATTTCTTAAAATAAACATAAATAAATAAAAAATAAAATAAGACAGCAATCAAGTTTGACTCTTCCTTTCACTTGAACACTTAAGAGGCCATTCGCAGGTTACTAACTGGCCTAATTTCAATACTGTTGTGGCTCAGGGAATAGGAAGGCCCAAGCAGAGGGAGAGAGACAGTAGCCATCGGGGGAGCAATCAGAACACACACAATATTTATCTACTAGGTTTGCTATTTTTACGTGGGCAGGGTGGCCACAAATCTTCAATGTGTAAAAAATGCAGCATTTGCGAAGCACACCAGAATGAGGTCTTCCTGCAGGGTCACTGTACGGTAAACTCTGGGCTTTGCATCTAGTTCAAAATCAAATAACCCACATTCCACTGTGCTTTGAAAGAGCAGCATTCAAATGCTGTTCTTTTCTCCTTTTCTTGTTTTGACATGATGGCACCGAAAAGCTGCTGTTGGAACTCTCACTGCAGTCTGCAGGGTGCTGAGCAGCAGTGCAAAGTGGTGAGAACATTTCGTATGGTTAAAGCTTGGAGCCAACAGTGTGGCACTGGTGTCTGAGAAGTGAAAGAGCTTTGTTGCTAGGTCAGAGGCAGGAAGCAAGGCTCTCAAATCAGTCTCCTGGATCCAACGTTCGAGGCAAAATTTAAGGCGTCAGGGTATCTCAAACATGAAAGCTGATTGGCAAGTCTTGATTTAGTCCATATAAAGGACTGCTGCTGCTGGAAACCAGAGTTCCTCATGGAAGGGCTTCTATTCTTGCTTCAGAAAGGGCTGCAGGGGTAACAATTCCATTCTCTGAGTTCATGGACTGAACACTCTTGGTTCTGGGTCATCCTGGAGACACCGGGTCCCTCTTGCCCATGTGTGGTACAGTCTCTATAAAATAACTCCAGATTGCATAAATCAACAACCTATTTAAGAAGGCAAAACCTGTTTAAGCTGGTCAGTGTTTTATATGCTGTTTCATGGTCTTTGTTGAAACTCTTCAGCTAGTGGCAGGAAGAGTCATTGACAATCCATAACCAAATGAACATGACTGTGTTCTAATAAAACTGTATTTATGGCCACTGGCATCTGAATTTTATGTAACTTTTGTGTTAAGGAATATTATTTATTCTTTTGTTGTTTTTCCCAGTATTAAAAAAAGTAAGAAAACATCTTTTTGTAGGCTGTACAAAAACAGACAGCAGACTATAATTTGCCTAGCTCTGTCTTAAACAGAAGAAATCCTTTTCACTGTTCACGCTTGTTTGTTTTTTTCCCACTTACACAAATACGTAGAAATAAATTCAAGGTTTACCACTTGGTACAAAATGTAATATCTTCTTAGAAGTGTTGTGCCATTGAAAAAGAAAGAAAAACACTGAACAGGGAGTTCCCATTGTGGAACTCCCAGACTGGGAACTTCCATAAAAAAGACTGTGGTACTGACATATGGACAGATATACAGACCAATAGACTATAATCAGAAGTCTAGAAATAAACCTATAAATCCATGACCAATTTATTTTCAGCAAGGTGTCAAGATCATTCGAGGCAGTCTTTTTAACAAATGACCCTAGCACAACTGGATCACCACATGCCAAAGAATGAAGTTGGACACTTACCTCACACCATTTATAAAAGTTAACACAAAATGGATCAAAGACATAAATACAGGAGTTAAGACTATAAAATGCATAGGAGTAAATTTTCATAACCTTGAATATGGTAGTGGATTCTTAGATGACATCAAAATCACAAACAACAAAAAATATACAGTATTGCCTCAAAATTAAAAACTTGTGCATCAAAAGACACTATCAAGACAGTGAAAGCATGACTCACAGAATGGGAGAAAAAAAAATACCATTCATCTACATGATAAGGATCTAGTATCTAGAATACTTAAATAATTCCTATAACTCAAGAACAAAGGACAAGCAATCTAACCTTTGTATTTTTTTATTTTTGGCTGTGCCCACAGCATGCAGAAGTTCCACACCAGGGATCAAATCCACAGCACAGCAGTGACATGCTAGGTCCTTAATCTGCTGCATCACCAGGAAACTCCCAATCCAACTTTAAAATGAGCAAGAGATGAATAGATTATTTCTCCAAAGAAAATATACAAATGATGAATAAGCAAGTGAAAAGATGTCCATCAAATCTACAATGAGATACTATTTCATACCCACTAGGATAGCCAGAATTAAAAAAAAAAAAAACCCAAGAGTTCCCATCGTGGCACAGAGGAAACGAATCCGACTAAGAACCATGAGGTTGCGGGTTCGATCCCTGGCCTTGCTCAGTGGGTTAAAGATCCGGCGTTGCCGTGAACTGTGGTGTAGGTCGCAAACATGGCTCAGATCCTGCGTTGCTGCAGCTGTGGTGTAGGCTCGCAGCTGTAGCTCCAATTAGACCCCTAGCCTGGGAACCTCCATATGCCACAAGTGCAGCCCTAAAAAGCAAAAAAAAAAAAAAAAAAAAAAAAAAAAAAAAAAAAAAAAAAAAAAAAAAAAAAAAAAAAAAAAAAAAAAAAAAAAAAAAAAAAAAAAAAAAAACAACCAAACAAACAAAAAAACAACCAGAAAATATCTACTGTTGGTGAGGATATGGAGAAATTGAAACCCTATACATTGATGGTGGGAATGTAAAATGGTACAGTCACAATGTAAAACAGAATGGACATTCCTTAAGAAAGTAAATGTAGAATTACCATATGATCCAGTAATTCCACTCCCAGGTACATTCCAGAAAGACTTGAAACATAAGTTCACATAAATACTTGTGCACAAAACGTTCATAGCAGTGCTATTTATTATAGCCAAAAAGTGGAGAGAGCCCACATGCCTTTCAACTGATAAGTGGATAAACGATTTGGTACATCAGCACAGTGAAGTGAAGAGATGAAAAGAAAATGAAGTACTGGTGTTGCCATGATTCAGAGGAAACAAATCTAACTAGCATCCATGAGAATGCAGGTTTGATCCCCGGCCTCGATTAGTGGGTTAAGGATCTGGTGTTGCCATCAGCAACGGTGCAGACCACAGACGCGGTTCACAGACGTGGCTCAGATCTGGTGTGGCTGTGGCTGTGGCTATCAGCTACAGCTGTGATTCGACCCCTAGCCTGGCAACCTCCATATACCACAGGTGCATCCCTAAAAATAAAAAAATTAAAAAAAAATGAAGTACTATACATGCTACAATGATGAACCTTGAAAACACTGTGCTAAGTGAAAGGGACTGGATACAAAAGGTCACATATTGTATGATTCCGTGCATATGAAATATATAGAACAGGAGTCACCAGAGGCTGAGGGAAGGGAGAGTAGAGAATGATTGCACAATGGGTATGGGGTTTCTTTTTTAGGGGGTGAGGAAAATGTTCTATAACCAGTTTGCGGTGATGGTTGCACAACACTGTGAAAGTACTAAAACCCACTAACTTGTATACTTAAATGGTTAAATAGTGAATTTTACCTCAATTCTTTATTTTATATATTTTTTTGTCTTTTTGCCTTTTTCTAGGGCCACACTGGCGGCATATGGAGGTTCCCAGGCTAGGGGTCTAACAGGAGCTGTAGTTGCTGGCCTACACCAGCGCCACAGCAATGTGGAATCTGAGCCGCGTCTGCAACCTACACTACAGCTCACGGCAACACCAGATCCATAACCCATTGAGCGAGGCCAGTGATCGAACCTACAACCTCATGGTTCCTAGTCAGATTTGTTAACCACTGAGCCACAATGGGAACTCCTACCTCAATTTTTTTAAAATGTGAAGAAGCGAGAAAAACTATAATTGGGGAAAGTACCAACTTTGAGACCTGATAATCATAAACAATAATTCCAATTTTTTTTGTCTTTTTGTCACCTTAGGGCCATACTCACGGCATGTGGAGGTTCCCAGGCTAGGGGTCGAGTCGGAGCTATAGCTGCTGGCCTACACCACAGCCAAAGCAACACGGGATCTGAGCCACATCTGTGACCTACACCACAGCTCACCACCAGATCCTTAACCCACTGAGCAGGGCCAGGGATCGAACCCGCAACCTCTTTGCTCCTAGTCGGATTCATTTCCACTAAGCCATGACGCACAACAGGAACTCCAAAAATTCTAATTTTCAAGTGTTTTTTTTTTGTTTTGTTTTTTTACGGCCTCAGCCACAACATATGGAAGTTCCCAGGCTAGGGGTCGAATCAGAGCTGTAGCTGCCAGACTACACCACAGCTCAGGGGCAACGCCAGATCCCTAACTCACTGAGCAAGTACAGGGATCAAACCCACATCTTCGTGCATACTAGTTTGGTTCATTACCACTGAGCCACAACAGGAACTCTGAGTACCACACAGTCTTGATTGCTTTAGATTTGTGGTAAAATTTGAAACTGGGAAGTGTGAGGCCTTCAACTTGTTTTTCATGATTTTTTTTTCCTATTCTGGGTCCCTTGCAATTACATGTGAATTTGGGACCAATTTTTCCATTTCTGCAAAGAAAGGCAAGAGGAATTTTTATAGGAACTACTATGAATCTGTAGATTGCATTATGGAGTATCGCCATCTTAACAATATTGAGTTTTTCTTTTTATAAACATGGGATGTCTTTACATTTGTTTAAATCTTTGATTTCTTTAAGCAATATACTTATACTGAATACAATAAGATCTGTCATTTTCAGAATACAAATATTACAACTCTTGGTTAAATTTATACTTGAGTAACTACTTGATGTTATTGTAAATGGATTTTCTAAATTTCCTTTCAGAATATTTTCAGCTAGCATATGGAAATACAACTGATTTTAGTACTTTTTTATTGTATCTAAAACTTTGCTGAATTTATTAGCTCTACTAGTGTTTTTTTTTAATTCTTTAGATTTTCTATATATAAAATCATCTCATTTCTTAATAGGAATAGTTTTACCTCTTCCTTATCAACCTGGATTTTTTAAATTTCTTTTTCTTGCCTAATTGCACAGGCTACAATTTCTAATATAGCACTGAATACAAGTAGCAAAACCAGGTATCCTTCTCTTATTCCTAATCTTTGGGAGAAAGCTTTCAGTTTTTCACTATTATTCCTGACATTTGTGAGGTATAACAGCCTGTGCCTCAAAACACAATCATCACTGCCTCTGTATTCCAAAGACAATTTTCCTAATAAAACAAATTTCTATAAATTTGTTCAGCAAGATAAAACCTATATCCCAATCTAGGGATCTTTTCTTGAGACTGAACAGAAAATAGAAAAAGAAAGCCAGAGAAACACAATTCCAGAATTTACATGGTCTGTTAGCGTACAGAGATGAGAAGAATGGACCTCTATGAAGTACTTAGTCTTCTGCCTAATGATAGTGGGACTGTATTTCCCAGACCTTTCCCTAGCAAAATGCAGGCATATTAGATTGTTAAGGAGAGTTACGAGATGGATGAGGAAATCTTATTTTCTACTGTCTTAAAAAGACATTTCTCACCTCTACAAGAACTACTTAAACTGGTTTGTTGAATGTTTGTAAACAACTTATGATTTCTGAGTTGAAATAATTACTATTCTAGAAACTCAGAATTCTTCCAATAAAAAGCAGGCCTTCTGGAAAGGAAACTAGTCGTTTGCAAGAGTCAAAATAAAAATATAATATCATGATACAACTTGCTAAAAACATGAATTTACTAAAGATTAAAGGAGGTATACATATATTTTTATGAAACAATAGAGTGGAGAACAACAGTGAAATTAAAATTACCACAGAAATCAATGGGACAGAAGCTGCCATCTTTCTGATGGGTGACACTGGGTATCTCTGCCACTAGTGTGACCAATTGGCCAGCTTAACATCACATCATCTTGGATTTCTTGGGCTGCAAGAGTAACACTAACCTAACACTGTCCCTCTAACAGAGGGATAGCAGGTGGTAGGAATCCCATGGATTCAATAATAGGAGTGAACATTTGAAATGGGGTGAAGCAAATGACAGTTATCATGTTTCCTTCTGTCCACTCTTATATTCCCAGGTGAAAGATCCCAAACTTCACCTAACCGCTGTCTCATAGTGGTCTTATTTTTTTTTTTAAAAATTTGTTATTAATTATAGTCAGTTTACAATATTATAAATTTCAAGAATACAACATAGTGATTCAGTATTTTTATATATCACGCTCCATTTAAAGTTATCAAATATTGGCTATACTCCTTATGCTGTACAATATATCATTGTAGCTTATTTTATACACGGTAGTTTGTACTTCTTATTCCCCTCCTCCTTCCTTTTCCCCACTAACCACTAGTTTGTTCTCTATTATCTCTGAATTTGTTTTGTTGTATTAATTCATTACTTTTTTAGATTCCACATATAATAACTTACTATATTTATCAATATTTTGTCTCCTAGTTTCTTTGTTTCTTTTCTCTAGTATGATTATACTAATACTCCCAATGACCCTCTAGCATGTCTCCTTTTCACAAAGGCTTATCTTCATGACATCACCTCAGGGAGGAGTCAGAGAAAACCATGCTTTTGTCAGGTTGTCAAGTCTCCAATTTCACTTCTGAAACTCACTTCCAGGCTCAGTGAAAATTGCTTATTATAGAAATAGGGGTGAGGAACACAAAAATAATGTCCAGGTCACTGGTGGACTCACACCAGGTAATCCAAACTCTGCTCTAACTCTTCTGGTGGCATGCTATTACAAGGTATACAGGAGGACACTTCCATCTCCTTCTGTCTCCTCACACTTTTCAGGTTCAGAGTCACCATCAGCCTCAGCCTGTACATTAGAATCAAGTGCCAAAGTGCCAAAAGGTCCCCATCACTTCTTACCCCTACTAAAGGCCTGACTTGCCTCTTTACATTCTAATTTCCTACAATTCCTCATGAAGAGCAGTGGGTAAGCTTTCACTACTGTAATATCACCACTCATCTTAGGGTCTCATACTACGCTTGCTTTGTGTCTTGCTTCACAGGTGGACAATTCTCTCTTGCTTTCCTGAAGATGGGGGACAAAGATAATAGGTCCATTGCTCCAAAGTCTCCATTTTCCCCAAAGTATTTCAATGCACTTAGAGCACTGTGGACTCACACAGTAGAACGATTAAAAGACAAGTGTTTGTTTTGTCTTTTTAGGGCCACACCCGCAGCATATGGAGGTTCCCAGGCTAGGGGTCAAATTGGAGCTGTAGCCGCTGGCCTATGCCAGAGCCACAGCAACATGGAATCCGAGCCCCATGTCTGTGACCTACACCACAGCTCACTGCAATGCCAGATCCTTAACCCACTGAGTGAGGCCAGGGATCGAATCCACAACCTCATGGATGTTAGTCGGGTTCGTTAACCTCTGAGCCATGATGGGAACTCCAAGAGACAAGTGTTTTAAAATCTAGTGTCTCCAGCAGGGTACTATAGATATTTTCACTTGTGCAAGACAAATTAATTTTTCAATTATGTCTAATATAACTGTCACCACTATGTGGCCACATGAAGAGTAATTTCATTAAGAAATGTAATCACTTCATTGAAAATTATTGTTAGAAAGAAACAGAGAGTACTAATTTTTATAGGATAGGAAATGGCCATAATCTAGTATAGTTATCCTTTGGCAGAATCAACAAACAGTTCTTGATTCCTGATGAATTAGAAAAAAAAGTTCACAGAAACTCCTTCATAGGTTGACTTCATAAAAACAGCAATTTGGTGCTGGTTAAGAGGTCACTGTTTCTTTCTTTAGAGCCTCAGTTTTAACCCAGACAACCAATGGTGGAAATGCATTTGGCATTCACCATGATAGAACTGCACACTGAAAACTACGACAATGATGAAAGAAATTAAAGATACAAATAAATGGAAAGATAGGCTGTGCTCATAGGCTGGAAGAATCAATGCTGTTAAAATGTCCATACTATCCAAAGCAATCTACAGCTTCGATGAAACCCCCATTAAAATTACAATGACATTTTGCACAGAAATAAACAATCCTAAAATGTGTATGGGACCACAAAAGACCCTATATAGCCAAAGCAATCTTGAGAAAGAACAAAGCTGGAGGCATCATACTCCCTGATTTCAAACTATAACACAAAGCTAGAGTCATCAAAATAGTATGGTATTGGCACAAAGGCAGACATACAGGTTAGAGGAACAGAATGGAGAATCTAAAGTAAATCCATGTATATTATGGTCAATTAATTTACATGAAGGATCCAGAAATATATATTGCAGAAAAGGCCAGGTTCTCCAATAAATGGTGTTGGAAAAACTGGGAAGCCACTTGCAAAAGAATAAAGTACATTCTCATAAGCCAGTGCACAGTTCACAGGAAGGATCCCTTTCGAATGTGGGTAATGACTCCATCCACATATCTGTTTGTTAGATGACTGGAGATGTCACTACAGGCTCCAGCGTGATTTGCCACCCATTTCTGCCATGAAACTGTTGTTACACACTTGCTACAATGGGAGTTACTTAGCAATGATTTGGGGTCTCTCATTGTCCCTGGACTGTTCAGGCACAAGATGAACAACCCACTGTTTTGGATATTACTGAGAAAATGCCTATGAGTAAAAGAGGTTTTAGAAGCCTTTGAAATTCAAACACTCTCTGACTTAAGAGAATTCTGGTTTTTCTGCACTGAAGCATACAGCTCATGTCATAATTGCTCAGCACAATGTATGCTAATGCTTTTGTGAACAGTCCATGGAGCAAAATGATAGAATGTCTGTACATGAATTTCCTGGCTAATATAGCATGTGAAATCTAGTTACCATGGGCAGTCAGATGGAGAAAAATGATTATGATGAAAAGACCCAAGGGAAAGGATTTTTCTGCTTGAATAAGTGAATGTCAAAATTAAATCACTTCCACTGGGAAAAGCACATCATATTCAAAAAGGAAGGAGCCACAACAATGGGAAACAGAGACTAGCCTCTAGCATAATATTCTCTCAATCTTTAAAAAACTAGTCAGAAACATATTTTACATCATGATTCAGTACACACACACACATACACACAAAGCCCTAATTATAACAAAAGTTTTATAGAACAATATTTATCATTATTATGGGCAATGCACTCTGACATTTTCTATTCTACCTTTTTTTAATTTATTTATTTATTTTTTTGCTGTGCCCACAGCATGCAGAATTCCCAGGCTAGGGATCAAACCTGCACTACAGCAGTGACCTGAGCGACTGCAGTGACAATCCTGGATCCTTAACCCACTGCGCCACAGGGAACTCTTCTATCCTACTTTTTAGTAATTCTTCTATTACTAAGCATAGCAAATACATAGAAAAATACATGATTATGTGTATAGAATTTGATGAATTTTCACACAGTGAACACATACATGTAACCTATATTTTATTCTATTTCATTTTATGATTATTTTTATTGTGGAAAAATAACAAAATTTACCATTTTTAAGCATACAGCTCTGTCGCATTAAGTACAGTGATATTGTTGTGCAACCTTCAGCGTTGTTCATTTCAAACATTTTTCATCATCTCAAACTGAAACTCCTGTACTGATTAAACAACAATCCTCCATTGCTCACCAACCTCAGACCCCGGCAACAACCACTCTACTTTCCGTTTCTATGAATATGACTACTCCAGGTCCCTCCTATAAGTGAGTTTTGCTGCTTATTTCACTTAGAATGTCCTCAAGATTCATCCATGTTGTAGCACGTGTCAGGATATCCTTCCTTTTCAAAGCTGAATAACATTCCATTGAGTATATAAACTGTATTTTGTTTATCCATTCATCTGTTGATGGACACCTGGGTTGCTTCCATTTCTTAGCTGTTGCAAATAATGCTGCTGTGAACATGGGTATACCAAGCCACTAAAAAAATGCTAGTTGCAACACATTAAGTTGATTTTCTTGACCTCAAAAAAACCTGGTGTTCTGGTTCATTAATTGAGATCAAATGCACCCTTTCCTTTGAGCCAGATGAAGATAACCAGGACAGATTCAGACTCTTCATTGTCCTTCTTTGAACTGAGACGAGCCTTAGAATGTGCCAGGAGGAATGATGAAGAAGCAGAGTTTTCTCCTTTAACAGTGGAAATCACCCAATGGTGAGCTGTGACGCCTTGTGTAGAGGAATCCTCTCATGTGGCCACTGCTCTGACGCACGCTAAACCTTCTGTTGTCTCTTTCTGAAAGTGGAGCCCTTTCCTTTGGTGGCCAACCAGGCTTTGGCATGCTCAGGGCTGAGGTCTATCTGAGTTGCTACAATAGCTACTGATAAACACAAGAATAGCTGAACTGCACTTGCTCACGAAAGTTCTGAGTCCATGGGCTGTGCCAAATGTTGGTTACAGGCTTGCAGTGTGAACATACTGGACATCCTTTCAAAACAAGTCTTGCTAAGAGAGACTACTTCCTGAAGCATCAGTGGTCTATTGTCGCACCATAGATCTTCTCAAAATGAGTACTTTTACACAACTGCTGATCCTTGGATTGGTGGTTGGGCTGACTTAGCTTGCCATTCCTGCCATGACTTCTGGGGTCATCCACGTGGCTCCATTTGGCCTCCCTCATGTGTGCTAGCTATTGACTCTGCCTTTCTTCACTGGTCTCTGCCTTGTGGAGGTTGCTAGTCTAGGCTTTGTTGCCTGGAGAACTGCAGGTTCTGAGAGGGAGGGGCCAGGGAGAGAAAGAGAGGGAGGGAATGGAGGAGTGAGGGGAGAGAGAGAGCTCGATACAGGAGGGAGGGGGAACAGGAAGAGGGAAAAAGAGGAAGGAGAGAGAGGAGGGGGAAGAAGGAGAGAGGAGGAGGAGGGGTGAGGGAGAGGGACTGCAGGGATTTTGGAGGCAGAGGCTTGGAGGTTTGGGGAAGTGAACCTCTTGGAGACAGGAGTGGCCAAGTTACATGGCAAAAGGATGTGCACACAGAGATGGGAGGGGTTACCGTAATCATCTTTGCCAACACCCTGTCACACTCTACTTTTATTGCTAAAAATTAAGGTTCTGTCACTGGCAAAGACCATTAACAATTTCCAGGAAAAAATAGAATCTGGATAATAAAATAAAGCCTAACCTTTATTTTTTCTTTTCCTTTGTGCTCTGTCTAGTTTCACTTGCTCATAGGGAACCGTGTGTAGAGGCCTCACACCAGAGTTCCTAGTGCAAAATGGCTGCACCAACAGCTCAGGAGAATGTGTACAGAAGCGCTGCACCCAGCACTCAATCCAGGATGGCAGCAGCAGACCGTGTGCAGAGATGCTGTGCACCTCACTTGGATCTGGAGAGTGAGCAGCACAGCTGTGCCGAACCTGCGAGAAGCCCATCCTCCTCCAGGCCAACAAGATCCTTGTGAAGCAGCCTTGCCTATGACCTTTCTGGAAGAGTGTGCTCTAGAATGTGAGCTTGCACCTCTCCATTCTTGGATCAAAGAATAAAGCTTTCCTTTGCTTCTGAACCAAACTTGGTCTGATTTTATTGGCTCAAACAACACAGGGCAGGAAGACTCTTACTGAGGACAGACTCAAAATTCTGGTGACCCAGAAGGGCCAGACTGGGCTTTTTTGCCTGCACCCATCCAAGGTTCACCCCCCTTCCCAAGGGAGAACAGCAGAGGCTTAGGGGGGTTCGGGTGAGGATAACCAACTCTAATCTCTGAGGACACCCTGAAGGGTAGAGCAGTGGTAGCTTCTGGCTGAACTCAGAGCAACTCTGTTGAGCAACCTGATACTCAGGTGTGGTGCACACTCAGTGTAGCCCCCAGAGTCATGTAACTGTGCCCCCTTCAGGGGATCACACTGTGGCATCACTGGGGATTGGAGACTGAAATTCATGCGTGCCTGCCCTCTGCCTCTGGCTGGACTCCTATAGTGCTGGACGCCTGGGGCGGTGGGGACCTGTGAATGAGAGGGAGCCACAGCAGTCTTGCCAGTAGTAATGTCCCCTTGACCCCTCTAGGAGGTAGTAGCAGCTGCACCAGAGCTTTTTGCTGAACTCGTCGACCTCCAGGGGTCAACAGTGGCATCCTCCATCGTCACTTCTGGTTTGGTAAACGAGAGTGGGCAGCCTATGAGCCAGGAAAAAGCCCAGGTAATGAGGATGCCTGGCAGAACAGAATGAGGATGTTTGATCCAAGTTTAGGAAAAGGCACCAAGGATGCCTGAGTGTGAAAAGGTCCCAAGGTAGGTATGACCAGTGACTTGACCTCTTCTGGACAGTGCGAATTTCTCTGAAGTGGACTGGTTAGCCCTGAGAGCCCCTATCAAGATCAAGAAGAGGCAGAGGATAAAAAGGCCTGGAGTTGGGGGTTCCTGCTGTGGCTCAGCAGAAACCAATCTGACTGGTATCCATGAGGACGCAGGTTTGATCCCTGGCCTTGCTCAGTGGGTTAAGGATCCAGCGTTGCCATGAGCTGCAGTGTAGTTCGCAGACGCGGCTTGGATCGCCCATTGCTGTGGCTATGGGGTAGGCCGGTGGCTACAGCTCCGATTTGACCCCTAGCCTGGGAACCTCCATATGCCACAGGTGTGGCCCTAAAAAGACACACACAAAAAAGGCCTGGAGTCAAGCCCAACTACTGGCTGTTGCCCTCCAACGTCAACCAGTCAGCACAGGTATCAGGACTAGGGGCAAATGCCTTGTTGGGCATTTTCCCTCTGATTCAGGCTCTCCCTACTAATCAGTCAACAGGGACTCTTGACTGGTGAGTGCCCCCCTCCCAGCACCCACCAAGGGACAGCAAGCCAATGAAGCTAGGACCCCAATCAGTGAGCCATGTATAAACAAGAGGCACATAAGAAGGTAGAACATCTTTGCAACACACAAAAGGGGATGGGAATGGCAGATCTTGATCACCATGGTCCAAACAGACAAAGAATGACTGGGCCGGGGCTCCTAAGCTGGCACTCCAGTTGAGCCCTGGGGAGATCCAGCTGATATGAGATGAGGGGAAAGCCTGTCACTTTCTTAGTTGACACTGGTGCCACCTGCTCAGTTCTGAACACCAGATCAGATAAACCGCATCATAAGAATTATTAAATTATGAGGACATCAGGGAAGGCCTAAGAACGAGCATTCACGGAGCCATTAGAATGTAAACTGGATGAACACATGCCTACCCACTCCTTCCTGTACGTTCCTGAATGCCTTGGACTCCTGAAAGGAAGAGCTATCGTACATCAGTTGGGGGCTACTCTCCACCCAATGGATGACAAGCTGGAGAGTGACATCCCCTGGGACGAAGGGCACAAGAAGATAATGTTGATGGCTGAGGAGAAACCGCCCCAGACAGAGCAAGTCCAACTTCCCAAAGTAAATTCCAAGCTCTGGGCCCAGAAT
Organism: Catagonus wagneri; assembly: GCA_004024745.2. Classification (NCBI taxonomy): domain Eukaryota; kingdom Metazoa; phylum Chordata; class Mammalia; order Artiodactyla; family Tayassuidae; genus Catagonus; species Catagonus wagneri. The sequence goes on along the minus strand of PVHT021183608.1, from coordinate 19,317,029 downwards.
GCGTGGGACCAGATGCAGGAGCCAGTCCCATGACAGTCCACCTAAAAGCTGGACACACATGGCCCAAGAGAAAACAGACCCCTGTCCAATGGAAGGCCTTTCCGGGCAGTTCTCCTGTGATTCAGGCTCTAATCGACCAGGGCCTTTTCAGACCATGCCTATCAGTCTATATATCCCCATCTTCTCATAAAGAAACCCAGTGGAGATACTGGATGGCACAGGACCTCGGGGCAGTCAGTGAAGCCACCAAGGACACACATCCAGTGGTCCCTAACTCTACACCCTGCTAGCCATTCCACCATCCTCCAGGACCTGATATTCAGTACTAGATTTAAAAGATGTCTTCTTCTGTATTCCATTAGCCCCAGAGCCACAAGAAATTTTTGCTTTTGAGTGGCAGGACCCAAACATACAACAAAACAACAGTGCTGGACAGTCCTGCCTGAAGGATTAAAAAATTCCCCCACCATCTTTGGGGACACTTTAGCCAAAGACCTAAAAGGTCTGCAACCAGAAGAGGGACCCCTCCTCAGGTATGCAGACAACATTCCGATCACAGTCCTCCTCAGGAGGCCTCTGACAAAATACTGTCACCACTCTGAACCACCTGCATGATAAAGGATATACGGTGTCCAAGGAAAAGGCTCAGGTGTCACAAACCAGGGTGACTTACCCAGCTTCATTCTCATAGAAGGTCAGAGAAGCCCACCGCTTTTCCTTGGGAAAGGAAAGCGGCCATTTGCAGCCTCACCCCTTAAAACTAGAAGACAGTTTAGGGAGTTCCTGGGGATGGCCCAGGTTTGCTACATCTAGGTCCCTAACTGTGGTCTAATAGCTGGGCCTCTACACGAAAAGCTCAAAGGAGAGGATGATGGTTCTTTTGAATGGAATTCAGAATGAGAAGGGGCCTTTTAAGAACTGACAAAGCGGGGTTCCTGTTGTGGCTCAGTGGGTTAAGGACCTGACATTGTCTCCCCGAGGATGCAGGTTCGATCCCTGACCTCACTCAGTGGGTTAAGGATCTGGCATTGTTGGCAGCTGCAGTGTAGGTTGCAGACGCAGCTCAGATCTGGTGTGGCTATGGTGTAGGCCTGCAGCTGCAGCTCCAACTCAACCCTCAGCCTGGGAACTTCCATATACCATGGATGTGGCTATACAAAGAAAAAAAAAAAAAGAATTGAAAAAGCAATTCCCGCAGACCCCTGCCCTTGCCTTCCCAGATTTAGCTAAACCCTTTGACCTTTACATTCATGAGAGAAGCGGACTCGTCCTTGGGGTATTAGTTATAAATCTGGGGCTCTTCCTTGGGTGGTTGCTTATTTCTCTAAACAATCAGATCTAAACTGCTAAGGGCTGCTACAGCCCTGCTGAAGAGTGAACGTTTGGCCAGCCAGTCACTCTACAGACTCCTCACCAGGTTCAGGCTTTGAACAGAAAGGCTACCCCCACCAAAGGTCTATTCAAGTTCAGGCTCTGCTTTTAGATAACCCACTGGTTACTATAAAAACTATCACATGCTCAATCCTGCCCCCCTGCCACCCACAGAAATGGGGCCCCTGGAACAAGTCTGTATAGGAACCATAGATGCAATCTGTTCCAGTGGCCCCGACCTAGGAAGTGAGACTTTCCCGAATGCTAGATAGAAGTGGCTCACAGGCAGAAGCAGTTCTGTGAGAGGGAAAAAAAGTCTGGCAGGACATGCAGTGACCTCCCAGACCCAAATCACAGAGGCACGAAGCCTCCCCCGGGGACTTCTGCCCCAAAGACAGAGCTGACCGCTCTCACCCCGGCCTTAGAGCTTGGGACAGGGAAGGCCTTGGACATGTACACAGATTCCCATCCTGCATGCACGCGGGGTCATCTGGGAGGAAAGAGGTGTGCTTACGGCAGAAAACAAACAGGCGAAACATGGCTTATGGGTAATGAAGCTCTTAAAAGCAGCACAGCTTCCCCAAAAGGTGGCAGTGACTCACTGTAGGGTCACCAAAAGGGGGACACAGAGGTAATAAAGGGAAACAAGGCGGACACCACTGCCAAAAGGGTGCCCCAGAACCAGTAACTGACAACTACCCCTCGTACCTCGAAGGCCAGAGACATCCAAATATTCCCCAGTCCACACCAAGGAAGAATTAAAGCTGAAAATGGGGCTTCAGTAGAGACCCAGGCCATGGGTGGCTAGTTAGTGATCACAGGCAATACTTTTTCTCCATAGAGCAGTTTGTCAAGCTATCAGGGAGGCTAGTCAAGGAACTCAGTGGGGGTGGGGGTGGGGAGAAGGCATATAATTGGTTAGTTGAGGTTGTGGTAACTTCTGGCATGAAAAGTATAATCATCGGGACAGCTGAGACCTGCTCCATCTGCACAATGAACAACCCCAGCACCAGACCCCCCAGAGGCCCCCATCAGACCAGAGGAACATGTCCTGGCGAAGACTGGCAGGGTGACTTCACTGTGGTACAGACAGTACCAGGCAATTGCAGGCATCTCTTGGTGCTATGACACATTTTCTGGGAGGAGAGAAGTGTTCCCTGATTTAACTGAGACGGCAGCTGAAGTAGCTAAAGTGTTACTAGAAGAGATAACTCTGTTTTAGGCTCCTGAGATCCCTACAAAGAGACAGTCGTCCAGCATTCCTGTCCTGTGATGAAGGGGATGACGGGCACCGTGGGCATAAAACGGACCTTGCACTCAGCCTGGAGACCCAGCCATGGGGGAAAGTAGGAAGAGCCAATCAGACCTCCAGCCAGGCTCTGTCAGGAGATTCAAGAACACTGGGCTAAGCTGCTTCCAGCTGCCTTGCTCTGAGTGTAGCAGCCCCAAGGGATAATTTCAGGTGAAGTGCATTTGAACTCATGGATGGTACCACCCACGCCCCAAGCCCAAGAGAAGAGAGAACTTCACTCCCTTGAAATGGAACACCCCCGGCGTGCCCTCCAGGTGGGAGAAACCACAAACGCCATCACAGAATAAGGTGACAGGGTGCTGCCTGCACCCACCACCCCGCCCTCTTTCACTTTCAGCTAGGAGACTAGGGGCACCTAAGACAGAGAAAACCAGCAGCCTCGAGTCCAGCTCACCCCTAAGTGGATGGTCCCCAATCTGTGACTCTAACCACCCTCTCTGCCCAAGGTCACAGGGGTCACTCTGTGGGGACATTGGATTCCAGGGAAGAGGCCCCCAAGCCCCAAACTCCACAGAAACAACCTGGGGCGACAACCCCCTGACCACTCATGTGAGCCTCTCTGACCTGAAGCTTCTCTTCTGAAGAAAAAAAAAAGAAGCAAAGCAAAGCAGAGGTGTTCTGCCCAGCAGACCCCCAGCGTCAGGGGCAAAGACCTAGAGACCTGCGTTTTTAGAATAACTTGACACGTGAGCATTATTCTCTCGATAATTGTTGGGAGTGCATCCTACATGGTCTGGGGTCCTTTGTCTCCAAAAGGTTAGACATCACCCAGGGATGAGGACAGGAGCTCCGATGCCTGGTGACAACGACTCGGATTTAAAGAGAAGTTCCACTTCTCCACCTGGTAGTGACTATAATGCCCACGCTCAGCAGGAGGCAGTTACGAAGGGGCCCTGTCACGTCAGCACCCGGAATGAGAAAGACAGAGGGCAGAGGAGGGACCTGCCAAGGCCCATTAATAACCCTGGGAATAAAAATAGAATCTGGGTCATTAAATAAAGTCTAACCTTGTTTCCTCTGTGCTGAGCCTAGTTCTGCTGGTTCACAGGAGACACGGTGTGCAGCGACCTAACTCTCGCGGTTCAGACTGTACTCCTGGTCTGTAACATGGCTGGCAAGGGCCGTGTGCAGAAGCCCCGCCCACCAGGCCTCAGTTCAAGATGGCGGGCAGCCCCTGTGCTTATACGCTGCTCCCCGCACCGCGGTCTGGAGGATGAGCAGTAGCTGCGCCTGCGCGCTGGAGAGCCCCGCCCCATCCAGGCTGATGGATACCTGCAAAGCAGCCCCGCCTCTGGTCTGCAGAGAGCATATTCTCTAGAGTGAGCTCGAACGTCTCTGTCTCTGTTTTCTTTTTTTGTCTTTTCCAGGGCCGCACCCACGGCATGTGGAGGTTCCCAGGCTAGGGGTCTAATCGGAGCTGTAACTGCCGGCCTACCCATGGCCACAGCAACGTGGGATCCAAGACGCATCTGCAACCTGCACCGCAGCTCAGAGCAACACTGGATCCTTAACCCACTGAGCTAAGCCAAGAATGGAGCCCGAGTCCTCATAGATAGGAGTCAGCCTTTTTTGCTGTGTAAGTCAGCATATTCACAGATTCCAGGAATCAGTACATGGGTTTTTTTTTTTTTTTTTTTAGGGTTGCTCTCTTGCAGCATATAGAAGTTGCTAGACTAGGGGTTCAGTTGGAGCTGCAGCTACTGGCCTACACCATAGCCATGGCAACTCAGGATTAAAGGCGCGTCTGCGACCTATACCGCAGCTCACCGCAGCGATGGATCCTTAACCCACTGAGCGAGGCCAGGAATTGAACTTGCATCCTCATGGATACTAGTTGGGTTTGTTACCACTGAGCCACAACAGGAACTCCAAGACATGAACCTCAGTGAGGGGCCTGTTATTTATATTTATTTTTGTTTGTATTTGCATGAAGAAACTCCAGCTGGATATATAAGAAAGTAATACAAATGACTACCATGTGGGGGGGGGGTGTGGACAGGGAGGAAACAATTCTTAATTACATCATTTTATGTGGATTTTATATTTGAATAGATGAATGTATCATTTATTCAAAATAAAGTTAATAATAGCTATTTAAAAGGTATGTCTGCTGAGTTTCAGCTATCCTTAGTTACCGATACCTCGATTTTTGCAAACTCTGGGCTTTATGGTGATAACAGCATAATTTTTCTGAAATGGGTGAAATGATTCAATAGAATAAGAATCCAAGGGGTTTACTTACATGCAGTAAACTATACATTCTCTCTATACAGCCAGTGCTGAAATCTGCCTTCAGCTCACTCTCGCTAAGGAAGCTGTGAGAGGCAATGTGACTAAGGGGAGAGTTCTGGTCCAGCTGGATCCTCCTGGTGCAAGTCATCCCCTGGCTCTTTCTTGGTGGCGTGGATGGTGGCTTCTGGTTTCGGGGACTTTATGACAAGTCACAGCAAGCTCTTCGGCTCTGCTTGTGCACCCACCCTCACTGGACAATTTGCAGTTAAAGCATCTTCTGTCCCTGTGAGTGAATCGCCCCGGTCCAGGTTTCAGGAATCGTGGATGGATGATGGGATGGTGCCTCATGTCCCTTCAAGCGTGGTAGTTGCTGGGGCTGCTGTGCGTGTTTGCATGTAAACAAGTCTTCACTCTCCAAATTCAGAGCAGAGTGCTGAAGACCACCAACCCTGCTCCACCCAGGCTCTCACAGAGACAACCCCTGTGCTGGCAAAGGGGGCTTGGAAGGATTTTCTCTCTTTGTGGCTGGTCCTTTGACGGAGATGTGCCAGGCATTCCAGGGGCAGCTCCCTGCATCAGAGGGACATTGCACTTGGAGGAGGAAAAAGATGGCTTATTATTTAGGAGGAACAGTCAAATGGGAGCTCCCCTTATTTTCTGCACACAGTAAGCCAGGCACATCCTATGCAGAGCAACAAATCAACCCAGGTGCGGCTCTAAAGCACGTGAGTGAGTGTACACTGCCGGGCTGAGTCATCACCAGCTGGACCAGCAGGGCTGCCTAGGGCTGGCTGCTTCCCGCACAGCCATCACCTGAGCAGGAGGGCTGCCTCTGGTCCACTGTCCATCTGATGCTCCAGTCACTTCCTTCCTCTCTGAGGTTTAGGTGTCCCCATGAGATGGGGTGAAGCTGACCAGACACTCCTGCATGCGGGTGATGAGACTTGGGCTGGGAGGGGCGGCAACTGGGAGAACCAGCACTGCGCAGGTCCTGGGCTCGGAGACATGGGCTGTGTTGATTCACCCCTTGGTGCCCAGCAGGGTGTGCACTGCATCCTGGTCACAGTCTGTCCCCTAGACCTCCTTCCAAAGCATGCCATTGATCTCAAGGTCAAGTGGGGTAAGAAGGTGTGGATGGATGATAACACCAAAAGTTGATAAAATGGTAACACCTGGATTCGAATTCTCATCACTCTGTCCCCTCCTAGGGAGAAGGACATTTTGCTTGGCTGTATACCAGGTCTTTCCTGGAAAGGGGGTAGTTCAAATGAGAAGTTTGTATAATAAAGGGATGGCCAGAGAAGGGAGAGGAAATTTAGGGAGGATTTCTAGTTAAGTAGGAGAAAGTCTGAGAGTGGAAGGGTTTGGAGGCACTGGAGGCAGTGAAGGGAAATCTGAGCAGCTGGAGTGGGGAGTGGACTTTGGGGAAAAACTGATATAGAAATAGGAGTTTTACGGAAGTTTTCCATATGGTATGTGATACAAATTTCCTTCTCATTATGTATCCTCAGCAACACTTCCACAAAGACCCATATTGCTTTTCAGTGCCTTGGAATCCGGTGTGTGTTTCTATGTATATTTTAAATGTACATGTACATACAAGGAGGCTACCAGCCCAGTGGTGCCGGCTGTGGCCCAGTTTCCCCAGAGAGCAGCGTACCTCACTATAAATGCAGGACAAGGGCAATCCCAGGACAGGGGGCAGGCAGGGAAGGAGGGAAAACAAATGGAGGGTGGTAAGCATTTACCCATTAGCTCCTTCCATCTCCTGACCCACACTGCCGAAATTGCCATAATACATTGAATTTGGTTGGTACAAGATCTGTACTCATATCTGCCAGAAAATCAGCGTGATAAAGATGACATATGAAAGAAGGTCCCTTAAATGTAATGTCCTTGTGCAGTATACAATGTGTGCAACTGTCCATTGCCTTGATCTGATCTCATGGGTCTAGGTCAAGAGCATGTCAGCACAGGAAGATCTTCACAAAATCTTTTCACATTACATGGGAACATTGCCTTGTTGACACAGAACACAGGTTGCTGAAAGATCTGGAACAAGTATCTTCAAGAGGGAATCAATGCTAAATGAATGAGAGAGTGAGTGAATAAAGAAAGAATGAATGGAAAAGCCCAGTCACAGAGAATCTTTCTCTTTCTCACTATCCACCACCTGCATCTTCCTCACTTCACTCCAGACACCTCCATTTTATATGTTGAAATTTAGCGTAATGTTCCATTTTTAAGATTCCCCTGCTTAGGGACAGAAATTTAAACACTAGCACACAGTTGAGACTCAGTCAACATTGGTTACTTACTAGGTCAGCTTAGGTCTGCGTGAATGAAACAGCAACGCGGTGGGCAGCGTTGGGGGTGGTTGGTGTGGAAGACACATCTACGCAGAGCTGGATGGCGCTGCCTGATTTCCCCACTGAGGACCGTGAGTCTGTGGTTACAGACTCCGGGGCCTGTGCTGTAGATTCCTTCTTCCTTTAGCAACATCATTGGGCACCATGCAGAGGGAAAAAATGCACTCGGGAATCTCACTGGTGTAGTTCTGAAGGCACATGGTTAAAAAAAAAAAACCACCCTCAAGAACAAAACCTGAGAAGGAGGTTGTTTTGGACTCAATCAGGTGAGTGTTCATCCTCAGACTGGGGGTGTCTATTCCATTCTTGGACAATTCTTAGACATAGTGGTTTCTGGGTCCAGAGGAAAAAAGTTGCAAAGTTGGCAGAATAGAAGAGGCTCCCCATGGACCCACGACTGTAGGTGGCCAAGGCGACTTCGTAATTTTCCAGGCTGGAGGCTTGTCCCACAAGCTTATATCCAACACAGGGAGAAAGAAGGCATTGATTTAGAAAACCTGGGCCATGAAACTTTCTCTGTTTATTAGTTTTAAAAATTTATTTCTGTTTCTATCTTGTTCCAAAAAGGATTTACTGTAACTTGTGGATACACAGAGACGTAACGGTGAAGTAGGAGAGAAAAGAAATGAAAACAGGGATACAGCTGAGAAAGAGTCTGAGGTTAATGCACGAATGTGTGCTGATGGGCCATAAATTTGACAGTTTTTTTTTTCTGCTGAAAGAGAGAAACCTGAAATTGACGAGGCTGTGTTCACAGTAAGAGGGACAGATGCTCAGAGAAAAAGGAAGGCTGATCTGTGCTCATCTGAAAAGCAGACGAGCAGCGGAGGAGGACCAGTGCAGAAGACAGCAGAGGAGGACAGACCATGCGCTCCTGTGTCCGTGAGAAATTTCCAGAAAGAGACCACCAGCGGCTTTATAGGCCAGTCCTAATGGGCCTGCTGTGGTCGTGGGATGGCTTTTTGGATCAGAGACATCACAGGGCAAAACTCCAAAATAATTTTGTCTGACCTTCCTACCATCTTATGCTTCTATTTTGCTAAATAGATAATAGAATATTTCACCCCTGTGCTCTTGTTACTTGACTTTTTTGTTTGTTTGTTTGTTTTTTGCTTTTTTTTTAGGGCTGCACCCGTGGCATATGGAAGTTCCCAGGCTAGGGGTCTCATCGAAGCTACAGCTGCCTGCCTACACCACAGCCACAGCAAGGCGGGATCTGAGCTCCATCTTCACCTACACCGCAACTCACGGCAACACTGGATCCTTAACCCACTGAGCAAGGCCAGGGATCGAACCCGCAACCTCATGGCTCCTAGTCAGATTCGTTTCTTCTGAGCCATGAGGGGAACTCCCCCAATACTTTTCTTTTTGACTGCATGTGTGGCATGCGGAAGTTCCCAGGCCAGGGGTAGAACCCGAGCCACAGCAGTGACAATGCCTGATCCTTTAACCACTAGGCCACCAGGGAACTCACCAATACTTTGTTTAAGGATCCAAGGTTGAGAATCAGCAGCCTGTGTACTTCCTTCTCCAGAAAGAGGAGAGAGAAAGCTGCTGGCTGGGGGAGCGGTTATTCACCCACAGCGGTATGGCCTCATTCAGTGCTTCTCAAGCTTTTTGACCATGACCTGGGATATGAAACACATTTACATCACTACCCTTTACACACATACCCATCTGTAACTGGAAAAAAAAAAAAAAAACAAACCCTGAAACAGCACTTTTCTTTTCTCTTCCATTTTATGAAAAATGGTTGGTCAAGGCTCACTAAATGGATTTCGTGACCCACTACTGACCTCAACATACACTCTGGGAAACCCTGGTCTAAGTAATAGCCTTGTTCTGTAACTATGTGTAGTGCTTATGATTTTAGTTCTACTCAACCTTCAGATCAAGATAGATGGATTGTTTCATTTGTGAAAATCAAAGTAGATTAACTCCTAAGCTCACAGTCTAGAAATTGTTACCATGGAATCTGGGCCATCATTGAGGGTCTTTCTCCTGACCTTCTCAGGGTCTTTCAAAGGTCATAGGGTCTCCTGCAGTCCAGGTTTGGGAAGGGTCTTCTGTTCTTCCATCACCTGAGCTCTTTTTGTTTGTTTGTTTTGGCTGTGCCTATGCCGTGTAGTGGTTCCCAAGCCAGGGCTCAAACCAGCGCCATAGCAGTGATGTCAGATCCTTAACCTCCTGAGCCACCAGGGAGCTCCCCTGAGCTCTTATAGTCCCTAAAGGATTGATGAGGCTAGGACTTCCGTGGCAAGCCAGCCCCGGGCCGGCTTGCTGAGGCTGGGACCCTCGGCCCAGGGCACAAGCCCTCTTGGTGTCCTGGGCAGACCATTCCCATGAGGACCTGCAACACAGTAGCCCCTCTATTCTTGGACTCCCTCTTTGCCCTCTTCCAAAACTAGGAGAATCTTCTTCTAAGCTGTGGTCACTTCTGTTCTCTGGCTGTCCAAGCAGCATCAGAGCCTCCCCCTCCCCCGGGACTGAGGCTCGCTGCTACCTCTCTCTGCCCTGTGCTTCTGAAGCCCACGTCTCCTGGAAACAAACCCTCCTGTACTCTGACTATCCACACACAGGGCATCCAGGGCAGAGAGGGGAAAAGCCCTGATTTGGCATTTGCGGTGATAGACTCGTTCTGGAGGCTGCCTCTGCCATGATGTCCTGCAGATGTCGTGGAACGCCCAGCACAGAGCGAGGGCCAACAGACATGGGTGGAGTGAAAGGATGAACGATGTGGGGCAAGTTGGTTGACTTCCTTGGGCTTAGTTTCCTCCCACCTCTGCCATCAGCTCAAGGCTAAGCTTGGATTGATGGTTCTGTTCAGTTGGGTGAGTGGGGTGGGGGTGGGGCCGGTCAGAAATGCTGCTTGCTCCCCACATCAAGAGAGGAAGAAAGGAAGAGACTCACATGGCATCTCACCAGAGAGAACATGCATTTTCCTCTATCTGTTTGGTAGAATTGACTGTGTTCAGTTTCTGACATCGTGTGCTTAAAAAAAAAAAAAAAAAAAATCA
>PVHT021183608.1:19289956-19305728 GCA_004024745.2 Catagonus wagneri | reverse complement strand
AAAAAAAAAAAAAAAAAAAAAATCAGGATGCTTTCCAAGACCCTGACCTAAGGAGTAAACAGATTAAGTGATTTCTTTCCATCTCTCTATTTCTCTTTTCAAGGGAGTTGAAAATTACAGAACTCTCATCAAGGCTTTTCCCCTACCCCTAGGGTCCTCTCTCCCTCACTGCCTGTAACTGACCAGCAGCCCACAGCAGCATGAGGGCAGCCACCTGCCCCAGAATCCTCAGAGGCCTTTGGAATGCATGGCCCAACTCAAAGGAAAGGTACTCAGGTGAGAATTGAGGCTTAGCCATTCACCAATTTGCCCTAGATCTAATCTACAAACACCTCCAACAACTGAATGGGCTTGGGTAGTGAAGATGGTGACAACTCAGGGTTTGTTTTCTATGTCTTCTGCACTTCGCACAGGTAAGTTTACAAAGTGAGTATATTTTCTGCCCCAATTCTTTTCTCTTCCTTAGAGGAACTCTTTGATTTCTGTCATTTATGACCCTATCTCAATTAATATGTATGTAAAATTCTATCGACATTTTGTTCCCTTAAGTTCTTAGGATATTCTGTGTATATCTATGTTGATGTCATTATCATTTGTGTTAAAATGATCTATATACTTAGCTATCATTGTAACTAGATTGAGATCTTCCTTAGTGCCTTTTTTAATCTTTGCCTCAACTTTGTGTTTACCAAAGGGCCACACACATAGTGTGTGATGAACAAATGTTTGTTGACTGAGTAAATGTAAACATTTAACCCAAGGTTAGTTAGTCTATAACACAGGTTAAATGCTGACATGCCCAGCTCTGTGATCCCAGCAGACATCACCAATTGATCTCTGATCAAAACATTCTGTCCCACTTAGCTAGGGTATAACCATGGGATTCCTTCTCAACACAGCACTCTAGGCAGCAACTCTGAATAGATGACGGTTGTCACACAAGGGGAAATCTGTCACCCTGGTCTTAACCTAATGTTGCCTTTGCTGTAAGGTATTACATTACATTAGCTGGTGCAGGACAAGGTCTGAGTCAGAGCCAGTGTTCATTGGCGTGCCCCGGAGTGACCCAATGACAGTTTACAGCCAGCATCCGGTCTCACTAGCGGTAATTTTGTGGGTTTGTTTGCTGTTTTTAATGGCCACACTTGCAGCATATGGAAGCTCCCAGGCCAGGGACTGAATCTGAGCCGCAGTAATGCTGGATCCTTTAACTTACCGCGCTGGGCACCAAGATCGAACCCGCACATCTGCAGCAACTAGAGCCCTTGTAGTCAATTTCTTAACCCACTGCATCACACTGGGAACTTCAGTGATTAAGTATTTTGAGCATCACCCTTGGGTCAGATGGTCACTGTCACACACGTTCTACTTCCACAAGCTTAGGCACATTCTTCCCTGGGAGGATTCAGGCCTCTCTGTCGTGGGGGACACCCCTCTGCTCTCTCTGGTGCCAGGAGGCCCTGTTCCTGCCTTCACTGTAGCTCCTTACCCAAGGCACTTTCTAGAAGTGGGGTTATTTTCATCCCTGCAGCACCTTAGGTGAGAGACACAGCCTGTCCATGTGTTTAAGGAAAGAGGTTCCCAAGTGCCCTTTGACCCAGAGTGGCCTTGACGGTGGAGATCTCACCACCTCAGCCCCCATGCCCTTCCTGTCTGGCTGTGCTGGTTCCCACAGTGCTCCCCAGAGAGCATGCTCAGACCACGTGGATCACCCCAGAGGACTCAGATCAAGACACCCCTGCCACCGACACTGCCCTTGATCTTGTCCCCAATCTCCCTCTAGCCTCTTTGCCTGAGGTTAATCTGCTACTTCCCACTGATAATGCAGCCGTGACACAGAATTTGCTTCACGGTATTACTGTGGTGCAATTGGATCTCAACCACTTTTGCATTCTGTCAGTCTGTGATCCAGCAACATAGCCTTCAACGGCAGATCTGCTTTTGGGGGATGGAGATAGTCCGTGTATTGGACAACCATGTGCATCACTTCCAGATCCCTTTGTTTACCTGGCTTTCATTCAGTGGTGGGACCAGCCTCACCAGCTCCAGCTAGTTTCCTTCAGGCACCACCTGTGAGCATCTTGCTTCAGGCAGATGCTGTGGTCTCTTGCTTCCTGTCCTGGGGCTTCTCTGTTGAACCCATGGGGTAAAACACCTCAGAAATTTTTACAGAAGTGTCTGCATATATGCATTTAAAAGCACGAGCCACTTAGTGCCCATGGTGCAAACTTTTAACTAATGCAAAATGGGGGCTGAAAAAACGGCATAAAATTTTCCAGATTACAACTATATTTAAGTTTATACATGATTTTTCAATCTGTCTTGTATGTCAAAACAGCCTTTTTTGGTATTTTTCTTTGTTGTATTTGTTGTCCAACATACAGAACAGAAAGAATTGACTATCCATGCTCAGAAAAATAAATAAACTCACTCAATACACCAAAAATATTCAAAATATATCAACGATATAAATGTAAGAACTAAAGATATCAAACTCCTGGAAAGAAATATAGGAGAAACTGGGTGTTCTGTCAATTTTCTACTGTACAGCAAAGTGACCCAGTCACACAAACATATATACCTTCTTTTTCTCACATTATCCTCCTTCATGCTCCATCACACACGACTGATCATATGGTATTTGTCTTTCTCTTTCTGGCTTACTTCACTTAGTATGAGAGTCCATGGTTCCATCCATGTTGCTGCAAATGGGTGCTGCGGGTGCGGCCCTAAAAAAAAAAATGTGGAATACTATTTAGCAACTAGAAAAACAGCAACACCAAAACTACCTATACCTGCAACAAAAATAAACCCTAAAAACATTCCACCAAGCAAAAGAAGCCAGACACAAAAGACTACCTATTGTATGTTTCCATCTATATGGATTTTCTAGAAAGTTCACACTATTCCATAGTTATATAGAAAGCAGATCAATGGTTGTCTGAAACAGGCAGGAGTATGTGGATGTGGAAGGAGGGATTGCTTGCTTTTTTTTTTTTTTTTGGTCCACCTGTGACATGCAGAAGCTCCTGGGCTGGGGATTGAACCTGAGCCATAGTAATATCAATGCAAATCCTTAACCTCTAAGGCCACCAAGGAACTTCCAAGGAATGCTTTTATAGTTTGTGCTGTTGTGTCTTATTTAAGAAATCTTTTCCAAATCAAAGACTACTAAGATTCTCTCCTACCTTTTCTTCTAGAAGTTGTCTTCACTGAATTGCCTCTGTACTTTTGTCAAAAATCAATCCACCATATTGGGAATGTCAATTGGTACAACCGCTAGGAAAACAGTATGGAAGTACCTTAGAAAACTAAATATAAAACTACCATATGGCCCAGCAATCCTGCTCTTGGGCATATATCCAGACAAAACTTTCCTTGAAAAAGACACATGCACCTGTATATTCATTGCAGCACTATTCACAATGGCCAAGACATGGAAACAACCCTAAATGTCCATTGACAGATGAGTGGATTAAGAAGATGTGGTACATATACACAGTGGAATACTACCTGGCCATAAAAAAAGAACAAAATGATGCCATTCTCAGCAACATGGATGGAACTAGAGACTCTCATACTGAGTGAAGTAAGTCAGAAAGAGAAAGACAAATACCATATGATATTACTTATATCTGGAATCTAATTTACACAAATAAAACTTTCCACAGAAATGAAATTCATAGACATGGAGAACAGACCTGTGGTTGCCAAGGGGGAGAGAGGAGGGAATGGGATGGACTGGGAATCTGGGGTTAATAGATACAGACTGTTGCATTTGAAATGGATAAGCAATGAGATAATGCTGTATAGCACTGGGAACTATATCAGTCATTTGTGATGGAGCATGATGGAGGATAATGTGAAAAAAAGAAGGTATATATGTACGGGTGACTGGGTCACTTTGCTGTACAGTAGCAAATTGACAGAACACTTTAAGCCAAGTATAACGGAAAAAATAAAAATCGTTTTAAAAAGTCAATCCACCTTATATGTGTGAATCAATTTCTGGACTCTAATCTGTTCCATTGATCAATTTGTCTTGATTAGACTGTGCCAATTATTACTGATTTATAATAAGCTTTGAAATCAGATAGTATAAATCAGGTACTAAAAGTCTTCCAACTTTTAAAAAAGTTGTTTTAGATATTTTAGTTCATTTTTATGTTCATATAAATTTTATAATAAGCATTCGATCTCTACCAAAATTATTTTTAAGTCTTGTTATGATTGTATTAAATCTATAGACTAGCTTGGGGATAAGTGTCACTATAATTTCATAATTAAATTGCTCGATGGAGTTCCCATCGTGGCACAGAGGTTAAGGAATCCGACTAGGAACCATGAGGTTGCGGGTTCGATCCCTGGCCTTGCTCAGTGGGTTAAAGATCCATCGTTGCTGTGGCTGTGGTATAGGCCGACGGCTACAGCTCCAATTAGACCCCTAGCCTGGGAACCTCCATATGCCGTGGGTGTGGCCCTAGATAAGGCAAAAAAAAAAAACAAAACCTCGAATTCCCTTTTAGCTCAGCAAGTTAAGAACCCACCTAGTATCCATGAGGATGTGGGTTCAATCTGTGGCCTCGCTCAGTGGGTTAAGGATCTGGTGTGGCCGTGAGCTGTGGTGTAGGCCATAGATGCAGCTCAGATCCTGCATTGCTGTGGCTGTGGTGTAGGCTGGCAGCTGCAGCTTCAATTTGACCCCTAGCCCGAGAATTTCCATGTCTATGGGTGCAGCCCTAAAAAAAAAAAAAAGAAAAGAAAAAAACCTTACAAACTCAGCAAAAATAATTGTCATCATGGGAAAAGATTTTATTCCCTCTGTGGCCATTAAAACATGGTTGGTGGTGTTTCTGCTAAAAAAAAAAAAAAGGATGAAAATACACACCAACACCTGAATGTCTTTTCTGAGGTGATGTCATGACCTCATAGCTCACAAGACCCACGAACTGTCTCAGTGATTCTCAGCTGCAGTGGGGATGGCAACCAGCACACACCAGCACACCTCCACTGGCTCATAGCTCCTTACTTTCCAGGCAGAGGCTCGGTGTGGTCCCCAGGGAGCTCTGCCCTGACAGCCGTGATGAGCTATTGATGATGGAGAAGCCATTCCCAGTGGGACCTGCATAGTAGATATTTCACGGCAGAGGAAGCGGTAACAATACCTACAAAAATGGGTGGGGGGATTGGAGCCAAGAGGTAATGGATTCTTGGCTCTATTTTCAGCAACACGGGTAGACTTCAGTTTTAAGAAATTTGACACTATGCAATATAAGAACCTGCCGATTTCAACATTTGGGGTCCTCGGTGTTTGTTCTGTGTAATCATTTCCTTCTGAAGAAAAACAAATCAATTCCATCAGAGGAGAAATGGGAAATGATGACGATCTACATCCCCCACCCCTTCCTGCAAATTACTTACGTTGGAAAAGTTTCAAGAAACTAAGAAAGATTCTACCGCTAAACAACTTCAGCTTCTTATGACTTAAATGTGTCATTTTCTTTCAAGCAAATAGCTATTGGACAAATACAGCCTTAAAAACCCTCTCATTATAGCTAGACATGATAGAGGTGCTGCAGCTGAGCTTAAAAATATGAATGGGGGGAGTTCCCATCATGGCAGAGTGGAAACGAATCCAACTAGGAACCATGAGGTTGCGGGTTCGATCCCTGGCCTCGCTCAGTGGGTTAAGGATCTGGTGTTGCCGTGAGCTGTGGTGTATGTCGCAGACATGGCTCGGATCCCGCGCTGCTATGGCTGTGGTGTAGGCCAGCAGGTGTAGCTCCAAATGGACCCCTAACCTGGGAACCTCCATATGCCGTGGACTATGCTTGTTTGATTTCTGTGCATTTGGGTGATATTCTCAGGTCAGAATTGAAGAATTGAACCAAATCTTTTGGCTTGCCCCCACTGCACCAAATCTTTCAATCGACTGGTGCTTTTCTCCCAGCCTATCACGGAACAACAACAATGTTAATGACTACCTTTGATGATGAGGATCAATGACAAAAATTCCAGCTCTACCTCAAGTCTCCTGTATTACTGTTACTTACCCTCTCCAAGTTCATTCTCCTGTCTTTAAATAGATTGACCAAGAAAATATGAGCCAAGCACATTCCAAGCCAAAGAGCTCATGCTGGGGAAAATCCAAGGCCAAACAAGGTACAATGAAGCAAAATTCACTGAGCTCTGAAAGCAGCCGACAGCAACAGGTGCATAAGAGCCATCACAGAGGATTAGCGGCTATGACATTTAAGGGACCGGGCACTAAGCTGGGATTCTAGAAACTTGCGCTGTAACCAAAAGATAATACACGTCTGGCCCGATACTAGCTAAACTGCTTTTAGGCAACACAGATATAGCGGGATCTGCAAAATGAGGGCATCCGGCCATCTGTTACGCTTCCTGATCCTCTGAACACAACCTTCCCCTGAGCTTCCCTGAAGCTATGCAGTCCTGCAGCCTGCAAAGCCATGAGCTGGGAGAAAAAACAAGAACAAAGAAAAATGGTTTCCAGTGAAGTCTGGCTACATCTGTGCTTAGACAATGAACATACTGTACGAGGCAAGTTAATACCATGCTCCATCTTCCTGAAGAGGGAGGCCAGATATGTTATTGGTCTGAATACGATTTTTCGTCTTTGGCCCTATGTCGCTTATTCATTTATTTGTCTATCCATTTATCGAGTCAGTTAGTCGGTATTTACTGAACGCTTGGGTATCAGGCTCTACTCTAGGTGCTGGGGAGGCAGATACAGATATAAAAGATATTCAAGTATCTTGAATATCTTTTGACTATTCAGATATTCAAAATGTTGTAAAGAAGTATAAAGTAAGATATAAAGTGTAGTGAATAACAGGGACTATTTCCCCAGTAAAAGAGTGGTTTAAATTTGAAATAACATAACATAGATAATAGATTTGCATAATAGCTGTTAAAAATACTGTTTTTCGAGACTGAACTGGGTTTTTTTTTGGTACTCAACTTTTGAATCTTTCATTCTAGTAGTCATTATGTGAAAGAACCCACCTCTCTTATGATAAGAATAAAACACACTAGGAGTTCCTTTTGTGGCTTAGTGATTTAGCAAACTGACATAGTATCAATGAGGACGTGGGTTCGATCCCTGCCTCACTCAGTGGGTTAAGGAACTGGCATTGCTGCAAGCCGTAGTACAGATCACAGACATGGCTCCAATCTGGTGTTGCTGTAGCCGTGGTGTAGGCTGGCGGCCACAACTCCGATTTGACTCCTAGCGTGGGAAATTCCACATACTGCAAGTGCTGGCCTAACAAAGAAATAAGGTCCTCCGTGTTCTGCTTGTTCACTGCTCCCTCCTCCTCAGCCTCTGGCAAGTACTGATCCTTTTATTCTCCCCATAGTTTTGCTTTTTCATACAGCTGGAATCGTATCATATGAGACCTTTTCAGATTGACTTCTTTAACTTGGCAATATGCATTTAAATTTCCTCCATGTCTCTTTATGGCTTGATAGCTCATTTTTCAGTGCTGAGTAATATTCCATTGTCAGAAGGACCATATTCATTCACCCATTCATCTACTAAAGGATATCTTGGTGGCTTTCAAGGTTTGGCACTTGTGATTAAAGCTGCTATAAACATCTGTGTGCAGGTTTCCATGTGGACATAAGTTTTCAACTCCTCTGGATAATACCAAGGGACACAACTTTTGGATCATATGGTAAGAGTATATTTAGTTTTGTAAGAAACTGCCTGTCTTCCAAAGTATCTGTACCATTTTGCATTCCCCCAGCAATGAATGAGAGTTCCTGTTAATCCACATCCTTGTCAACACTTGGTATTGTCAGTGTTTTGGATTTTGGCCATTCTAATAAGTGTGTAGTGGGTTAATTATTTTTAATGAAATTTTTCTGAAGTTCTCACATATTTGAAGGAGTTCCTAATTTTTTTTTTTTGGTCTTTTTGCATTTTCTAGGGCTGCACTCACGGCATATGGAGGTTCCCAGGCTAGGGGTCTAATTGGAGCTGTAGCTGCTGGCCTACACCACAGCCACAGCAATACAAGATCTGAGCCGCGTCTGCAACCTACACCACAGCTCACGTCAACGCCAGATCCTTAAACCACTGAGCGAGGCCAAGGATCAAACCCGCAACCTCATGGTTCCTAGTTGGATTTGTTAACCACTGAGCCACAACAGAAACTCCAAGGAGTTCCTAATTTTAAGTGTCTGGGTAATGAAGAACTAAAATAATTAAGCTGCTTCAACAGTAACCAGTTTGGGGTACTATGACCAAGACAACCCTGATCAAAATAGTAAAATCTTCGTATTTCTATGTGGTTCGATAACTGCTTTTTAAAAATTATTTTTGGTAAATGATAGTTAAAAACAAAATGTTAAACCAAGTGATAAGAAAATACTATTTAGGAGTTCCTGTCAGCAGAAATGAATTTGACTAGCATCCATGAGGATGCAGGTTCAATCCCTGGTGTCACTCAGTGGGTTAAGGATCCGGTGTTACCGTGAGCTGTGGTGTAGGTTGCAGATGCAGCTCAGATCTGGTGTTGCTGTGGCTGTGGCGCAGGCCAGCAGCTGCAGCTCTGATTCAACCCCTACTCTGGGAACTTCCATATGCCGCCAGTGCGGCCCTAAAAATAAGGAAAAGAAAAAAAAAGAAAACGCCATTTAACTTTGACATCAATAAACAATATTTGTGTGCTGGGATTATTTTAAATTCAAGTACTAAAATAAATTTAAAGCTACTTATCAAGTTACAAATTAGTAGAAGTTGCTTTTGGCCCAGATTACGTGAAACTAATTTTAAATCTGATTTGAATTCTTCATATTTATTTATTTTTATTTTTGTCTTTTTAGGGCTGCACCCGTGACATATGGAGGTTCCCAGGCTAAGGGTCGAATCAGAGCTACAGCTGTCGGGCTACACCAGAGCCACAGCAACACCAGATCCGAGCCGCGTCTGCAACCTACACCACAGCTCACGGCAACACCGGATCGTTAACCCACTGAGCAAGGGCAGGGATCGAACCCGCAACCTCTTGGTTCCTAATCGGATTCATTTCCACTGAGCCACGACAGGAACTCCATTCACATTTATTTTTTAAAAGGATACCTAAACTTGGCAGAATTCTTTGAGGGTGCAGGTAGTATGTGAAATATAAGAAGACATAGCCAGGTACAGGGCTAGCGTGGTGGCTGCATTTGGGGACTGTGAGTCTACCAGGAGCAGGAGTGGGGTGGGGGATACAGGGGACTTAGGAGAGATGCTGACCCCGACCTGGGTCTTGAAGGAGGAAAGGACCCTTTGTTCCCTTTCTGTGCCAGCACAGGTGTGGGGGATAAAACCCAGGATTTGATTTGCTTGTTTGTTTTCTTTTTGGCTGCCTTGCCACATGTGCATTTCCTGGGCTAAGGATCAGATCTGAGCCTCAGTTGTGACCTACACCACAGCTACGGCGACGGCAATGCAGGACCTTTTAACTCCCTGTGCCCCTCCGTGCCCCTGGTGCTGCAGAGACGCCGATGGTCCCATTGCGCCACAGTGGGAACTCCAAAACCCAGGATTTGGCCTCTTCCCTTACTGGCCTCTCCACTGAACATAAAAATGTTGCTTGCAGAACTTTAAAACATATTTGGTATTCCTCTTTAAAAAAAACAAAAACAAAAAACACTACCCTTTTCTAGATTTTTCCCCCTAAATAGGGCAGATCTGCAAAGATGGAAAGAAGAGGAAATACTGAAAATAACTTTCCCCAATTAGTGGTAGCCAAACGCATATGGGAAGACGGAAATAGTTTGCAATCGCCCAAAGTGAAACAGTGAAATCGGAAACAATTAGACAGCCCCCAACCCCCACACCATGTCCTCAAGACGCCGAGGGACAACGTGGTCCCGGCATATGTGGGGGCTCTGGGCAGCGATTTTCTTTTCTTTTCTTTTTTCTTTTTTGAACTTGGAGACAAGGAGGCACTGACTCTGAAAACGCTGATGTGTGTTATTTTTTTCGCCATCCCTGTGCGCTGGGTTTCTTCCTGGAAAGCCAGAAACTCGGCATCTCGCAACAGAGATTCTAGAGCGGAAGGGTGATCAGCACTGCATGTTTCGGGAAGCCCAGAGGCTGGGCCTGGCCACTCCTTCACGGCTGGGCAGGGATTTTGTTTTCCACTCAATTGTGGAGCAGAGTCACCTGTACGAGCCTGGGTGCCCAGGCGGTACACGGGCGGCGGCCAGGACACGCGTGCCGGGCACAGTGCTCCAGGCTTCGGCCCAGCTGACCGGCTGGTTACTCTGCCTTGGAAACCCCGCTGCTGCTCAGCCAGTTGGTGGGGCTCCTGCCAGGCCTGCGTCCATGGCAGGGAGGGTCAGCTACAGCGACCATGGTGCCGCAGACCCCCAGGACAGGGTGGCCAGCTCCCGTGTCCTTTAATGACCAGACATTCACGTTTCTCTTCCATCTCCTACTCTCAGCGCAGATGTGGAAGCCGCACACACCCACGGACATGGTTCTTGGTAAAATCCCGCCCTGCTCTGTACCCCGCAATAGCCAGTGCTGCGCGGAGAGCCCACATTGCAGGGCGCACCTCCAGGGATGAAGGGGTCGGGCCTAGCACGGCAGGGCCTTGGGGACCTCCATCCATCAGACAAACTGGCCTTTGTCCACCCACAAGGCTGTCCAACGCTGTGAACCTAACCTCTGCCCACACGTGTTACCACTCTCTTTTTTCCTTTTTTCCACTGACCCTTAATTTCCTTATCTACTCACGCCCGATCCTGCTTCTGTCCACCCCCTTAATCCAGGCTCCTTGAACGACCTGCAGGCCGGGATCCTACCTCTGGGAGCCCTGTGCCGGCTTCTCTCCTTCCCACACTGAGGGACAGACGCCGCTTCTCCCCACCCCCTCCTCCAGCAGCCCCTGGTCAGAGAGCCTCACCTCCCCAGAGGGATTCTGATTTGGAGCCGCAGGCCGGCCTGCCTGGGTGAAGGCCCTGAGGACTTTTCAAGACTCCTCAGGTTTTGAGATTTGTTTTCTTTGACGTCTGTACTCAGTCTGCTCAAGGCTGAAGCACTCAAGGCTGAAGCACTCAAGGCTGGCCTCTTTGCTCCTGCCTGCTAATCAGCTTATCAAAATCTGCAAACCGATACTCACTGTGCCCAGCTCCTCTGCAGCTCTCCCTCCAGAACTAATGACCTTTACTGATCTACTTTTTTTTCTTTTTAGGGCCACACCTCTAGCATATGGAAGTTCCCGGGCTAGGGGTCTTAAATAGGAGCTGCTACCACCAGCCTACACCACAGCCCCAGCAACGTAGGATCCAAGCCTCATCTGCAATGCACATCACAGCTCACGACTCCCTAAGATCCTTAACCCACTGAGCGAGGCCAGGGATCCAACTGCATCCTCATGGATACTATGTCAGGTCCTTAACCTGCTGAGCCTCGGCAGGAACTCTAGATTTATTTATTTCTTTATTTATATTTATTTAATTAACAACCTTTTAGTAACAGCTGTTACGATTTCACAATTCAGTGAATGAGGGCACACACTTGTCCTGAGGCTCCTGCAAGCCTGAGATTCTGTGTGTCTAAAGGCAGCATTACAGAGGATGGTGGCCTCATGGAGCTTGAGTGTCCGGTTCAAAGAAAGAGGAATATGATCCAAAGGCAGGAGAGGGATAAAGATGGCATGAAGGAGACGGAACAGATGTTCTCGGAGGAGGAGCTATCACTTTGGTGGGAGTGAAGGAATGTGAGGGGCGAGTCCTGGGCCTGGGGGATCCACAGGGTTGGAATCCCAGCTTCTAGGTCAAAGTACCTCACTACTGCCTCAGCTGCCTTGAATGTCAGATGGAAATGTCATTCCTGCTTTGCAGGACTGTCATGAGAATTACACAAATTTATCAAGCCCCTGGCCATGTGGCGAATATGGAATTAACAGAAGCTACTGTGGAGTTTCACGGAAGAGCCAGCCTCTGACCACATGGATAGGGACACAGCACTTGGCATGTTCCTGCAGATGTGGGGGACTCAGAACTAAAGCAGGCACAGTTATTGCCAGCAAAGAGAGTCTAAGGAAGTGACAAATCCTATTCCTTTGGGCCGAGACGACTTAAGTGATGCCAGTCCTTCATGATACCAGCTTTTTCTACTTCCCTTCGAATGCCTAGACCTTGAAATAAACTATCAAAGAAGGTTTCAGTGGAAAAAGACAAAGCACACAGGTGTACGTTGTGGGGAAGCCTGTGGACTCCTGCGTCTAAAGGTCCCACCTTTGGATGGGAGATGACTTAGGTGCGCAGTGACGGAGGTTCACCCAGAGAGACGCGCTTCTCCCCATGACCGCTAGGTGGCGATAGAAGCACACAGAAGCAGCGGGAATGTCCTTCCTCTGTTGTCTGCTTGTCTGCAGCGGCCTCCCTACCCCCAAACACCCACGCGGCCACCCTCTCCCCTCTCCCCGCCTTTCTCTCTTCAAATATTTCCCGAAAGACTACTAATGTGTCTCAGGCCCGCACTGGCACTAAGGAGCAGAAATGCATGGAAAGGTCTGTAGAACTACCCGATCTTACACACAGCTTTAACCTGTGGTGGTGTCACGTCTGAGAAATGTACATCTGTTCAGATAAAAGCCCATCAGGACCCATGAAGTTCCCTTTAAAACCCATCCCTGGCCTTGGCTGGGGAGACCGTCCAGCAGCACTGCCTGTACGTTGCCTCCCTGAAACACCACCGGAGAGCTGGGGAATAAGGGGAGAAAATCAAGATGATCTGAAATATGTCTGTCTCCAGGTGCTCTCTTCAACCCAAGGGATATTTCTGGAGTGCTCAGTCTGTGCAGGGCACAGCGCCAGGCAAGTGAGGAATTATGACAACTGGCCAAGGGCAGAAGCGTCATGAGGTCATGAGAACTGGTATGGCACCTGGACTAGGACAGTAGGGGGTGGAGAAGAGAGAAAAGATAGAGAGTGAGGTTGCCCGCCCCCTTGCTTCATGTGGCTTTATTAATGGTCCATGTCCATGTCAGCCGGTTTCTGGGTAATTGGGTTTGACTGCTTAGCCTGGAGCTGACTGACATTCCAGGGGAAGGTTGAGCTTGATCGAATCACAGTGAATTTTACATGTAGTGTTTATAAACTGTGGGTCCCCTTTGACCTTGGCAAAGGGCATGTTTGGGGGATGTGAAGTTTGTTAGAACAGGGGTGTGATGTGTAAGAAAGGTGTGGGCTCAGGACTCTGGCACGTGTGAGTCCAACTCCCTTACTCCCCATGGACTTAGGCTGACACCTCAGACCTAAGGACAGGGCTTGTGGCAGATTCGAGGGTGGCCTGGAGGCTTCCCGCCCCGGGGGGTGGGGTGGGGCTGCAGGTGTGGTGGGCTCAGGCCCATGGTTGTCTCACAGTGGACCGCAGAGGTGGGGACATGTGCAGAAGTCATCAAGATACCAAATCGGTTTCCAGGTGGGCCTGACCTATCAGGCGAGAGGGTCCAGAGGTCAGACAGAAACCAGGAAGAGTCTCCTGGTGGCCCCTGAGGCAGCAAACTGCCATGTTGTGGAAAAGACCACAAGCCAGACAATGGCTCCAGCCTATAGCCAGCAGGACCACAGGGAAGCTTTGGCCACGAGGAACTCTGGCCATCACTTCCGGGGCCGGCCGTCTAGTGGGGGTGGGCACAGGCAGCGGGCTGGGAAGAAGACGTTGATGAGTGGATGAGAGGAGATCACAGCCTAGCTGATGTCCTGACTGCAGCCAGTGAGACCCTGAGCAGAGCTGGGCTGGACTCCCGCCCCACAGAAACGTGTCCACTTAAGCTGCTAAGTTTGTCGTGGTGTATTTGGCAGCAGCAGAAGATGACCTCGAGACGTGTCCACCTCCTTTGCAGGACTGTCATAAGGATTAGAGAGAAGGTACGTAAGGCACCTGGCAGGTAGGAGACTACTGATAAACGGTAGCTTTTAGTCACATAATCCGTAATTGTCCCATCCCCACCCCCCAAGGAACGTAAATTTCTGTTCTGAGTGGCTCTTGTGAAGTGCAAAGAATGACTGATGGGTTTGAACGATACATTGCTCGCTCCAGGGCGGAGTCTGGCACACGATAAACAGCACAGAGCAGGGACAGCGGTGCTAGCAGTGCTAGTAACTCGTGGTGAAGATGACCTTAATCCTGCCGAAAATTAGGCGTGTTTCTCAGGAAAACACAGTTGAGGGTGGTTTTCACTTAAGACCGCTTTTGACTGGCTTCCCAAGTAGCTTTTCTCGTAGAAGAACCAGAAACCATGATTGAATCACACACTGAGTAGAAATGAACCGTAGATATAACCTGGTCCAACGTCTTCAGTTACAAATGAAAAAAAAAAAAAAAAGCAAAAACAAAAAAAAAACCCAGACTGAATCTGAAGCAGGCTTATTCAATTTTACAAAGCAAATTAGCGGTAGAATGAGAAACAGTATCCTGATGCTAAGGCCATTTCCACAGACCCATGTATTTATTTCTCTTCTGAAATCTTCCCTTAAGACTCGGTGCCATCTCAACTCACTGCTCATGGGCTTTCCCTTGTCAGACCCACCTCCTCCCAGGCCTAGAAGTTACCCGGGCAAATAAAATGGATGTATGTTTGCTATACAAATAGAAGTATCTTTCTTTGCTCTATTGACGTAGTTCCCTGTGAGGCTTGTGAGAAGTAAACAGCCAGCAGAAAACAATACACACACATACACACGAACACGCCAGCATGGAGCTGTGAAGCTATTGGAATTAAACCAGGCCAGCCTGCCGCGCACAGGTGTCCTAAGGTGTGACCTGGATGGGAGACAGCTGGGACCACTGATAAGTCGTTTCTGTTTTCCACCAAATGTGAAGGACGAGTTCCTCCTTCGTCTGCTCCCAGATCGAAGCTCCTTCCTCCGGTGCTGGCGGTTTCTCCTGCCTGCCTCCTGCGAGGTCCAGAGGCTAAGCAGCCCCTGGCGTTCCCTCAGTTCCGCCCGGCACCTTGAAGTCTAAGCTTTTAGAGAAGACTTGGCCTGGGTGCCTCCTGGGAGCGCAGCTGGAAAGCAGGTGAGGAAGCCAGGGAACTCTTTGGCCTTTTCTCTGTTCTCCGGGCCTCGTTGGTATCCCCCTGCTGCCCTCGGCCTCTCCTGGAGTCCGCTCCTCACCGCCCGCCCTCCTCCACCAGCACACCTGCCCCCAGGAAAGGAGTTGAGAGTTTATTCTCTGTGTTTTCTGGCTCACGGGCATTTGCTTTGAAACCTGTTCTGTTGCGGAGGATCAAAGTACCCTTTGCTCCCACACGACGTAGGCCCAGCTCAGGGGTGACTATGGGAGAAAGCACAGAGGCCCCTCGAGGATCCAGTTCCTGACCCTCCCTGGGTCCGGGGTACAGAACTCAAGGGAGTCACAGCATGGCCGATGACTCGTCACCTGTCCCGGGCAGGTGACTTGCTACCTCCCCCTTCCCTTGTGGCTGTGACCCCAGGAGGCAGGTGTGAGTTCACCCTTATGGAAAAGGAAGTGAAGCCCAGCGAGTATAAGTAACTGCCCAGGAGAAGCCCAGGCCTGGAGGCTGCAGCCGCCCACCCGCACTTCTAGCCCCTGTATCGTCCTTCTCTCTAGCGGCCAACGCTTTCCAGTTTCTTCTGCAGCCTCCTTGTTTACTTGGCTGACTGCTCGGCTCTGTCCCCCTGCCTCAGAGAGGATGCACCTGTCCTCTAGGGGCCGGGTCTTGTCCATCCCATTGGCTGGGGGTCGGGACGGTGTCTGCATTTGACAAACGAACTC
>PVHT021183608.1:19278889-19288956 GCA_004024745.2 Catagonus wagneri | reverse complement strand
GTCACTGGATAATCCGCATGGCCACCGGCTCCGTGCGTGTTTCTGCTCCCAGACGGCCACAACTGTAAACGGACATCCCCGCACCCCCCTCCCCAGCCTCCTGACAGCCACCTTCCACACAAGAACCTGCCCCTGAGTTGAACGTGTGGTTATTCGGTGCAAGTCTCGTGCTATTTTCCTGTATGCTCCTCATATGGATTGTTCTAGAGTTTTCCTAGGTGTGTGGGATCCTCTTTTGGCTTCAGTGCTGCCTTCTGCGATCATTCCTTCTATTCACGCAGAGGTTTGTTGGTTTCAAAAGACTCCACACACAGCCTGTCAGGCAAGCTCCCACCAGCCTGAGAGGTGGTCAGACAGGCAGTTGTTAATGATATTTTATTTATTTTTACTGCTAAAGCGTGTGTTCTTTTTGTAAACTTTATTGGAGTATGGTTGACTGACAACGTTGTATTACTTTCAGGTGTACAGCAAAGTGAATCATTTATACATGTGTGTGTATATATATATATATATATATATATATATCCATTCTTTTTTCCCATATAGGTTATTACAGAATAGTGAGTAGCTTTCCCCATGCTATACAGTAGGTCATTGTTAGTTATCTATTTTATACATAGTAGTGTGTATGTGTTAATCCCAAACTCTGAATTTATCCCTCCCTCCATTGTCGATATTTTACAAATGAGCAGTATGCAGCTCAGGTAGGCTGTGTCTTTTCTAACAAGCTCAGAGGAGGCAGACCTAGGACTGTACCCGGGTCTTCTGGGGCTGTGCTCCTGGCCTTTCCCACTGCACTGCCTGGCCTGGAATCCTGTTGGCTGTGTTTCAAGTGCTGTTCCATGTATAATTTGGTGCTTAATAAATGCCTTGTAAGGCTGGTGTTCTCTGCAGCTTCTGAAGTAATAGTCCAGGTGAACCAGGTAATAACTGAGTTAAGGAAAAAAATAATCCAAAGCGGTCAGAGAGGTTTGAAGGCATCACCTGAGATGTGAGAAATAAACAGATGAGGTGGGGAGAAAACAAATTCTGAGGGTGAAAGACCAGGGTCAGACTGAGTGGGAAAGAAAAGCCTCACATTTTCACAAGTGTTTTTCACTTTCAAATAAATGATCTTTATTCCTCCACCAAACTTGTGAGGTAGGGGTCATTAGAACCTCCACTCATCTGATGAAGATCCTGCAGATCAAAGAGTTTAGTGATTTTTCCCTCCGACACCACTCACCCAGTTCCTGTCCTCCCTCAGTACTGGGGGTGGGGTGGGGTCTAGAAGCCCCCTCGGAGACCAAAATCCAGGGACACCCAAGTCCCTGACATAAGATGGTGCAGGGTTTGCATATAATCTACGCAAATCCTCTCGTGTACTTCAAATCACCTTTAAATTACTTATAATACCTAAAAAGTGTAATCCCTATGTAAATAACTGTAGGTACAAAAATGCTTTGTAAATAGTTACCAGTGCATGGCAAATTCACATTTTGCTTTTTGGAACTTTCTGGGATTTTCTTCCACAAACGTTTTCTATCTGAGTTTGGTTGAATCTGAGGATCAGAACACACTCACAGATATGGAGGGCTGGTATAATTGGTGGAGTTGGGATTTAAAGCAGCCCTCTGACTCTAAAGACTGAGTTCTTTCAAGGGCAAAACCTAGATAGTTTTTCCCCAGAGAATGCAGAGTAAGTCCGGGTCCGTGAGTTAGATCTGAGTTCTATCGCCAAAACGGACACCCTCTTGGCCACCCTTTCACAGTCAGCTCAAGAGGGACACAGTAGCACATGTGACAAATACGTGTTCAAACCCCTGCTCTGCCACTCATCAGCTATGTGAATTTTTTTAAATTGCAGTTGAGTTACAATACTAGTTTCAGGTGAACAGCATAGGATTCGGCATTTTTACAGATTATATTTTTATAGGTTATTACAAGAGAATAGCTGTAATTCCCTGTGCTGTACAATATATCCTTGTTGCTTTTCTATCTTACCGAGCTTGGGAATCTGGACCAGTTACCTCCTCTGTCTGTGCCTCAGTCTTATCATCTGTAGAATGGGACAATAAGGTATCCAGCACAGAGAACTGTTTTTAGGATCAAATGGGAAATATAGTAAAGCACTCAGCACAGAGCCTGGCACCTAGAAAGCCCTCACTGAACGTCAGTTGATGTCATGCTGTCGTGATGAAGCACTTGTCTGGTCTTGGCCCAGGTTCCTGGCTGGCACCAGGCTTCTGAATCTTTGGAAGTTCCTGAATAGTAGCAATAGCTTTGTTATTAGTGGTGGGCCTCGGACCGCACCTGAGCTCCTGCTGGTGCGGTTACTCAGGATGGACGACTCTGGAATCAGCCCCACCTCCCGACCTCTGGGGAGGGACTGGAGATCAGGTTCAATCCATCAGGCCTGTGTCACACAACCCCAGTAAGAACTCTGGAACCTGGAGCTCCCATCGTGGCTCGGCGGTAATGAACCTGGTTAGTATCCATGAGGACGTGGCTTCTGTCCCTGGTCTCGCTCAGTGGGTTAAGGATTCAGTGTTGCCGTGAGCTGTGTTATAGGTCACAGACATGGCTCAGATCTGGCTGTGGCTGTGGCTGTGGTGTAGACCGGCAGCTGTAGCTCAGATTTGACCCGTAGCCTGGGAACTTACATATGCCTCAGGTGCAGCCCTAAAAAACAAAACGAAAAACCCTGGAACCTGAGGCTGCGCGGACGTGGGTGAACCCACCCATGTGCCAGGAGGGTGGCAGTCCTGACTCCACAGGGGGACGTGGAAGCCCAGCTTGACGTCTTCCCAGGCCTCACCCCATGGGTCTCGTCATTCAGCTGTTCCTGACTCGGGTCTTCTATAGTAAAATTGTAAGTACTTTCTGAGTCTGTGAATCCTTCTAATGAATTACTGAACTTGCAGGGGGCTGAGGGAAACCCTAGTTTGTAGCCAGTGGTTAGACATGCAGCTGGTGTTTGAAGTGAGGGAGCCTCGATGACTATGCCCTTCCCTGTGGGGTCCTAGCTGACCCCAGGTGTCGTGGCAGAATCGAACTGCAGGGTCACACGTGGTCGGTGGATGAGCCACTGCACGGCTGTCAGTTACAGAAAAAGAAACACCTCCCAGAGGGCCAGGTTCTAGGTTGTGGAGGCAGGAAAAACAGGCCAGGTTCAGTGAGAAACTCTGGGACTCCTTGGGAGTTTTCTTTGGTGCAATGGGTTAAGGATCTGGCATTGGCACTGCTGTGGTTCAGGTCATTGCTGTGGCACAGGTTCAGTCCCTGACCTGGGAACTTCCATGTGCTGTATGTGCAACCACAAAGGGGGAATAAAAAGAATAAGAAAAAAAAGAAACTCAAGTCCTTGATCTTTGGTCTGTGAAGGTGGGTGGGTGGAAATGGGAGGCAGCTGCGGGGGGGGGGTGTCTCTCCATGAACATTTCCATGATTGGGAGACAAGGGGGTGAGTAGCAGCTGACAGCTCTGCATCCTAATTCTCCATTTTTTTTTTTTTTTTTTGGCTTTTTGCCTTTATGTAGAGCCGCACCCACGGCATATGGAAGTTCCCAGGCTAGGGATCTAACAGGAGCTGTAGCTGCTGGCCTATGCCACAGCCACAGCAACGTGGGATCCGAGCTGCGTCTGCAACCTTCACCACAGCTCATGGCAACGCCAGATCCTTAACCCACTAGCAAGGCCAGGGATCGAACCTGCAACCTCATGGTTCCTAGTCAGATTCATTAACCACTGAGCCACGAAGGGAACTCCCCTAATTCTCCATTTTTGTTTGTTTGCAATATTTGTGTATTCTGAGAATTCGTCCATTTTTTTCTGGCATTAAAATAATAATAGTAGGCATTGCAGATAATCTCCAAAGTGGCTTATTGAAAACTGACCCTACTTTGAACAATCCTTAGTTTTCTTGGGTACTTGGGGCCCTTCTAAGCTCTCTTGCCTCAAAAGCCGATTCTTTTGCCAATGGCGATCTCCACCGAGGGCTCCTGGGGCGGGTATTTTCCAGTAGTGTCTTCTTTAGAAGCTTTGCTTCTGTCCTTCCAGCCCGTGGGGGCTCTCTTGGCAGGGTTTCAAGTCTGCTCTCTGCTGCTTTCTGCCTCTTTCTGCTGCTTCTTGCCAAGTCTTCTGCCTTGGCTCTAAATTCTGCTTCAAGACATATATCTTCTCTGCAGACTTTTATGGAGATTTTTGCACCAGAGTGCTCCTATGATTTGTAGCAATGGAATTGTTGTTTCTTCTTGATTTATCTTGGAGGACAAGGAGCAGCCTATGAGCATATGTAGCAGGGGAAGAAATTATTGCCAAACGGTGGTATTTACTCCGCAGTTCTCTGATAAAAATGAGGTTTTCCTTAAAGACAATGATACTGTTAAAAACCAACACATGCACATTTGAAGCCAGTCTGGGTTCCCTGCTGGGTTGTTTCTCTGAGGGGCTGGGAGCTGGCGGGGAGACTGCTGACCCCAAGCAAAGGTGGTCAGGTAACAGGGATGGCCAGTTTCCATCCCTGGAGGCAGATGCCTCTGTTCTGTGAAGAAGGACCCAGTGCTTTGGTGCCTGCAAACCTGTGGCTGTGACCTGAGCCTGCATTCGTTTCTACTGCAGAAGCCAGCTGGACCCGTTTAGCAACAGCACTTCTGTGGCACAAACCAGATCGATGAGCAATTCCAAAGGAGGCTTCACCATCCTGTCCTCAACAAGCCCACCTTGTTGGAACAAAGCCTGTCCTTTTAAGCCCGTGTCCCTTTAAACTTAGGGAGATTCCCTGATAACACCTTCAGTGAAGGAGGCAGCGTTCCCTTGTCGGCTTACATGGCTTCTCCAGCTCTGGTCATCTCTGTGCAGTTTCAAAGCTGTCCCGGCTATTGAACGAGAGATGCGACCTTAGGTGACCTTACAGAACCTCAGTTCTCTCAAATGAGGATAATAATAGTGCTCCCTGCAGAGAATTACTTGGGGATTAAATGAGATAATCCACAGAAGCACTTGACAGCCTTTTATAACTGTTGGGGGAAAATGAAAGAAGGGCCGGTAAGGGACAGAAATTCCCAGAGTGCCTGTGTGACTTCTGTGCCTGTCAACCGTGATGTAGCAAGTACCTGTGCCAGGTGAGGACCTGGGACCTTGAGTTCTTGTCACACCTTCCAGGAAATTCAGAGTGGACCCACTACCCTCACCTCGGGGAAACAAGGCAGTGAGATCCCGGGCTCAACCTGAGGTCCCAGCTAGTCAGTGACAGGAGGCCTCTTAACTGGTGTTTCCACGGGCTTCATGCGCAGACTCTGCACTGGAGACCAGGAGCTGGAAAACTGAAGAACAAAAGTGTGCGTGAGCGGGTCAGGCTTGGGTGGTTCTCAAGACAGGCTCAGCCCTTGACCGGTTCCTGGGCAGCTGCTCGAACCCACGGGATGTCCTGCCTAAGAGTGTCTGTTCACCTAGGGAGCGGGGCCCGCCAGGTCCCGTGCTCAGGGTGGGATTCCCGGGGGGAGGGGGGGCTGGGCCACGATGCAGCCATACGGTATCGGAGGAGCAAAGGTCAGCTACCCCATGCCTGCAGGTCTGACCCCAGAAAAATCCCTGGACACCATGGCTCGTGAGCATCCTTGATGGACAATACTTTGTCCAGAAGGTCACATCTCGTTCCTGGAGAAGGAGGTGCTATTCCCAGGGAGAGGGGACGTCAGGACATCACTCTGGGCCTCTCCTGGGCTCTGCCTTCTGCCCCGTGTCCTTGCTGATTTTTTTTCTCTTAGGGCCGCAACCACAGTATATGGAAGTTCCCAGGCTAGGGGTCGAATAGGAGCTGCAGCCATTGGCCTATGCCACAGCCACAGCAAGGTGGAATCCAAGCCACATCTAAGACTTACACCAGAGCTCACGGCAGTGCCGGACCCTTAACCCACTGAGCAGGGCTAGTGATTAAAACCATGTCCTCATGGATACTAGTTGGGTTCTTAACGTGCTGAGCTACAAAAGGAACTCCCTCCTTTGCTGTTTTAATCTGTAGTGAGCCATGGCCACGGTCCAAGAGTTTTTCTGAGTTCTGTGAGTCCTTCTAGAGACTGGCTGACCCTGAGGATCTAGACGGGGACCTCTGACACAGTGGGGACCAAAGATCTGTCTCACGAGGCGGGGGAGAGATTGGGGACCTGCTATGTGTGGTTCAGAACCACTTGCCTCCTTCTGCACCATCATTCCCCCCACCCCCGCCCCCAGCGGCTGGCTCCAGGCTGCTGCTGTGTCCCTGTCAGAGCGGCTTTCCTAAAAAGGGCCACCTTTCTGAAAGGTGCTGGGCTGGGCTGGAAAGACAGGAGGCCTGCCTGCCTTGCAGAGTATTGGGTTTCACTAGGGAAAGGACTGCACTGAATCCGGAAACAGACTATGTTTGATGTTAAGCCCTGACCGGGCTGCAGGCAGGGTATTCCCTCTCCCACTTTGCTGGGGCTGGAACACTGGCTGTGACCCACAAGGACAGGGAGGTACAAGTACCCCTGGGACTTTGATAACTCAGACCAAGATGATGTGAGAACTAGCCTGCAAGCCCAGGCTGGGGGATTTTTATTCCACAACTGATTTCACTCCTGGGTAAGGCTGAGGAAAACAAGCTAGTCCTACCTACCTTTTCCTTGGCAGTCAGGGGGAGGTGGGGGGATGGGGGAGGGCTTGGAAGGAGAGAAACAGGGGTGACCAGGAAGTGGAGGCGGCAGGAACCACAAAAGTTTGGAAAGTTGCTTCTCAACCAGTTTACTGATTTCAATTCGCTATTTTAGGTGCTTAGTCAATGTATTGGACAAGTTCATTCTCTGGAAACACCTCTCTCCCTTTTTCATATCCATTTCCTTTTAAAGACAGAGCACTTCTGCAGACAGCATCTGCTTTTTAACGTGGTCCCAATGCTCCCTTCCCTCCACCTGGCTAACTCCTGTCACCCTGTGGGCCTCGGCTCAGATGTCATCCCCTGAGCTGCGTCCCCGTCCCCATTAGGTCACCATCTGCGGCGGCTTTGAAATCTGTCTGCCTGGCACAGCAGAACCTCGCCTCTCAGAACCGCTTTTCCTGTGTGTCTCAAGCAGACCAGTCCTTCTGGCTCCGGAGGGGAAGAGGGTGGGGGCGGAGCGGCGGCCCTACGGCTGCCACGCCCCCACGGCTGCCACGCCCCCACCACCGCCTCCTCTCCTCCCACTCCCCCGCCCAGCCGTGGGATTTGGTTCATGACAAAGGCCGGCCCAACACCCACACTAAGGGCAGAGACAGCAAGAGGGCTTCCTCTCGCCTCTGCTTTCTTTCCATCGTCTTTCCTTCCCTGAGTGTCCGCCCTGTGGGCCTCAGCTCCAGCCTCAGAGGTGCAGGCGAGGCTCCTTAGGCAGCTCCCAGAAGTGCTAGGCCAGTCCCACCAACAAGCCTATCATCCATCGTTCCACCTACCTATCCTCTATTTATCTACCTACCTATCCGTTTATCTAATATCGATATATCTTATCTACTTGTCATCTACCTACCTAGCTATCACCTCTATCTACCCCCATCTATATTTATTTTTCTGTCTACATATTCTATCCATATATCATCTATTTATTATCTACCTATCATCTACCTACCTATCATTTACATCTATCATCTATTTATCATCTATCATCCATGTATCCATTGTCTATCAATCATCTGTTCAGCTATCTGTCCCTCCATCTGTCCATCCATCTAGCTAACTATCCATCTGTGTGTGTACCTCCCTGCCTATCCTCGCTCAGGCTGCTCTAGCAAATCCCACAGACCTTTCTTTCTCACAGTCTGGAGGCTGGGAAGTCCGAGACCAAGGCTCGGACAGACTTGGTGTCTGGCGGGGGTCTTCTCCCACCCTTACAGCCATCTTCGCACTGGTTCTTACGTGGTGGGAAGGGTGACAGATCTCTCTAGTGTCTCTTTAAGAAGGATACTAATGCAAACTATTGCAATTGGAGTGGATAAGCAATAAGATCCTGTTGTACAGCACAGGGAATTATATCCAGTCAACTGTGATGGAACATGATGGAAGATAGTGTGAGAAAAAGAATATATATATATATATATATATATATACACACAAATAAATTCACTTTGCTGTATGGTAGAAATTGACAGGACACTAAATCAACTATAATGGAAAAAATAAAAATCATAAAATAAAACAAAGGATACTAATCCCATTCAAGAGGGCTCCATCTCACCATGCAACCCCCTCCCTAAGGCCCCACCTCCTAATACATCATGGTGGGGTTGGGCTTCAGTATTTGAGTTTGGGGAGGATGCAGTCGTGCAGCCCGTGGCACCACCCACCTCTCCGTGTCCTGGCGGTTCTGCTGCTCTGAGCCCCGAGGAGCCATCCCGCCTGCTCCCCAGGCTCTTCAGACTGCCTTTCAGAGCCTTCACCCTGGGCTGTGGCCGCCTGTAATCCCCTGTGTTTTCCTGCTTTTCAGGCTTCCCTTAGCATGGCATCTGTGTCCTTGTCTGAGGTCAGGCACTAAGTGTGGCTACTTCTCAGCTGTGTCTCCGGGCGAACACAGTCTCTGGCATTTAGTAGGGGCTCAAGGAACACAGAGTGAGTTTCTTGCCGTCACATCTTTTCCCTTGTTCAGCAGGAATGTGTCCTGGGAGACAGGTCCAGCTCTTGTGCACACAGGGCAGGAAGGCTCGACGTGCAGTGCCTGTGGGAAGAACCAAGCATCTGGCAGGTAATTTGAGAAATTTTGTGTATAAATCATCCCAACTTTTACCTTTGGGCAAGGATGTGTCTACATGCACACCAGCTCCCCTCACTGCATCCTTCCCGTTTCTTACATGTGTTCTTAAGTGTGTGATGAGGTTAAATCCCGCCAAGGCAGCCAAGGCTGGGAGGCTCGGCCGCTGAAGGCCGATTTCCCTTGTCGTGAGGCCTGAGTCAGGTTATTTCAGCTCTTAGCTTCCCCTTCTGCAAAACTGGTAAAACCAGTCAATTTCTCAAGGGGCTGAAACGGCCTGCTTCCGCCATCAGAAATTTATGTTTATTTCTTCAGTCTGGCATCCCCCACCCCCACCCCGGGCAGCTTTGCCCATCTCATGACCACGTGGCAGAACAGCAAGGGGGAGACGCTCTGTGCTCATGATAAAAGAGGATACTTAATGGTAAAGTCTAAATTCCTGCCCTTGTGAGGTTTTCCTTTCATGTGAAATATGTACGCCCTACAATTTACCGTTTTAATCGCTTGTGAGTGCTCAGCCAGTGTCACTAAGAACATTCACAATGTTGTGCAACCGTCCTTACCTCCATCTTGACAACATTTCACCCTCCCAAACTGAAAGTACCCATCGATTAATGACCCCGCACTCCTCCTCCCCCCAGCCCCTGGAAACCGCCATCCTACTTTCTGTCTCTAGGAATTTGACTTTCTAGACACCTCATAGAAGTGGAATAAGGGAGTTCCTGTCGTGGCTGAGTGGAAACGAATCTGACTAGCATCCATGAGGACACAGGTTTGATCTCTGGCCTTGCTCAGTGGGTTAAGGATCCAGTGTTGCTGTGAGTGTGGTGTAGGCCAGTGGCTACAGCTCAGATTCGACCTCTAGCCTGGGAACCTACACATACCGCAGGTACAGCCCTAAAAAGACAAAGGACAAAAAAAAAAAAAAAGTGGGATCATACAGCATATATACATACCTTTTTTTTTTTCAACCACAGTGTGCAGTGGCTTGCTGTGGGATCTCAGTTCCCAGACCAGGGACTATACACAGGCTGCAGTGGTGAAAGCTCTGAGTCCTAACACCTAGACCACCAGGGAACTCCCTGGAATTATACAGTATTTGTTCTGTTGTGACTAACTTATGTCACTGATCATACTGGCCTCAAGGTTCTTCCATGTGTCAGGAGGCATAACTCTCCCAGACTTCAGGCAATATTACAGGGCCACAATAATCAAGACAGCATGGTACTGGTACCAAAACAGACATACGGACCAATGGAACAGAATAGAGACCCCAGAAATAAACCCAGACACCTACGCCCAATTGATCTTTGACAAAGGTGGCAAGAACTTCAAATGGGAAAAAGAAAGTCTTTTCAG
>PVHT021183608.1:19252629-19275640 GCA_004024745.2 Catagonus wagneri | reverse complement strand
TGCTCAGTGGGTTAACGATCCGGCGTTGCCGTGAGCTGTGGTGTAGGTTGCAGACGCGGCTCGGATCCTGCGTTGCTGTGGCTGCGGCGCAGGCCAGTGGCCACAGCTCCGATTAGACCCCTAGCCTGGGAACCTCCACATGCCGCGGGTGCGGCCATAAAAACCCGCGGCCATAAAATGACAAAAGGCAAAAAAAAAATAAATAAATAAATAAATAAATAAATAAATAAATAAATAAAAATAAAAATAAAAATAAAAAAGGGCTTCGAGACCCAGGCAGATTGGAAGAGTGGGATGGTGGGTGCTTTAGAAGCAGCCTCGTGTTCATTGTGTCCCAGCTGCATGACCCTGGGGAAATCACCAGCCACCTTGGCCAGTTCTCCTCCCCTGTAAAGTGAGCAGGATCATGGAGGAAATTAAAACAGATGAAAATGCACAGAAAGTGGGAGTTCCCATTGTGGCTCGGCAAGTTGAGTGCCCAAAGTAGTGTCCGTGAGGATGTGGGTTCAATCCCTGGCCCCGCTGAATAGATTAAGGATCTGTATTGCTGCCAGCTGCAACATAGGTCACAGATGTGGCTCAGATCCCATGTTGCTGTGGCTGTGGTGTAGGCGTAAAGGTGTAGCTCCAATTCGACCCCTAGCCTGGG
Source organism: Catagonus wagneri (assembly GCA_004024745.2). Lineage (NCBI taxonomy): Eukaryota > Metazoa > Chordata > Mammalia > Artiodactyla > Tayassuidae > Catagonus > Catagonus wagneri. The sequence continues at coordinate 19,274,991 of PVHT021183608.1, read as the reverse complement.
AACTTCCATATGTCACAGGTGCGGCCCTAAAAAGAAAAAAAAAAAGAGGAATTCCTGTTGTGGCTCAGTGGAAATGAACCCAGTTAGTATCCATGAGGATGTGGGTTCTCTCCCTCACCCTGCTTAGTGGTTTAAGGATCTGGTGTTGCTGTGAGCTGCTGTGCTTTGACCCATGTTGCTGTGGCTCCGGTATAGGCTGGCAGCTGCAGCTCCCTCGTCACTCTAGCCTGGGAACAGCCTGGGAATGCCACAGGTGCAGCCCTAAAAAAAAGAAAAAAGAAAATGCACAGAAAACACTTTGCATAGCGCCTGGCACAGAAGAAGAGTCTCTGCCTTGTATGGTCACACCCTCTCCATCCAGAAGTCCCTTCCCCTTGGCATGCTGTATTCTTCTAGCAAACACCCACTCCCTGCCCCACCCCCATTCTTTCCTGGCCTCCCTCTTGGCAGGTGCCACTTGAAAAGGCACCCCATCACACCTCACCAAGGAGTGAGGGCTTATAACTTAATGCATGGGGCTCCTGGGGCATCTGGTTCCTGACAGCGCTCAGGCTCTCACCCTAAGGTTGGACCCTGATGACGTTGCTTCAGACCCGGGGAACAGCCCTGGATGGCCAGGACTGAGTGGTTGGCTCCACCAGGCCCTCCAGACTCCCAGGTGGCCCACCGGCCACTCTTCCTACTCTGGGAACAGAGTGGGTGACTAGCCTGAAAAACTGAAGGTGACCCATTGGTCACTGAAAGACCATGCAGCACATCTCTCTAAGCAAACTGCTCAGACGCCAAGTGACGTTTCCACGCTTGAAATGTTCGTATCGCAAGACCCTGGGACACGCCGATTAATGGCAAGCAGAGCAGAAACCTTTCTGCTCAAGGATGGATGGGACCACTGGTGACTCTGAGGTCATGCATGTAAAGCAGCCTGCAGTGACTTCTGGGCTGCCGTTTTGGTTCAGGTTTCCTAGGGCAGAAATAAACCTTCTCCTCATACAGTTTGCTGGTATATGAAGGCCAAGGGAATTGTTTCAAACCAAAAATGGAGGTACTAGCTCTCAAAATGAATTTTTGTATTGTTTCTTCGTGTAAGAAGTTGTCTAATAGAGTTTATATGCTAAATTATTGGAATTTCTGGGGCATTTTTTTTTTTGGCTACACCTATGGCATGCAACAGTCCCCCGGCCAGGGATCAATCCCATACCACAGCAGTAACCAGAGCCACAGCAATGACAAGCCTGGATCCTCGACATGCCCAAGCCACCAGGGGATTCCTCTGGGGCATTTTTTTTTTTTATGGTTATATCTGTGGCGTATGGAAGTTCCCGTGGGCCAGGGATTGAATCTGATCCACCCATGCCACAGCTACAGCAGTAGTAGATCCTTTAACCCATGCCCCAAGCTGGGGATCAAACCCGAACCTCCACAGTGACCCAAGCCACTGCAGTTGGAATCTTAATCCATTACACCACAGCAGGAACTCCATCCTCTGTGGCATATTAATGGATTACAGAGACAATAAAATATTTGAGGCTGGTGGCTCAGCGGATTAAGCATACAGTGTTGTCACTGCTATGGCATGGATTCGATCCCTGGCCCGGGAACTTCTGCATGCCATGGCTGCAACCAAAAAGATAAATTAGAAACTGGGATGGTTTCAGAAACACTAGAGCATATGGTACCCATCCTAGTAAAATTCACTGCCAACACAGAAACCAGGAAGAAGTGGAATTTTTGGAGAGTGTAAATTTGGAGACACTGCCAAAAAGTGGACTCTTCCTGTCCCTGCCCTGTCATGTCCGGCCAAATGCTGTTCAATAGATGAGAAACAAGGCATCCTGGGTGGTGCTCAGCGGGTGACACTGTATTTCATGCCATCGAAGTGACAAGCCACATATGCTTCTCATTCTTGCAAATGTCAACTCTCCATTTCAAAACCTAAAAATGAAATAGAGTGCGTTTTAAATATTTATGCACAGATCAGTCGAGGACATGGCTTCAAGGATGTGAGGCCGAAGCTGTTTTCACAGTGTGGCTGGCAGGTCCCTGGTAATCTTCCAAGTTCTAACTCACAGTGCAGCTGGGCACTGACTCACCGTAACTTCCAGCTCTCGCACAAGTGAGACTTAAGGTTAGGCAGCCTCCTGCAAGTGGCTTTTGACCTGACATTCGAGTGAGGCCACAGGACAGCCACAGTGTGGAGCATTTGTGAATTTTACAACATATGCAAGCCTTTGTCATCACCTTTAAGTAGCCTTTGGCTGTATTCATCAGAATAGGCTGAGTTAGGCTGCAGAACAAAAAAAATCCTTCAACAAGAGTGTAATTCTTGTTCGTGGTAGAGACTCAATGCAGGTCAGGAAGTGTAGTGGACTAAGCCATTCACTGTGGTCACTCCAGAACTGAGGCCGTAGTGGCTGTGTCAGCTGTGATGCGGCTGGTGGCCTAGGGGAGTTGCCTAGTCCTTGGAGAGCTCATATCTGTGGTTCAGACCAGAAGTGACACCCATCACTTCTGCTCGCCTGTGTTAGTCGGGACCAGTCACATGTCCCCATTGAATGGCAAGGAGATTGATGTGGGGTCTTCCATGCACCTGGAGAAGAGGAGACTGGAGGAGAGAACTAGTCATTTCTATCAGGTTTTAGAACTTCATTCACTCATTCATGCATGTACAGAGCCTGAACTAAATACTATTCTAGGTGCCATAGGGGGAGGCATATAAAATCTACTCCCCTTCAAAATCAGATGTTATACCTCTGGCTAGGAAAGATGAGGGTGGAGACATTGAAGGCCCATATGCAATGATGTCATTTGGAATCTGCTCTTTCCTAAAAGGTGGAGAATGCTTGCCCAGAGGAAAGGCAGATGAGATAGTGCCTACCTGCAAATGCAGGAACTACATGTGACCCCTGCCATCGAGGGCTAAGCAACCACCATTGCACCAGATCTGCCAGAACAACCAAAAACTGGGTGGGAAGGGGAAGAGTTCAGAGAAATGTTTAAGATGTGAAAACAAGAATATCCTGGTTGATGATTTAGAGTCAGCTTTGAGGCAGGGCTGGATCTGCCATCATGATGGCTTCTCATAGCATTGTCTCAAGAATTTCTCTTGATTTTGTTATTATGCTTGAAAGTCAATGGATTTGAGATTCTCCTTGGTTATTGGCAGCTTCTTTGAAAAATATACGTACCGCTCAAATGATTCTGAAGCTGACAGTCACTGAGAGTAGACCCATTCGCTGAGATGTCTCTATCTTTGAACACCTAGCTGAGCTGGGGGAGAGAGGTTGTATTGAGGGCTGGGGATAGCAAGATTAGGGGTAAAGGTCTTGGGGCACCACTAGTAAACTGGGTGCCTGGGGGAAGAAACCTGCTAATCCAGGGAAAGAGGTGGCTGTTCAGATTCCCACTGGGCTGACTCTTCCTTGGATGGTGGGAGGTCAGGGAGAATAGTTCTTTGAGTCCTTTCTTAGTGCCAGGAACCATGCCAGGAGCTTCACATACATTCATCTCATTACATCCTCATAACGGTGCCATTTTACAGGAGGGCAACTGAAGTTCAAAGATGATAAGGAATTGGTTCAAGGGGTTGCCAAGAGGCAGAGTAGGAATTGAAGGCCCCATGGTCTTTCCATGATGCCACCTTCCTTCTGGTCACTGACCTCTTGAAACCAAGCAGGACTCTGCAAGGCCTTCCTAGGTACAGCCCCCTACATGTCCCCACTTTTCATTTATAGAAAAAGATTTCATCTCCCAGGCCTTCCCCAAGTTCCAAAGAGCTGACTTAAACAGTTAATGATTAAAGGAGTGGAAAATGCAGAAACATAGGAAAGCAGCCAAACAAAAAAAGTAATAATAGGTCTAATGATAGAGTCACAGGCCTCCTAGCTCCTCCTGAAGGGTTACAGTTAGCAATCTGATGCATATCTTTGAGATGTTCTGCAGAAACCAAAACCTCACCCAGTGGAGGATGGTGACTACAAGCTGACCACAAGTGCATAGACTCCAGACTGGTTAAACCAGAAGGTTGATGATTAAGAGTCCCAAAACGGCACCCTGTTACCTCACCACCATCCAATCAGAAGGAAGTCCAGAGCTGATTATGCACCCTACAACCCTCACCCATAATGTTGGGTTTAAAACTCTTTTCTAAAAGCCATCAGGGAATTTAGGGTCTTTTGAGCATGAGCTGTCCATTCTCCTTGCTTGGTACCCTGTGAATAAATGCTGTACTGTCTTTAGATCAGCTTTGCTGAATGCCATGTAAGTGGACCAGTTTAGTCTGGTAACACTCTCATTCCTGCAGTGGTGGCCTCCTGGTGTCCAGAGATGACTCAGGCCTGGAAGGACTGGAATTCGCTGACAGTGTGGTCCTGGAGGTCTTGATGGGCCAGCTCAGAAATCTCTCTTCTATAGTTGATATTTTCCTGTGGCAAACAGGACACTGAGCTGCAGGTTTGTTTGTTTACAAAAGCATTTGGGAGAAAAAGCCCACTGATCCTAGAAGCCTGCCTGTTAATTAACCTTCTTAAAGATAGCCAAGTTGTCTTATGATGTTATTTTCATAGATAGTTCTGTAATATATGACTGTCAAACATGTAACTCTTTATTCCTGACTGACTTATTGAGCTGAAAAATTCAGAGTCTGACTTAATGAGTATTCGAACAGTCACCTCTCCTGAGTTTGACAAATACCACACACTTTTCTAGGATAGATTGAGCTGGTTCAAATCTACTCCATGTTATCTGTTGAAACTGTCTGGGAGTGGGTCATGATTTCTGAAATGAAACATCTCGGAGTTCCCGTCGTGACTCAGTGGTTAACGAATCCGACTAGGAACCATGAGGTTGCAGGTTCGATCCCTGGCCTTACTCAGTGGGTTAAGGATCCAGCGTTGCCGTGAGCTGTGGTGTAGTTTGCAGATGCGGCTCTGATCTGGTGTTGCTGTGGCTGTGGCATAGGCCGGCGGCTATAGCTCTGACTAGACCCCTAGCCTGGGAACCTCCATATGCCAAGAGTGCAGCCCTAGAAAAGGCAAGAAGACAAAAAAGAAAAGAAAAGAAACATCTCATCTTAGGTTCTGAAAAAACAGAGTACTATACTGAATAAAGATCACTTTTTCTTGTGAAGTTTGCAGGTAGAGCACCTGTATTCACCTAGGTTCCTTCTAGAATCAGATCTGCCACTAGTTAGGGGTTAATGGAAGGGGATGTTCTTTAAGCTTTCTGGGTCTCAGGCAGTTTAAACCCCAGCCTGAAAAATCAGTGTACTGAAGTGCAGGGTTTCTAAGTTTGCTCAGCACTCTGGGGTTCTAGGATCTGTGAACCTAGATTGTGGAGAAGACCAGCTCAGGATTATGTGAGGTTCTGGGCCTTTAAATCAGGAGATGTCATGCTCTGGCCAACTTCCTACTGCCTGGGTGGACATCTGGTATGTTATTTTCCATTTGGCACCTGCTCTGGTGTGTGATCAAATATTCTAGACAGAATAATTTCTCAGAGCAGCAAAAGGCTGCCTGTGGTTCTCCGGGGACTTGGAAGGTAATGAAAACAGGTGCAGGAAGAAATAAAGCACCTAATATCATTGGCTGCTCTTTGGGAGGACTTGATCATCATTATGAGGCTACTAAGTCATCCTTTTGCAGGCAAAGGAGTCACAAGGATGTGACCTACTAGAAACTGCCTATTCAGAGAAGGGACTTAACAAGACTTTTTGTATGAAGGTCCAAGAGCTTTAGGATTAAAATAAATGTTACTGAACTCAAGTTCGTGTGCCGGAAACACAGTGAAGCCAAACAAACTGAAACATCAAAGTTTGGAGCAGAGAAAGATTTATTGCAGGGTCAAGCAAGGAGAGCTGGTGTCTTGCGTTAAAAACACCCAAACTCCCCATGCTTTGGGGACAGAATTTTTTATAGGCAAAATCTGAGGTGAGAGTTGCAGACTGTGTGACTTTCTTCTGAATGGTTGGTGGGGAGGTCACAGGGCGGCGCTCCAGGACGTGCTCAGCCTGAAGTTACCATCCTTCACCTGGGTGGGGCCGTAGTCCCTGCAGAAGAGTTCAAAGATATTGATCTCTATATCCCATGAGGAGGAACCAGGACCCAGCTTTAATCACTGCACTGTTGTTTCTTTCCTTCTTTTTTTTTTTTCTGGCCATGCCTGTGTCATGTAGAAGTTCCAGGGCCAGGATTCAAACACGTGCCACATTAGAGATTTGAGCCATAGCAGTGAAAACACTGGGTCCTTAAACCACTGACCCACCAGGGAACTCCTATGTCCTCTACTCTTGTCTCTAAGTTATTTGACTGCTTGGATAATACAGGTACCAATACAATTCATACCAATTTTCAGACCCAGGCCCTAAGAAACTAGTAACTAGATCCTTAACCCACTGTGCCACCAGGAAACTCCTGCACTATTACTTCTTGATTATTTCTCTCCTGTTTTTGCGTTCCCTTACTTCCCTCATTAGCAGCTCCCTGGATCTATCCTTTGGAACTCAGGGAAGGTCTCCGGAGTGTGAATGAAGCCTATTTCCTATGAACAATAAATGAGGGACATGGAAAGGATTTGTACCTGGGAGGCCCCTGCCAGGTCTTGCTCAGTTCCAAAAGGATGAGGATTTGTTGCTCCTGACTTTCCTGTACCTACACTTCAGTGCTTTTGCCTTCCAGTGCTTTTGGAAACCTTCTTGCTCAAAGATAAAACCTCATATGCTACATGAAATTCCCTTGCTTTTCAATGACTGCTTCTCTTCAGTCCATTCGGGCTGTTTTGAGATACCAAAGTATTGTTTGCTCAAGTCAATTCAATAATTAAAAAAAAAACAAGTGAAGGAGCTCCCTAGTGGCTCAGCAAGTTAAGGATTTGGCATCGTCACTACTGTGGCTCAGGTTGCTGCTGTGGCTCAAGCAGGTCCCTGGCTTTGGAACTTCTACATGCTGAAGGCAAAGCCAAAAAAAAAAAAGAGGCGATGCATTTTTATCTAAATTTTCGCAACTGAGACGTAGGACTCTCTGCCTTTCTTATGGTCACCTCACCTCAGGTTGGTTCCTCCTAAACATTACACCCTGCTGAGCCCCTGGGGGGAGGGGAGGGTGAGTCTGAGTGAATGAAAGAAATCAGCAAAGGCCTGGGGGTTAAAAAGTCCTCGCTGTGCAGGGTTTATGGACTGGTTCTGTTTGGTTGGGCGTCTCTGAATTGCTGGAGGGAACTGCAGGAGGTAAACCTAGAAGAATAAAAAGGGATCTGATTTTGGAAAACTTCAAATTTCAGCCTAAGGACTTTGGACTTGTATCTGGAGGCAGTGGAAACTTTTGATCAGGGAGTAATAGAATCAAAATAGTGCTTTAAGAATAGAAATTTGCCAGGTTAAATTTAAGACTTTATTTACAGATTAACTCCTTGGCAGATAGCCTCAGGTCGGCAGGGACAAAGCAGGTATTCAAAGCTAGAGGCTTAGCAACTACCGCTGTGAGACTAGGCAGAACCCTGGCGGGGCTCTCCTGGGTACAGATGCCCCTCCGTGACCCCCATTTGTAGTTTGCAGATAAAAGCTTTGGTCTCCTAGACCTTCCCTGAATTCCAAAGAGCAGATTCTGGCAGTTACTAATTCAGGGAGCAAGGGAGTGGAGAAAGAAAGGGGAAGTGGTCAAGAAACAGTAGTTCAGGAGTTCCTGCTGTGGCTCAGCAATAACGAAACCAGTTAGTATCCATGAGGACATGAGTTCGATCCCTGGCCTTGCTCAGGGGGTTAAGGATCTGGTGTTGCTGTGAGCTACAGTGTAGGTGGCAGACATGGCTCGGATCCTGCGTTGCGGTGGTATAGGCCGGCAGCTGCAGCTCCGATTCGACCACTAGCCTGGGAACTTCCATATGCCGCATATATGGACCTAACAAAGCAAATAAAAAGGGAAAAAACCCCCCAGTACTTCAGGGATAAAACAGAGTTCCAGTTCCTTCTCAAGCGATACACGTTATGATCTGATGTGTGTCTTTGAGTTGTTCTTCAGGAACTAAGACCCCACTGGGTAGAGGATAGTGACCACCTGCTCACCACACGTGTGGACCCCAGACAGGTTGGAACCAGAAGATTCTTGAGACACCACCCTGTTACCTCACCGCCAACCAATCAGGAGACAGCCACACCCCCTGCGGCGCTCACCCCAGTGTTGCCTTTAAAAACTCTTCCCTGAAAGCCATTGGGGAGTTTGGTCCTTTTGAGCAAGAGATGCTTGTTCTTTGTGCTCGGCCCTGCAGTAAAATTTCCTCTGCTTCAAACTGTGGCATGTGGCTTAGGCCCGCAGTGCGTCGGGCACACAATCTTAGGTCTGACAACACCTGGACCTTTATTGGCTCAGGTAGTGTCAGTCACCTGCTCTTTGGACTGTATTACCATCTCTTGTACACTGAGAGCTATAACCAGGTAGCCCGGTTACAAACCCACTGGAAGGGTCTGTGAATATTGCATGATAAATGCTCAGGACATATTTTTTTTTAGACATGATGATGAGACAGGAAATTAAAATGGAAACCAAGGGGGAAGACAGCCAGATTTATGAACCCTTGATTTGTCCTCAATTTTAAGGGATTATCTATGGAGTGAGTAGAATTTGTATTGGAGAGATAAGCAGTATGTGTGAAAAGTTAGGCTTGTTTCTTTTAACATCCATTGAAGTGTATTTCTAAACCCATAAAATATAAACTCGGAGCATGAATAACAACAATTATATACATCTTCTGATTCATTTAGCTCTTTTCTTTGCTGGAGTAATCACAATGATACCAAAACCACCAACCTGGACAATGAAGACTTGTGCCAATGAGGTCAAAATCTGCATCCATTAAAAGGGACATTCCTGTCTGTATGACCAGGCTACACAAGATGGCTGTTCTCTTGTTCTCTGTACATCACCTGTCCAACCAGTGCCTGCTTCGCCTGTACCCTGTCATAAGGCTGACCTTCCTACACACTTGCCCCCTGCTCCCGAGCTGGTGATTGTTCTTATCAAAGGGGCAGTGAGGGTCACGCCCCTCACTGATTTCCCTGGTAACTAGTGAGCCCCCCTGAGGTCAATTCCCTCCATAACTGGCAGCTTCCCCTCCCCACTGGAGTGAAGCCTGCTGCCCTGTTGTGCCCCCTGTTGTGCGACACATGGTGGGATGTCGCTCCAGGACCTGCCTTCAGACTTATAAGCTCCCCCATTCATTACACCATGGGCGTCTCTGTGGCAGACTCCAGGCTCTTTTTTTTTTTTTTTTGAATGGCCCTTGTCCTAGATATTGTCTTTCACAGTCCCAGTACACGTATCGCATATTTGGCAAATTTTTTTTGCGTTTTAGGGCCGCACTCGCGACATAGGGAGGTTCCCAGGCTAGGGGTCTAATCGGAGCTGTAGCCACCAGCCTACGCCACAGCCACAGTAATGCCAGATCAGAGTTACGTCTGCGACTTACACCACAGCTCACGGCAATGCCAGATCCTTAACCCACTGAGTGAGGACAGTGGTTCCTAGTCAACCTCATGGTTCCTAGTCAGATTCGTTTCCGCTGCGCCATGATGGGAACTCCAGGGAACGTTTTTGGAACCTGGAAAGGCCCACCTAAAATTAGCCATTAACCAACAAATATAAATCTCATTGAATTCAATAAATGCAGACAAATTATGTAAGATTCTAGGAAAAGAGGGCAGAGTTATCAAAGGATGCTTATGAGAGTAAGATTGTCATTAATAATAGCAGTTATTATTTCCTTCCTTGGGTGAGGCAGCCACTGTTTTCTTGAATCTCAAACACTAAGTGCATTTAGTGTATGTTTCCTGATTTGTTTCTTTATATGTTTCCTATGTTCTCTCTGCTTAGAAAAAGGATTGGTTGGAACTGACTCAGGTCAGACATATCATAGATGAATAAAGTTTAAAAACAAAAACCAGGTTGGCACCGTAGTGAGAAATACCTGATGGGTTAAATGTACTCCGCTGCGATTGTTCACATCTTTTATATGTTGACAGTGATCTTCCCAAAGAGACACTTGTTAATCAGGCAAAGCTAGAGGACTAGACCTAGAACCAAAGGACAAATTAGAAAAGGGCATTCAGAGGGCATTACGGCTCAGATTGAGTGATTTTTCTTTTTAATTAACATATAGTTGATGTTGTGCCTGAATTGAGTGATTTTAACATGTATCTTGGAAGGCCAGGAATGGGACGAGGTTGAGCAAAGTTTAAGACTTCACAGTTTTGAATGGAGAAGCATGTGACAAGGGTCTTGAAGTGACTCTTGAAGAGCAAAGCTGTTAGTTTGATAAGAAGAGACTTGCACCACTTCACAGTTTTGTTTTCCAAGAGCACGTCCGAAGGTATTCTTGCTTGCTCCAGGGTTGTTCACAAACAGGGGCAGTTTTTGCTGTCATCCTCGGTTCTTCTGCTTTCTTTTCGTTCGTACGCATCCTGGGAGCCAGGAGAGGAGGTGGGGCTGCTGCTGGGGCACCTGCTGTCTTGGGAGGGAGGGTCTCTGCAGCACCTGCCACACTAGGGGAAGGGCCCTGCCTTGGCTGCAGTGCCACCTCTCTGGAGCCCCAGGCCTGCAGCAATGAGGTCTTCAGCCTGCATCCTGGCCGTGTCTGTCCTTCCTCTGCAAGAGATAAAGGCCCTCTGTGAACTGTCACAGAGACCCAATGTTAACAGGCTTCGGGGGCTTATTCTTCTGCTGGGCATCAGGGCAGCTCAGTGGCATCCAGCCCATGCTGCTGGTTTTGTAGACATTTTCCCACCTGCATTTTTTCTTTTTTTGGTTTGTTTGTTTGTTTTTTGCAGCACACAGAAGTTCCCATGCCAGGAGTTGAACCCACGCCATAGCAGTGACAAGGCTGGATCCTGGGCCACCAGGGAACTCCACTAAATTGGTATTTAAATCTGACTAAATTGGAGTTGCCGTTGTTGCTCAGCAGTAATGAACCCGACTAGTATCCATGAGGATGCAGGTTCAATCCCTGGCCTTGCTCAGTGGCATAAGGATCAGGCATTGCTGTGAGCTGTGGGTTGCAGATGCAGCTCTGATTCAACTAGCCTGGGAATTTCCATATGCCACAGTTGTGGTCCCCAAAAGAAAAAAAAAAATCTGACTAAATCATATAGTTTCAAATTCAATTTGGGAAGAAATGTGTGTGACTGAAATATTAAAAGGTGCCCCTGACCTCATCACGTGTCTCTTGTGATTTCCCAGAAAAGCCCGCTCCCTGCAGCCTGACCTGGCCTGGGGTGCTGACCCATCTGCCCTTTGATGACGTTCCCTCTCCTTTGCTCTTCCCTCTTCCTGGAGTTCCTTTTCCTTTCACTCCATTGAGCAACATCCCGCTGGTTATTCAAGATCCGGATGAAACTCTCCCTTGCTTTCCTGATCCCTGAGTTGGAATGAGTCGCTTGTTCCCGGGGCTGCAAGATTTCCTGAAAGGACAGAAGGGCGTCCTTCTCCAGCCTCTGGAATTGTGCCGCCCACACTCACATAACTCCCGTCCCCCGGCAGAGCGCACGCCATCATCCTTTTGTTCACACGTTGTCTCAGTTTCTTGGGTCGCAAAACAAGTCACTATGGGCTTGGCAGCTTAAAACAACACTCTCAGCGCCTGTGGGTCAGGAGTCCAGGCACAGCGGGCTCTCGGGCAGGCCAGCTTCTCAGCGCGAGGCTCCCCCTGGAGAAGCATCTGCATCCCCGCTCACGTGGTTCTCGGAGAATCTGTTTCTTTGTGGACGTATGTCTCCTGGCAGTTTCCTTCTTGAAGCCTTTCAAGGAGAGGAAGCCTCTAGAGCACGTCTCCCCACTCCCCGCCCCATCCAAGGGAGGCTTGTGTAACTTGATACAGTCGTGGGAGTGAGAGTCCTCCGCCTGGTCACACACTTTGGTTAGAGCGAGGGGGCGGGGCCGGGGGCGGAGGGCGGACCGGGAGGGAGTAGGACGTAGGGTGGCCCCCGAGGGTCTGTCTGTACCAGCTGGTGGAGGTTCAATCTCAGCCAGGTTGGGTAATGTTCTGACTGGTAAGAGGCGGATGCCAGGGTTCTAACCTTGTTTCACTGAACCCCAAAGCCACATTCTTGCCAAGAGACTGTGTTCAGTGATCTCATTACCGAGAGGAGAGCCAAGGGGCGGAGCTACTGTGATTCTGTGGAAGCTCCACCTTTCTGGTGCTTTGGTCTTTGGAGGCCTTGGCAGAGCCAAGGGCTGGATCCAATTCTTGCAGGCCCCGAAGCTTATACCTCAAGGTGAAATTACAGACTCGAGATTGCTAGGGCCCCTCCCAGGGCCTAACAAGGAGCCCTGCCAGGAGGAGCTCTGCAGCTAAAGCTCCTTGACTTTGTGTAAATCTACCTCTGGTTGCTACATCTAGCCTTAGGCTTTCCCTGGGGTTGTTACAGTTATTGTTACAGGCCTGGGCAGTAGCAGGCATTCCTGTCGATGAAAAAAAATGCACAACCTAAAAGACGAGAATTACATTTTATTCAGTGGAGAAAACTGAGAACTTAACCCATGACACAGCATCTCAGGAAACTCTGAGGGGCTGCTCTGAAGAGGCAAGGAGGGAGCCAGGATATAAAGGAGTTTTTTTCAACAAAGACCAGGTAGTGGGAACATCAAAAGATTATTGCTAATTAAGGAAAACCAGACATCTCAACTTAAGGAATTTAGCGCTTTTCTGTATATGGGAGGATGCAAAGTCTGGGCTCACTGGAATTGTCCCTTTGATGTGAACCTCAGCTCTCTGGGGCCAGAATCCTGTGCTTCTCACCCTGAGTTTCCTCAGGTGCACTTTTGGGGGGGAGGTGGGTGTGGCTGCAGTGGCTGCAGTGGCTGATGGCTTGATGGCAGGTGACCTGCCTCCTGCACTGGGGCAGTTGTCGTGTGATGGCTGGATGGCTGCAGCATCCTTTGTTTACTGAAGTAGCAGCAACATTTCTCACTCAGATTCCAAACCAATGCCCATCACTAGTCAGCAGAACCACCCTCTGGGCACGACCTCTTCTCCCATGGTTTCCTTGCTCACCACCCCCAAGTCTAGGGCCCCCCACGCAGTGGCCGTTCTGCTGCTCCCTATCCATCAGTCAGTTCTCCTTTACTTCCCCTCCAACCAGCTGGGTTTCCACAGTCCAAACTCCCTAATTCTTTGTCCTTTTTGTTGCACTCACTGGCAAAACCACAATCATACAGGAGATAAAACAGCATCACAGACACATGGGTTCTCTCTGCTCCGTGGCAGTTACTCCCCAGAGCCCCTGGTCCAGGGGTGCGCTGGATGATCGTGCTCCTGACCCCCGAGACCTGCCAGTGTGGCTTGCTGAGTCTCTGGTCTCCCCTCTCCTCTCTTACTCTCCAGGTCACAGGGTCATACCTCACCTGGCTTGGTCTCAGATGCCCACGCTACTCCTCCTTCCTTTCAGCAAGTGACTGAGGACATGGAGGCAGCAGCTGGACCTGCCCTTGACAATCCACTGCCATCTCTGCAAACCTTTCCCTTCATTTTTGTGATCTCCCTCCAGAGAGAGGCCAAAGTGCCACTCCCCACCTGTGCTCTGGGTGCCACCTGCCTCCCTCCTCCATCTCCTGCCTTCTCAGAAGCTGCACCCTCTAGGTCATTCTTTTATTTTTTCTTTACATTAACCCTTTGATCTTTTCTATTCAACTCCTCCCTACCAAAGGGCTCTTTGTCATCACAGTTTTTTGTTTGTTTTTGTTTTTGCTTTTTAGGGCTGTACCTGCGGCAGATGGAGGTTCCCAGTCTAGGGGTCCAGTTGGAGCTACAGCTGCCGGCCTACACCACAGCCATAGCAATGTGGGATCCAAGCTGTGTCTGCGACCTACACCACAGCTCACAGCAATGCTGGATTCTTAACCCACCGAGCAAGGCCAGGGATTGAACCCACAACCTTGTGGTTCCTAGTCGATTTTTGCCGCTCCACAACAGGAACTCTTGTTGTCAGTTTTAAAATATCTGAAAACCAAACTTTTATCATCCATTTTTAAATATCTGCAAATCCTCCTGGAAATTTGTCAGAAATAGCAGATCCACCCTGTGCGAGGCTGGCTCCACACCGCAGCTCAGTACCTCCAGGATCAGGCTGCCAGGCAGGACATCTGTCACCATCCTGGCTTCCTTGAGCCTCATGGCTCCTCCTCCATTTCCATCAGGCCATGACTTGAAGCATTCCCAGCTCCAGCCTAGGCTTCCTTGTCTTCCTGCCCTCCCCCTTCACTTGGCTCCCTTCTCCACATCCATGGCTCTTCAAACCACCTACGGCCCCTCAAATCTTTCTTGTGGCTCATTTTTTCTTATGGCAATCAGATGGAAAAAAATCTGTGCTTTTCTCTTTTTTGCAATTTTTTTTTCTTTTTGGGCCCCCCCCACATGGCATAGGGAGTTCCCAGGCCAGGGATCAGACCTGAGCCTCGGCTGAAACCCATGCCTCAGCTGTGGCAACGACAGGTCCTTAACCCACTCTGCTGGGCGGGGGATCAAACCTGCATCCCAATGCTCCCAATATGCCATTGATCCCCTTGTGCCACGGGAGGAACCCCCTGCAATTTTTAATTGTAATAAAATTCACATGACATGAAACTCACCATGTTTAAATTATGAAATCTGTGGACTTCAGCATATTCACAATGCTGTGCAACTATCCCCACTATCTACTTCCAGAACATTCCCATCACCCCAAAAGGGAACCAGGTACCTGTTGACAGTCACTTCCAAACCCTCCATTTCCCTGTTCCCTGGCAACCGTCAATCTGCTTTCTGTCTCTGTTGTAACATGTACCAGCACCCCATTCTTCTTTATAGCCAAATAATATGCCGTTGCATGGAGGTACCCCACTTTAGGCATTCACCAGTTGATGGATATTTCAGTTGTTTATATCTTCAGCTATTGTGAATAATGCTGCTATGAACATTTATGTACAAGTTCTTGTAAAACGTGTTTTCACATCTCTTGGGTAGGTGTGTACCTAGAAGTAGAATTGGTAACACCAAGTTAAACTTTTTAGGAACTGCCAGACCATTTTCCATAGTAGTTGCACCATTTTGCCTTCGTATAAGAGTTCCAGTTTCTCTACATCCTCACCAACACCTGTTATTTTCCCTTTTTTTCTTATTATAGTCATCCTAGTGAAAATCGCCCCCTTTTCCATTTTCTACAGCTTATTCATTGCCAAATCCTCTGAGTTTATCTCCTAAATTTCACACATCTGTCCACTTTTCCATGTCCACCAGTCTTATCTACCTCTTAATAGTATTCTGACTTGTAGGAAATAACAGTTGTTAGTATAAGTGTAACACATCTCTCAAGCCTTCAGAAGTGTGACTGGTGTGTAGTTAGCTTTCAGAAAATGTTAGCTTCTGCATTGCTGTTGCTGTTCGTTTCAGACAGAGAAGAAATGCCTGTGAGACCCTGTGTGGCTTGGTCCCTCGTTCTCTGAACTTTCATCTGGCAGCGGCCCCCGGGCTCTCTGCTCCAGTCAAGACCACCTTGTTCCGAGTTTTCCTACCTGCGCTTCCTCCCATCCTGTGACCTTGGCCAACACCATACTTCTCTTTCCTCTTCAGCTTGTTGCCAGAACTCAGCCTCTGTCTACTGGTGCTGAAGAAACACAGAGACATAGTTTTGGACCAAGGAGAAAACAGTAGCTTTTATTGCTTTGCCAGGTGAAGGAGGCCACAGCGGGCTAATGCCCTAAACACTGTGCCCTCCTTTAAGGAAGATC
The DNA here is from genome assembly GCA_004024745.2 of Catagonus wagneri. Classification (NCBI taxonomy): domain Eukaryota; kingdom Metazoa; phylum Chordata; class Mammalia; order Artiodactyla; family Tayassuidae; genus Catagonus; species Catagonus wagneri. The sequence goes on along the minus strand of PVHT021183608.1, from coordinate 19,259,248 downwards.
TGCGGGGAGTTTTATAGTTTAAGAGGAGAAAAATAGGGTTTCAGATGAGAATCAGGGTTGGGGCAGACATGCATTCTTCTTTCTTTGGGGGAATCTTAGTCACTGAAGCTGGCGTTAGGAGATCTCAGTGTGATCCTGGTGGTGGTCTTCTGGGTTATTGTCTAGAAGAACAAATAGTACTTGGAGTTTCCACTGTGGCGCAGTGGAAATGAATCCGACTAGGAATCATGAGGTTGCTGGTTCGATCCCTGGCCTTCCTCAGTGGGTTAAGGATCCGGCGTTGCCGTGAGCTGCGGTGTAGGCTGCAGACGCGGCTCGGATCCCGCGTTGCTGTGGCTGTGGCGTAGGCTGGCAGCTACAGCTCCGATTAGACCCCTAGCCTGGGAACCTCCATATGCCGCAGGTGCGGCCCTAAAAAGGACAAAAGCCAAAAAACAAACCAAAAAAAAAAATAGTACTTGGAAAAGGGGCCCATATTGATCAGAGATTTGAACAAACTAGGAAAGTTCCTGAAAAACCTCATGCGCTAATAACTTTTAACCCACGGGCAGTTGTGCTCAGGGTGCCTAAGCTTTAACTTACAGGTGATTGTGTTAGGAGTGCAGTTAAATGAGGGAGAAGTACAAGGAAGGGCTCCAAGCTGTTCAATATTAAAGTGTTCATTTCTAAATGAAGCATAAGGAATATAGCTTTTCTCTTAGGGGTATAAGATGCCTATGTCATTAGGTGTGGCCCTTGAGAGGGACCCAGGACCCTGCCCCAAGGCTGCACTGTTGTTGCTTGACTGCTCCTCCCTTGTCTCTGCAGCCCCTCCCTTCCCTGATCAGCAGGTGTCGGAACCTGCCCCTGGGGACTCAGGGCTGGCTGCGGAGGCTCCCCCTTTCCTAAAAACAGGAAATGGGGGAGACAGGGAGGCTTCTGTGCCCCGGAGCCCCACAGGGCTGAGCTCGGTTAACCTGGTAAACTCTCATCCTCCTCAAACCTCAGGATAAGTGTCCCCTTTCTCCTGGAGAGGGGCAGCCACCTCAGGCTCTCATGGCACGGTGCACAGCTCCTTGTAACAGTGCGGTTTTACATTTGTTTGGATAATTATTTGACTTCTGACATTCTCCCTAATGAGACTGGAAATTCACCGAGTAGTTCTAGCAGCTAGCTGTACAGTAAATATTTGTTGAACAATGTTTAAGTTCTCGTAGAATCCCAAAACACTGGGGTGGTGGATGGATCCCCAGCCTACCCCTTTCTCATGGAAATAAAGGGAGGCCCTCAAAGGAGAACAGTGAAGGCTCTTTAGTCAGAGCTTGCAAGGGAGTTGGCCAGTGTCACTTGCGTTTTGTCAGAGGCTGAAAGGCGGGCAGAGGAGGGCAAAAGCTTCTCGGTGGAAAAAGGGAGGGTTTCAGGTGTGCCCTGACTGGAGGCTGTGAGCTGGGGGCCACAGTGGGCAGGCTAAGTAGAAGCTGTGCGTCCCATGTGGTTGGTGAGGGGTGTATATCTGGCTTCCGATGACTGGTCCCAAGTTGGAAGCAGGCACAAAAATCAGGGAAGCTGCCAGTTATTAATCAAGTCCTGGCCAGTTGGGGCCAATTATAACAGAAGTTAGTGTTTGGCTTCATGGACTGTCTGCTGGAGACAGTGGTCTGAATTCCTATAAGTCTGATGTACAGATGGTGTGTTGGCTTCCTGGGCTGACTGTTATAGACGGCGGGGTGGTTTCCTGGGCTACTTGCTGCAGATACAGGTCAGAGCTCTTCTTCTTCTTCTTCTCCTCCCCCTCCCCCTCCCCTCCCCCCCCTCCTCCTTCTTCTTCTTTTTTTTTTGTCTTTTTAGGGCTACACGTGCAGCATATAGAATTCCGAGGCTAGGGTTGAATCAGAGCTATAGCTGCCAGCCTACACCACAGCTCACCGCAACACCGGATCCTTAACCCACTGAGCAAAGCCAGGGACTGAACCCGAGTCCTCATGAATACTAGTTGGGTTCGTTCCTGCTGGGCCGCAATAGGAACATCACAGCGGGAACTCCCAGACTGTCACACTTTTATAAGCAAGCCTTGCCCAAGTTCACACAGGTTGCCTCTGCACCGGCCCTGCCCTCCCCTCCCCCTCACATGGAAGGAAGGCAGGCAGCCTGTGCCTGTGACACAAGTGATAAACTCCTGTCCTCTGATTTCCGAACCAAGGACTGAGAGTCTTTTACAATATCCTTCAGGAGATTGGGGTGGGGGGGGCGATGATGAAATTAGAGGTTTGCGCTGAGGGTGGTAATACAGGGTTTAGGCCTCCTGTTATGAAAACCTGCACAGCTGACCTGGGCCTGCGTTCGCCTCCGTCTTCGGCTGGATAGGTGGGTCAGACTGAAGCTCTTGTTTCCCTTCCAGTGTGGAAGTCCCGACCTGGTGGAGAGAAGGGCGGCTGGGGGATGCCTTAGGAAGGCAACGGCTTTCAGACATGCCAAGAGACCTGTAATTTGTGGACCTAGAAAAAGATCGTTTTTTAGCTTTGGGGACTTTCTCAAGGAAGCTCTTGTCTGCAAGCTGGTGACTGAGAGATGATCGCATTGAAAAATCTCTGTCCCCGGGGTTGTGGGAACTGCATCCCAGAAGCGGCTGTGTGGGTGAGCTCATGGGGAGGGGGAGAAGGGAGACCCTGAGGACCCACGGAGTCCTCTTCAGGGGCCTGCCCGGGACACGATCCAGCGGCTGCTGATGTGGGCCTGCTCGGGCTTATAAGAGGGCCTCGTGGCGAGAAAATGCCACCAAAACGATAAACATTCTCATTTAAGATAAATAGCCTTATGGAGTTCCTGTCCTGGTTCAGTTGGTTACAAACCTGGCCAGTATCCATGAGGCTGCAGTTCGATCCCTGGCTTTGTTCAGTGGGCTGAGGATCCACCCCTGAGCTGTGCTGTAGGTGGCAGATGTGGCTTGGATCCCACTTTGCTGTGGCTGTGTTGTAAGCTGGCAGCTGCAGCTCTGATTTGACCTCTAGCCTGGAAACTTCCATATGCTGTAGGTGAGGCCCTAAAAAGAAAAAAAAAAGATAAATAGCCTTTAAAATTTTATTTTAAAATGTGATTTATGGTGTGTAAATATATTATAAATAAATGATGCATGCATATAAAATTAGAATTTAAAAATAAATATTTTAGGTGTTCCCGTTGTGGCACAGTGGAAACGAATCCGACTAGGAACCATGAGATTGCGGGTTCGATCTCTGGCCTTGATCAGTGGATCAAGGATCCAGCGTTGCTGTGAGCTGTGGTGTAGGTCCCAGATGCAGCTCGGATCCTGCATTGCTGTGGCTGTGGTGTAGACCAGCAGCTACAGCTCCGATTAGACCCTTAGCGTGGGAACCTCCATATGCCATGAGTGCGGCCCTAAAAAAGAAAAAATAAATAAAAATAAATATTTTAAATTAAAAGTATTATCAGATAATCTACTCATATATTTAGATGAATTGTGCTATTTAAAAGAAGTTTTCAGAGTTCCCATTGTGGCTCAGCGGCTAACAAACCCGACTAATATCCATGAGGATGCAGGTTCTACCCCTGGCCTCACCCAGTGGGCTAAGGATCTGGCGTTGCCATGAGCTGTGAGGTGGGTCACAGACGAGGCTCAGATCCTGAGTTCCTGTGGCTGTGGTGTAGGCCAGGTGGCGGCTACAGCTCCAATTGGACCCCTAACTTGGGAACCTCCACATGGTATGCGTATGGCCCTAAAAAAAGACAAATAAAAATAAAAGAACTTTTCCAGGAGTTCCCTTGTGATGTAGCATGTTAAGAACCGGGCCTTGTCACCACAGCAGCTCAGGTCGCTGCTGTGATGTGGGTTCAATCCCTGGCCCAGGAACTTCTGTGTGCTGAGGGCAAGGTCAAAAAAAAAAAAAAAAAAGGGAAAATAAGTTAATAATATTGCTGGAAGGTTGGTCACCACAGTTTTGGGGATGATAAAGGGAACAAAGGGTGAAAAGAACCCAGTGAACCAAGTGTTGTTTTGCATGATAACAGGCTTACGGGGCAGGGGAGGGGTGAGGATGGGACAAGGTTTCCTAAACCATTCATTATAGGAAAATTTCAAAAGACCACATTCCCTGGTTTATTTTAGAGCAAGCCAGAAATCACTCTTTTCACCTGTGAATACTTCATTGTGTATCTTTAACAGATAAAAACTTTTAAAACGTAAAAAATGCCCTCAGCACTCTAAAACTCTAAAAACCACTGCAGTTCCTTATTATCATCTAAACTTCGGTCTGTGTTTGAACTTGCCATTGTCTCAAACTATTTCATTCCGGTTGGTTTGCTTAAAACAGGGACCAAAGAGACCCACATATTGCGTTTACTTGACATGCCAGGAGGCCCTTTTGAATTAAGGAAAACATTTTCCTTCAGTGGGTCGACACTAGGAACAGAAACTCAAATACTATGAGTCAGGCCAGTAAATGTAAATGAGTGAAAGAAATTTAAAACGATTCTTTCAGTACAGACACACTTTGCATATTAAACATCCGAGGAGGTACTTCACTTCCAAAGAAATGGGAACTATCCACTCCCCCTCCACAGCCTGCTTGGGGAGGGGGTTCAATTCATACCACCCCAGGACAGGGCGCCTTGGCACACGGAGAGTTTTAAGCTGAAGGAGTTTGAGAAAACAGCAGAAGCAAAGTCATTCTGACCCTCTCCTGCCTTCTCTGAAATGCTCATGCGAGAGGTGCCCCCCCTCCTCAGACCCAAAGGAAAGCAGCATCTTATCTCTGAAGGCACTTGAGAAGAATCTTAATTCACAGGCCTGGTTAAATTCCCCCAGTTACCCACATTCCTCCCCCGTCGTGTTCCTCCTCATCACACCCAGCAGAAAAGTCCAGTCTGCTTCTTGCGGTCTCATCCGAGGCGTCCACGTCACCTAAAACACCTGTTGAATGAATCTGTATGCTTTTCTCTTGTTAATCTGTCTTTGTCAGTTTCATGCTCCGGGTCCCCCAGCCAGGACACTACGAGGGTTAAGGAAAGCTTTTCCTTCCCTACACTGGTCTGTTTTGGGTTTTGATTCAGATGTGGGTACAAGAATTATTTCTTGCAGCTGATAGCTCTGCTTATAATTTTCCTCATAGCTCTGCTTATAATTAAAAAGCAGAATGACCATAAGGTAGTTGACAAATAGCCTTTGCCTTGTGTGGGGAGACCATGGTGTGAGGGGGTCGGGGGTTGGACCATCTGAGATAAAGGAAGAGTTTTTAATGTGGGGCAGCTGTGTTCACAGCCACTGCCCTCGGGAGTTGGCCCCAGAAGGCTAGAAATCCAGATACTTATGGGAAATGAAATCCTGACAACAGATTAAAAGGGAAAGCAGTGTAGATATGCCCACTTGCCATCTTTCGGCAGTGTTTCTGATTGATTTCCCTGTGACTGTTCTAGGAAAGCAGATTTTTTTTTCCCAGAATAAATTCCCAAATGGACCATGGGGTGGTCTTTGCATCACCACCATTAACCTAATCGGGCAGACTGACCGGGCTCAGTATAAAGTGGGGTCTTCCTGCTGAGATTCAACGTGTTCTTAGTCTTTCCAGCCCTTCTTAGAACAGCTCAGTTGCCTAAAGTTACTATTCCATCCTGACCAATGTAAAGAATCCACTCACTCATTGCAGGTTAAAGCATCCAGCTACTTCTACTCTTCATGAATGAGTGCAAATAAAAATGTTTATGCATAATTAAACTCAGCAAGGAGTTCCTGTCTTTGCAGGGGAAACGAATCCAACTAGGAACCATGAGGTTGTGGGTTCCATCCCTGGCCTCTCTCAGTGGGTTAAGGATCCGGCGTTGCCATGAGCTGTGGTGTAGGTTGAAGATTCGGCTTGGATCCGATGTGGCTGTGGCTGTGGCATAGGCTGGCAGCTGTAGCACCGATTAGACCCCTAGCCTGGGAACCTCCATATACCACGGATGCAGCCCTAAAAAGCAAAAAACAAGAAACAAAAAACAAAACAAAACAAAAAAAACCCCAGCAATTATTAATTGAAATGATAGAAATGCAGTTTTTTTGAAGTTCCCGTTGTGGCTCAGCGGAAACAAATCTGACTAGGAACCATGAGGTTGCGGGTTCGATCCTTGGCCTCGCTCCGTGGGCTAAGGATCCAGCGTTGCCGTGAGCTGTGGTGTAGGTCACAGATGCGGCTAGGATCTGGTGTTGCTGTGGCTGTGGTGTAGGCTGGCAGCTGTAGCTATTAGACCCCTAGCCTGGGAACCTCCACATGCCACGTACGCGGCCCTAAAATGACAAAAATACAAAAAAAAAATACAAACAAAAAGAAACACAGTTTTTTTTTTTTGCTGTCCTTATGGTCACATTGTAAACAGATATTTTGCTAATTTAGATTTAGCGTGCTTGCTGAAAATCCAACATAAATAGAAACGTGGTCAATCCTCAATTTGTATTTACTAATTTGATGCATGTGGTGATCTAGAGACTGAAGTAAAGTTTATATTTGAGCTCTGTGGGTAGGATTTAAGTAGTGGAATGACTGGGGAACAAGATGCCTCCTAAGACATTTTCATGGAAGCATTCTTTTTTATTTTTTTATTTATTTTTTATTTTTTTTTTTGCCTTTTGTCATTTTATGGCCGCGGG
>PVHT021183608.1:19223832-19252529 GCA_004024745.2 Catagonus wagneri | reverse complement strand
GCTAGGGGTCTAATCGGAGCTGTGGCCACTGGCCTACACCGCAGCCACAGCAACGCAGGATCCGAGCCGCGTCTGCAACCTACACCACAGCTCACGGCAACGCTGGATCGTTAACCCACTGAGCAAGGGCAGGGATCGAACCCGCAACCTCATGGTTCCTAGTCGGATTCGTTAACCACTGCGCCACGACGGGAACTCCGGAAGCATTCTTTTTTAAAAGTTTTATTGAAGTATAGTTGATTTACAGTGTGTTAATTTCTGCTGCATATCACAGTGATTCAGTTATACATATACATATATTTTTCTTTTTCATATTCTTTTCCATTTTGGTTTATAACAGGGTATTGATAGAGCTCCCAGTGCTATACAGTAGGACCTTGTTTATCCATCCTATAGATACTAGTTTGCATCTGCTATGGAGGCATTCTTTTATCCACAAGCCATGTGGCAACTGTCCATCCTCTTATCCACACATTAAAGCAGGTTCCCTCAATCATGCAATATTTGGTTAGCCAAGCCCGAGTCATTGTGCTCGAAAATAAAGCTGTATTTCCTTTCAAAAAAGAAAAAAAGAAAAAAAAAAGGTTGGAGTAAAGACTTCATGCTGTTTCTCCAAAATAAAATACATTGCAAGAAGCAGATTCTCTAGTTTATGTTGTTATACTAATACAACATTGTAAGTCAACTCCAATATAATTTAAAAAAAAATGTATACTTGATCAGGTGGCGCAGTGGTTAATGAATCCGACTGGGAACGATGAAGTTGCGGGTTTGATCCCTGGCATTGCTCAGTGGGTTAAGGATCTGGCATTGCTGTGAGCTGTGGTATAGACTGCAGACGCGGCTCGGATCTGGCATTGCTGTGGTGTAGGCCGGCAGCTGTAGCTTTGACTCAACCCCTAGTCTGGGAACCTCCATATGCTACAGGTGTGGCCCTGAAAAAAAGCAAAAAAAAGTATACTTGATCAGTATAATTTTTGGTAATAAAATACAAAAGCAAATGAAACTTAAAAAAGATAAACTAAGGCATACTGAAAATCTTAAAGAGTTTATCTGAGCAAAAATCTATTCGAATTGGGCAGTGCCAAACTGGAAGTGTTCAGCGCCCCACAGACAGGAGCTGGGAAAGAGTTACAGACAAGGTGCTATGGCAAAGCAAGGAAGTCATTGCGGGCTGCAGCCTACAGCCTGGCTGGCTGTTTGTGACTGCTGGTCCTTAGGTTTTGATTTTGCAGCCAGGAGGCCTTTACAAGCTTAGATTGGCTCCACTGCAGAGGCCCACGCAGCCTGAGAGCTGCCTCAGTCCACTGGCCTCCAGGTTCAGTTGGCAGCTTTGCCTTCTGATAAAACATTGTGACTGATAGAACACATCACACCCCCTCTGAGAGCCCCTGGGCGACTTGGAGGTTGGAGGCAGCCTTCTCGTTGCTTCCAGAGCCCACTCCCCATGGGAGGAGCTTCAGGGAGAACACTCCTCCATTTCTCTGACTGAGAACCTGTGGGTAGGTGGAATCTTCTGGATGCCTACAGGCCCCCAGACCATGCTTCTGAATGACTTAGGGTGAAGTTCCTGCCATGGGGTCTGAACTGCCCCAGGCACCTTGGATGTGCGTGGTCCCCAGGGGGCATCCCCGGCCTGCTCTGGAGGACAGCAGATACTTGGGTGGCTTCTGGTGCCCGCGCTCTGGGGGCCGGGCTTCCCGGGCCAGCACTTTCCTCCCTCCATTCCTCCCGAAGGCCTTTCCTTCGAGCCTCTCAGCCCCCTCCCTGGGGCGTGCCGTCTTCCACGTCAGGAGGGCTTCCAGAGCCTGCTCTGGTCCTGTGACCTGCAAATTCTGCTGCTCCTGGTTTCTGCAGAATTTCAGAGTTTATTCCTCAGCTGGCACTGCTGGCGACATCTGTCACCACACCTAAAGTATCCTAAGTGAGCAGACAGGCCAGTCTCATCTGGGGGCCCCTTCAAAACACCAGGTGTCAAACTCTACCCCAGACCTTCCCAGGCACAACCTGTGCTATAGACAGCGTGAGGGCCAAACACCCAAGCCTTTCTGGATTAAATGCTTGCCCTCACACTGATCTATAGCACACCCTTCCTAGCAGTCCTTTTCCTATGAGACCTAGACACAGTTTCGTGCTGTCAGGGCTGATGGAGACAGAGTCCATCCTGTCTGGTTGAGGTCAAGCTTGCTTCCCTCCAGTACTGAGGAAACCCAGTTCTGCCTCAATTTGTATGTTAACTTCTTTTTTTTTTCTTTTTTCCCTTCTTTTTAAGGCTGCACCTGCGGCATATGGAGGTTCCCAGGCTAGGGGTCTAACAGGAGCTGTAGCCGCCGGCCTACGCCACAGCCACAGCAACGCGGGATCCGAGCTGGTTCTGTGACCTGCACCACAGCTCACGGCAATGCCGGATCCTTAGCCCACTGAGCTATGCCAGGGATCGAACCCGCAACCTCATGGTTCCTAGTCGGATTCGTTAAACACTGAGCCACGACAGGAACTCTGAACACTGTCTCTTTTTAACAGAGATCACCTTTCTTCTCTTCTTCTAACTCATGGGGGGCGGGTTTCACCGCCTCTGCATTATTGATGTTTGGAGCTGGATGGGTCTTTGCCGTGGGGGCTCTCCCCGCCCCCCAGTGTAGGAAGTTTAGCAGCATCCCTGGCTTTGGCACATGGTACATGCACATAGAGCCCTCTTCCCCCAAGTCATGACAACTAAAAATGTCTCCTGACATTGTTAAATGTTTGCTAGGGGGGACATTGCCCCCACCCACCCCCTGTTGTGAACCACAGGTTTATAGCTAATAAACAAGGGCGCACGTCTTATCACCATTAAACTGACTGAAGGCACAGTTGGTGTAGAAGTCACAGTATTCTCCTATGGTTTTCACCTCCAGTGAGCAGGGGTGAGCAAATCTGCAGGGAGTATCATGTTTCAGACTAAATGAAAGGTCATGAGAGCTTTGGGAAAAACAAACATCACTGAAATCCAAGACAGAAGCTAAGAGGGTTTTCTTTTCTTTTTGCAGAAGGCCTTTGGTTTAAGGGCAGCCTGGGAGGTTTCAGTGCCCCCAGGTCCCAGGAACCGGCTGGGAGGCCACCAGCCGCCCAGAGAAGGTGAGAGTTCGCTTAGTGCTTACTGGGGATTAAAGAGCCTGCGGCAGGGCTAGTGCCCTGGCTGAGTTCCCTGGGCTGCCCCTCTCCCTGGGGGACCTCCTGGGCAACAGGACATTCCTTCCTTCCCCACTTGCCCATCCGTGCCTCCAGCACAGGTGGGGCTATGTCCCAGGTGAGGGAGAGGCCAAGGTGCCAGTTACCTTCCCCCTCCTGGAGGTGGGTGGGGTGATCTGTCTACCAGCAGAATGGGGATGGGGGCATCGAGGCCGCCAGTGTAGCTCCGTTGGTTGAGGGCTGTGAGCTCACTGTGGACCCCCTTTTATGTGCGCTCAGAACTCTAGGAGGCAGGAGGGAGTCGTGATGGTGTCCTTGTCAAAAATCACTCCTCTGTATGTGCCAGGGTTTACTTCTGGATCCTCGGCTCTGCTCCGCTGGTTGGTATGTCTGTGCCTGTGCCTGTGCCAGCACCACGCTCATCACTGCTGCTTTGTAGTAAGTGTGGAAATCAGGCGTGTGCGTCCTCCAACGTCCATCCTCTCCTGCTCTGTCTATTTGAGGTCCCCTGAGATTCCATATAAATTCTAGAATGAGCTTCACGGCACAGTCCCCAGACCACTTTCTGCTGTTCAAAATCTTGCAGTTCTGTGGTGTAGCCGGTTAAGGATCCTGCATTGTCACTGTAGCTTGGGTGGCTGCTGTGGCATGGGTTCGATCCCTGGCCCAGGAACTTTTATATGCTGTGGGTGTGGCCCCTGCAAAAAGTGTAGCTTCTCTTTGATGTTTTGAGTTTTCTTTGCTAAACCATCTGACCAACAGTTTGCTTCATTTCTTTCAATTCCTCATCTTTTTAACAGAGAAATTTCACATGCCCTGAAGATTATATTGTACCCCTCCGCTTGGCCCCAGTTGAGAATTAGCGACTTCTGTGTGTCTCTAGATAGAGCACCTAGACAGTTGTTGTTGACTTATTTCTTCCGTTTCTATCTTGAAAATTTCCCCCGACTTTAAATAGAACACTGTATTATGATAATGAATATGCTTTTAAAAAATTTGTATATCAGGTTCTTTTTTTTTTTTTTGGCCATAACCATGGCATGCAGTTGTTCCCAAGAACTCTCAGGAGTTCCTGCTGTGGCACAGTGGGTTAAGAGCAGGGATAGAACCTGCTCTACCGCAGTGGCAACGCCAGATCCTTAACCTGCTGAGCCACCAGGGAACACCTTGAATATGCTTTTTTATTTTTATTTTTATTTTTTTTATTTTTTTTTTGCCTTTTGTCATTTTAGGGCCGCATCCACGGCATGTGGAGGTTCCCAGGCTAGGGGTCTAATCGGAGCTGTAGCTACTGGCCTACACCGCAGCCACAGCAACGCAGGATCTGAGCCGCGTCTGCAACCTACACCACAGCTCACGGCAACGCCGGATCATTAACCCACTGAGCAAGGCCAGAAGGCAGGGATTGAACCCGCAACCTCATGGTTCCTAGTCGGATTCGTTAACCACTGCGCCACGACGGGAACTCCGAATATGCTTTTTTAAGTGACACCCCCTTGGTTCCATCTCAGTGATACAGTGACTCTCTGCCCCTCCCCCATTTAGAACTGCTGACCTGCAGGGACCAGTGGACCCACTGGGGACAGCAGTTCTCAAGAGACGGTCCTCAGCCTTCTGAGGGCTGTGATTGGAATCACGGTGTTTTGCTTGCTGAGACGGGAGCTGGCTATGAGGTACTTTCTAAGAAACGTGCAGGCAGTCCAGATGCCACTGCTCCCACCCATGCCTCCGTGCTCCTGGGTTGTCAGTTCCCCTTTTCCTCGTATTTGGAGCTGAGCCCAACCCTCTCCCTGGTTACAGATCCCCATTGCATTGCTCCTTCACCCATCACGACGGTTCCTGGATAAAGTCTGTCTGGTTGTCTTTAACAAGTGCCGTGGACGATTTTTTCTTTATCGACCTCCTCATGGGGAGGGGCGGGGCCCACTTCCCTCAGGTCCCAGTCTCCGAAGAAATTGCACTTCTGGTTTGTTTTAGGGGCTGGAAGAAATGGAGTCTCACAGTGTGGCGTTTCTTCCTCCACCAAGTGTGCGGAACTCTTTGTGATGAGCAGCTTTCTGTTCTTTTCATCCTAGTTTCTTTTATTATTTTCCTACCTCTTGTTTTCCTGATGTCAGTTTCCTAAAAAAATTTAGATAAATGTATCTGTCTTTAAATATTATATGTAGGAGTTCCCATTGTGGCTCAGGATCCATGACGATGCAGGTTCGATCCCTGGCCCTGCTCACTGGGGCTCTGGCATTGCTGTGGCTGTGTTTTAGGCTGGCAGCTGCAGCTCCGATTTGACCCCTAGCCTGGGAACTTACACATGCCGAGGGTGTTGCCCTAAAATAAGAGTAACTAACTAAATATTATATTATATGTATTTTTTGGTAAAGCTGCCTCAAACCCTGATGAAACAGACTTAATAGATTTGAAGACATAAATTAAACTGTCATTCTCAGTGAAACATGATCTCCCTTTTGCCCTCAGAGATGCCCCAGACCTGTCCAATCCTATGCTGGTTTGAAGGGTCACTATAGGTCAACCCTAAGCTTTTCTGTGGTGAATCTTAATAAAACATTTAATATATAAGCAGGGAAAACTTCACTTCCAGAAATAATCTCATGAGTTCCTGCTGTGGCACAGAGGGTTAAAAATCTGTCTGTGGCTCAGGTCAGGGCAGGCTAGGGTTTGACCCCTAGCTCCATGCAGTGGGTTAAGGATCCAGCATTGCAGTCAGTCCCTGGCCCAGGAAGTTCCATGTGCTGTGGGCATGATCATAAAATAAAATTAAAATAAAATAAAGTAATAGTAATCGCATACTGAAGGAGCTGTCAGAGGGGTCAGACCTGTTATGCCTTGAGGCTGAGTGCACCCATGGCCTCCCCACTTGCCCCGTGCATGTTTAAACACTTAAGTCCTTAATGCTAAGGCCCTGCCTTGATTTCCACAAAACAGTGTTTATTTGGAGAGAATCTTGAGGCATCTGAGCTCTTATAATACAATGTGAAAACAGAGCATTCTTAAACCTGTCAGTGTTTTTGTAAAGGCAACCAAACCCAACTGTGGTCTTTGGCCAACTTTCTTAGAAGTCAACCAGCATCTGCCGGTAACAGGCTGCTCTGGGGACAGCTGATCACAGGGCAGAATGGGACATTCATAGTCATTAGCGGAGGCACCAGAATAGAAACTACAGCAGTGTTCTTCCTGTTGATATGGTGACAGCCCCCAGACAGCCCACCCCTCCCTTTCTGGGCACTCGGCACTGCCCATGGCCTTCCATCTGGCATGCATTCTTGTTGAGAGCAAAGAAGTTAATTGACTGCTCATTTGTCACCCAGAGTTGTGCGTGTGCTGGGATGTGGGGAGGAGGAGGACACGGTTGGGAAGGGGAAGGGGCTGGGGGCTGGCCGCCCCCTGTGCTCAGCAAGAGGGACAGGAGAGCAGCTGGCACATGACGCAGACCACCAGGCAGGTGCTGCTGAGGGGCCAAGGACTCTCCGGGGCCTGTAGTGCCTGGTGGTGGGGAGTTCAGCCCTGGGAGAAGCAGGATCCTGACCTGCCGGGAGGAAAAGCGGAGCGCAAGCCTTGAACTTGGCCGTCCTCCACACCCTCCCTCTACTTCTGGGCTGTTGGGCAACTTCCATGGGTTCTTCAGAAAGTGGGAAGTGTCGAAAATTCTTGTGGATTTGCTAAAAATCTAAGAATGTGGCCAGATTTGCTCGCATATAAAGAGTGTAAAGGAGAAGTTGGGCTGCTTACTGTCATTGGGGTCTTGTCTGCCGTGGAGCTCTGTGTGAAGGCCTCTGTCTGATTCCCAGAACTGCGTGGTGCTGCCAGCCGCACCGCCTCCTGGAGGCCCCTGGGGAGCTGCTCAGGAGATGGTTTCTCCATCATCCACCAGGAGTTCCGGGGCTGCTGCATGGAGGTGCTTTGGAAGAAATGCGTGTTGTACTCAGAAAAGGGCGTGGTTCGTCTGTGTTGTAGGACCGGTAGCTTTGGGATGTTTTATTCTCTTGATAAATCTTCTCTGTGCTGTGCTGCCCTGTGGGCTGGCGTGTTCACGTTCTGGGAGCCTTGAGACCATGTGTCTGGGCTGCTGGGTGAAGAGCTTTCCTGAGATTCTGGATGGCGGGAACACACCTGCCCTGGTGGGTTTGATCCCAGCCTCAGGTCTGCCGGTTAGATGCCTGGTGTCTTCCTTGCTGAGTTTTTGTGATGGTCGTGGCCAGTTTTGCGGTTCCTGCACTGAATGCATCCATGTTGATTTCAGTATTGCCGTGTTTGAGAGCCAGACTGCTGTTCACCACACATGATGATTTTTAAGGACGCATCCCTAGTGTGACGTGTTTTATTTGTTTTTGTTTGGCCCTGCCTGTGGCATGTGGAAGTTCACAGGCCAGGGGTCAACATGGCCCACAGCTCCAGCCCGTCCAGTTCCCGCTGGCAGTTCCTGGCACACAGAGCCAGTCCAGCCTCACCCTCTGGGGAGCGTGGCAGGTCCACCAAGGCAGGGAGCCAGTGTGAGTCCCTGGAGCCTCATTCTTCAAACTGCCTGCTGGACCTCTGGAGGCCCTGGCCATACGCCAGCTTATCTTTATATTTCAGGATAAATTCATTAAATAAACATGCGCCCAGCACTGGGCTCAGTGCCCAGGAAATAAAACTGAGTAAGGCCATGTCCCTCTCCTTAAGTTGACCTGGTCTGTGAGCTGGATGCCTACACGGCAACTTGGGGAAGACAGCCTGCTGTGGAGGCTTCGTGGCAAGATCCAGAGGGAGAGGGACCGCCAGCACAACTCGGGGGCCACTGCACCTCCCACACCACCTGAAAGGTCCTCTGTCGCTTAGGCCTCTCAATGCAGTCTGACACACAGGCATTGTCCTCATGGCACAGGTGGAGAAGCTGAGGCTGACCCTGACTGAGGTTGCCCAGGTGTGCGTCAGGAGCAAGGCTCCTCTGCTTTCTGTGATGAGCTTCAGGTGCTGCTGATGGTGGCACGGACTCCAGATGTACCTTACCGGGGCCCCCACCTCCTCCAGCCCTTTTCAGTTGAAAACAGTAATTCAGAGTTCTCTGATTGATCTTTGACAAAGGAGGCAAGAATATAAAATGGGAAAAAGTCAGTCTTTTCAGCAAGTGTTGCTGGGAAAACTGGACAGGTGCATGTAAATCAATGAAACTGGAACACACCCTCACACCATGCACAAAAAGAAACTCAAAATGGCTTAAAGACTTAAACATAAGGCAAGACACCATTAAACTCCTAGAAGAGAACACAGGCAAAACATTCTCTGACATCAACCTTATAAATATTTTCTCAGGTCCATCTCCCAAGGCAACAGAAATAAAAGCAATAATAAACCAGTGGGATCTAATCAAACCGATAAGCTTTTGTACAGCAAAGGAAACCATAAAAAACAAACAAACAAACCTACAGAATGAGAGAAAATATTTTCACATGATGCAACTGACAAAGGCTTAATCTTTAAAATATACAAACAACTTATACAACTCCACAGCAAAGAAACCAACAACCCAACTGAAAAATGGGCTAAGATCTGAAAAGACATTTCTCCAAAGAAGATACACAGATGGCCAACAAGCACATGAAAAAAATGCTCAACATCACTGATTATTAGAGAAATGCAAATCAAAACTACTATGAGGTCCACCTCACACCAGTCAGAATGGCCATCATTAATAAGTGCACAAATAAACCCTGGAGAGGGTGTGGAGAAAAGGGAACCCTCCTGGACTGTTGGTGGGAATGTAAATTGGTACAACCACTATGGAAAACAGCATGGAGTTACCTTAGAAAACTAAATATAGAACTACCATATGATCCAGCAATCCCATTCTTGGGCATATATCCAGACAAAACTTTCCTTGAAAAAGACACATACACCCATATGTTCATTGCAGCATTATTCACAATAGCCAAGACATGGAAACAACCTAAATGTCCATTGACAGATGAATGGATTAAGAAGACGTGATATATATACACAGTGGAATACTACTCAGCCATAAAAAAGAACAAAATAATGCCATTTGCAGCAACATGGATGGAACTTGGGACTCCCATACTAAGTGAAGTAAGTTAGAAAAAGAAAGGCAAATAACATATGATCTCACTTATATCTGGAATCTAATATATGGAACAAATGAACCTTTCCACAGAAAAAAAACTCATGGATTTGGAGTTCAGACTTGTGGTTGCCAGGGGGGTGGGGGAGGGGGAGGGAGTGGGCTGGATTGGGAACTTGGGGTTAATAGATGCAAACTGTTGCATTTGGAATGGATAAGCAATGAGATCCTGCTGTATAGCACTGGGAACTATATCTAGTCACTTATGATGGAGCATGATGGAGGATAATGTGAGAAAAAGAATGTATATTTGCATGTGTGACTGGGTCACTTTGCTGTACAGTAGAAAATTGACAGAACACTGTAAAACAACTATAATGGAAAAAATAAAAATCATTGAAAAAAAAAAAGTTCTCCGCACCCGGACTCTTCCTTCCTCCTTCCCCTCCTTCCTAAGATGCATCTCTGTCTATAGAAGAGCCTGAGTTTCCTTCTGGCCTGTTCTGCACTGGCTCCTGCTGGCCGAGGAGGGACCCATCAGCCCTGGTGTTTGGGTGATGGGCTGGGGTCTCTGCTTGGGTACCAGAGGTCCCGCCTAATTCTTTGGTAGCTGCATGGGCCTTGGTGCTGTAGCTGATACTAGTTGAGATCTGGTTTCTTGGCACTGTCCGAGACTTGGGCCTCTAGAACTCACCCCCTTCCCACAATCCTGGTCTCCTCCAGCCATCATCAGCGGCTCCTGGCTCTGGCTGATACAGCAGGTCCTGCTCATCTTTGCTTCGATGATGGGAGTGACCATCCGTCTCCCCGACTCCTGGTCAACCCAGCCTCACCTGGGGGCCCATAGGGGTCACGGCCTCCACAAGACTTCCCCAGAGGTCACCTCTGACCATCTGGATACCAAACTGTCTAGTTCGAGTTGGCTAAGCCTTGTTATTGATCTGTAAGGGAGTTTGGGGAATTCACAAAACTAACACTAACGGTTTCTCTGTCTCTGACTCTGTCTCTTTCTCTTGCTAAGAGAGCGTTATCTCACCACGGACTCCAGAAAGTCCCCTGTGGCTCCAAGCCGATCAATGAGTTGATGGGAAGCCTGCAGGGGCGCAGGCCTCATGGCGACAGAGGAGGAGAGGTTAGCAAGTACATCAGAGAAACTGTCCCGCCAGCAGGCAGCACAGGTGGGAGTTGCATCCTGTCCTCATGTGCTGTTCTCTGGCCACCACACACACAGCTGTTGCGGGAACTCGGAGAGGGGCCGGGCTGCGGGCGGAGGAGCAGGGGCACCTGGGAGAAGGTGACATTCAGCTTAAAGATGAAGACTCCAGCTAATCACCTAGGAGTTGGGTCATGTTGGAGTAAACGATGCAGCGTGGGAGTTGGAGGGTGAGAACACGAAGTGCGTATGCTCATTTGTTCCTCAGCAAGCAGGTTTTGAGCCAGCGCCATCGCCAGACCTGGGGCCAGGTCCTGGGGACCAAATGATGCCCATGTCACAGCTGAAAAACTAATGAGTTTCCCCACTCAGGTGTAGCCTGAGTGAGGACGGGCACTGGGCGCCCTGTGGATGGTGCTGCAGCATTTACTGTGAGGGGCGTGGCGGTGGGGAGCCTCAGTGAAGTTTACTTCTGTTGTAACAACGAGCTCGTGACATTGGTGGATGGTAAGGCAGATGTACCGTTTCTGATAGAACTGGTCTGGGTCTGGGTCCCAGTCATCTTGTGCTGGCTTACAAACCAGCCCACTACCCAGTGGTTTAAAACAACACGTTGTGGAGTTCCCGTCATGGCTCAGTGGAAACGAATCTGACTAGCATCCATGAGGACGCAGGTTTGATCCCTGGCTTTGCTCAGTGGGTTAAGGATCTGGCGTTGCTGTGAGCTCTGGTGTAGGCCAGAGGCTACAGCTCCAATTCTCTGATTCGACCCCTAGCCTGGGAACCTCCATATGCCATGGGTGCGGCCCTAAAAAGACAAAAAAAAAAAAAAAAGATATAACAACACTTTGTTATCGCCATGACTGACTCTCCCTGCTCCTGTGACGTCTGCCGGGCTGCTGCCGTGCTGGCGCTCGGTTGGGCTGGAGGGATGGTTCACGCCCACGAAGCCTCAGCGGGGATGACTGATTGAAGTCGGGGCTCAGCTGGGCCACGGGGCGGCCAGTCCCGCCCGCTCTCTCTGTATAGAGGGTCTTCTCTTTGCACAGATGAATCCAGTAGTCCCTCCCGTCTTCTCTCCAGCAAGGTGGCCAGGCCCCTCACAGGCAGTTCAAGGCCCTATGGCAGGTGAACTGAACTGAAAGGCTTGTGCTTCGGCCTCCCGGAGGCTGGGCTGGAACTGGCAGGTATTCCTCCCACATCTTCTGGTTCATGGGAGTCACAGGCTGGCCCAGATCCAGTGTGAGAGGGGACTCTTTGAGGCAGGGATACTGGAAAATGTGGGTCACTGGGGGTCGTCTTCTGTCAGTTACTGTGGAAATGCGCAGAAAACATGGAACGGGTTGTAACGACCTTGTGGACAGGAAACTCCCATGTGTGTGATTCCCTTCTGAACTCACAACAGCTTTGTAAGGAAAGCAGGAAAGCCTTCAGAGATGTGGAAACTCAGGTTCAGTGAGATTAAGTGAATCGTAAAAATTAAGTGTCAAATGTGTCAAAACATACTTGGTCCTTTCCATTGCCTCCTTTTCTTCATTCTAATTTTAATGAGCTATAATAGACATACAGCACTAGATAAGTTTAGGTGTATAGCGTAATGATTTGACTTACATACATCATGAAATATCCATTGAGTCTTTGACATTGACCATAGTAGTGTACACACACACACACATTGACCACAGTTAGTAGTGTACACACACACACAGACACATACATTGACTATAATTAGTAGTGTACACACACACACACATTGACCATAGTTAGTAGTGTACGCACACACACACACCACTGACCACAGTTAGTAGTGTACACACACATTGACCATAGTCAGTAGTGTACACACACACACATTGACCATAGTAGTACACACACACACATTGGCCATAGTTAGTAGTGTACACACACACACACACACACACACACATCATGGACCATAGTTAGTAGTACACACACACACACACCATTGACCATAGTTAGTAGTGTACACACACACACACACACACACATTGACTATAGTAGTGCATGCACACGTGATGTTGACCATAGCAGTGCTCGCACACACATGCACACACACACACACACAAAGGGGGAGACTACTTGGCCAGAGCCTTATATGCATGAGCTGATTGAGTATTAGAGCAGCCCTACTGGAGTGGGTGTCATCATATGGCCATTGTGCTGATGAGGAAACTGAGACCCAAGGAGGAAACATCATGTGCTCAAGATCACACAGGAAGTATGTGCCAGAGTCAGAATTCAAACCTAAGTCCCTGTGACTCTGGAGACGGAGCTTTCCCTGTTATCTTACTACCTTATCACGTATGTAGTGATTCTCATAGACTGTTGATATAGAGAGAACGCTTGAATAAGTAAATGTTATTAAATTCTTCAGATACTTTTCTCAACAGGTAAGTTCATCAGTGTCATTTCCAAGATAAGTTACCACAGTGCTGTATTTGGCTTTGACAGGCGGAATGAGGCTTATTGAACACACACTTAGTATTTAAAAATTCCATTCTCCTGGTATTCTGGAAAGTGACGTGATGTCTGGGTATCGACCATGACTTTCTAGTATGAAAAAAATAAGGGATCCAAATAGATATGCTAAGGTCCCTTCTGCTGGGTCTCTGAGATTTGGAGGCTGCCCAGGTTTTCTTAGAGAACAGAAAACAGAAACTGTTTCAACTTGCATCTAAGCTGAGCCCAGAAGCTGCTTTTGATCTCAGAGAGACAGCAGTGAGTGACGGCTTGGAGTGAGATCTTAATTTTCTGCCCAGGAATTGAACCTGGGCAGCCTGGTTGAAAACCAGGAATCCTGGCCACTGACTAACTAGAGGCTAGAAGCAGAACTGCCCCCTGTTGAAAGCAAGAATGTTTCAAGGAGGCAAAGACTGAAGTATAAAGTATAAAGTTTATTGTTAGAGTCACAGTACAATATGTGGGAGAGCACACAGAGAAGTAGTTTATTTAAGTCAGAAGCAAAGCATTAATACACACCCTAAAGAGGAGTGCAGGTGTGGACGCCGCCCTGAGTGAGGAGCACACCAGAGAGGTGATTTAAATCACTTAGATAGGACAGTTCTTCTGGGTCCTTGTTTACCTTTGGCCAGTTCCCTTGTTTTATTTCTCTCAGCTGGCTGGACATAGGATCCTCCCCATTATGGGTGCACATCTTTTGGCAAAGATGGATTTCAGAGCAAAGGGTGCCCGGAAGGTATCAGGACTTATTATGGGCCGGTGCCCCTTCCCTTTCTGACCCCCAGGAGTCTTACTGCGCATGTGTAATTGGGGACATCTCCTTGACCCCAGGAGTGAGTGAAATGGTCGTCTTATCTTTCTGCTCCAGCAGAGCGTAGCTCCTTCAACTAACTTTTTCCTTCAACTAACTTTTTCTCTTTTGTGTCAAAGAGAAACAAGGCCTGGTTTACTTGGCCAAACAAGTCCCAGCTGTTCTCAGCCCGGAGGCCCATCTACCCGCTACCGCACTTTGGGTAGTTCACATTCTTTCCTGAACATGCTTCCTACCTCTGGCTAGTCCTTAGGCAGCTCAAGTGAATCCCTGCAGTTACAAGTACAGTCAGATCTGTTTACACTGGTAACCAGAGCCGAAGAGTCCATTATGCCATGTGGAGAGGAGAATGGTCTGGGACCTCTCGGGTGCTCAGGACCTTGGAGAGAGATTGTGAGGGTCTTCAACACCACACCCCCCGTCACTGAGTATTTAATTAATGGGGAAATAAGAACCTTTTCGTGTTTAGTTACCGTCTGTCCCTGGAGTTCTATCATGTACCTAGGTTTTATACTTTTTAGGATTTTAGGTTCATCTGTGGATATGCTGAAGCATTTAGTAGCATAGATAGAATGTAAAATAGCCTTCATATTATTAAAGACATTATATTATTTTTATTTTTTATTTTCCTTAGGGCTGCACCCATGGCATATAAAAGTTCCCAGGCTAGGAGCCACAGCCACAGCAGCACCAGATCTGAGCCACATCTTCGACCTACACCACAACTCACAGCAACACCAGATCCTTAACCCACTGAGGCCAGGGATCAAACCCACATCCTCATGGATACTAGTTCTGTTTGTTACTGCTGAGCCATAATGGAAACTCCTCATATTATTAATATACTGCTTATGTGAGTGTTTGTGATAAGAATTATCCTATATATTCCCATGGTAAGGATTAAATGAGACACCACAGGGAATAGGCTGCATACTGCAATTATCATGAATAACCCCTCAGTAAACAAGCAGTCACGTACTGTTGGAG
Source organism: Catagonus wagneri (assembly GCA_004024745.2). Taxonomy (NCBI): domain Eukaryota; kingdom Metazoa; phylum Chordata; class Mammalia; order Artiodactyla; family Tayassuidae; genus Catagonus; species Catagonus wagneri. The sequence continues at coordinate 19,237,853 of PVHT021183608.1, read as the reverse complement.
ACATGCCCTTTCCTTGTGTACTTTTTAACTTCGTGTGTTGGTCCCTGAATCACATTTTCTTGGGCAGACCCACTGGCCAAATTGAAGCTGGGCCAGTTTCTGAAGATTGGAAATATTTCCAGATAAAAATACCAAACAAACAGCCTTTGAATTGCAGGAAGACTCAGAATTGATGCTGGCCATTTTCCTGCTACACTGACTCACATTTTTCATCTCTAAAATATGAGTCAAAATTTATGCCTCAAAGAGGAGTTACAAGAAATAAATGAGCTCTGTGTAAAAGCGCTTCACAGACATCTCGCACCAGACATTTTACTACTAGTTGCTACTATTATCCCTCAAAATATGCTGGGGTGTATTTACCAGTCCTATTGTCTATACATATTTTCAACTTTTCAAGAGATATTGGGAAATTTATTCTTTTCACCCAGATTCACTAAAACACAGCCTTTATTTCCCCATCTCACAGCAATAACAGGTTGCATTATTCAGCCAGCTATAGCAAACTTATAAAAAATGTTTAATTACACATATCTTAGTCTGAGTGAACATATATCAACACTTTAGTATTTGTGATCAGTCGTCAGCTACAAATACATTATCTTAATGCATTATGGTTAGTGATGGGAAAATGCTGTTGTCACAGAAAATTGGACTCTTGAGAACAAATATTCAGATAATTGTTTATTTTTTGTTGTGCTCATGGCATGCAGAAGTTTCCAGGCCAGGGATCAAACCCGTACCACAGCTGTAACAACACCAGATCCTTAACTTGCTGTGCCACCAGGGAACTCCTAGATGCTTATATTTAAAATAGGAAGCGTTCGTCTTGTGACAACATTGGCTTCCAGGAGCTTTACTTTCACTGTGTAAGTGCCAGGCAGGCAGTTACCGACCTTGAAGAATGCAAAGAGCAGTTCTTTCATCAACAGAGAAATGGTCTTCCCATTAAATGCTAGATATAGTCTGAAGTCCTACATGTCATTTCATCTTCTTGATTTAAAAATTTAAGTATTTGTGGAGTTCCCGTCATGGCTAAGCAGTAATAACTAGTATCCATGAGGATGCGGGTTCAATCCCTGGGCTCACTCAGTAGGTTAAGGCTCCGCATTGCCATGAGCTAAGGTATAGGATCATAGATGCGGCTCGGATCCCGCATTGCTGTGGCCGTGGCATAGGCTGGGAGTAGCAGCTCTGATTTGACACCTAGCCTGGAAACTTCCATATGCTACAGGTACGGCCCTAAAAAGCAATAGATAAATATAAAAATCTAAAGATTTGTATATGTTTTTGATATGTAATATAAGTAATGATACAAAATTCAGAAGGTTCTAAAGGGTACATCATGAGACATCTCCCTCCCACCCCCCCTGCCCGGGGAGGCAGATATTGTTAATGGTCTTTTGTGTATGTTCCATAGATGTTTTATTCACATGCAGACACATATCTGTATCTACAGCTATCCCCTCTTTTCATTCTGTTCGGAGCCCAACTGCACCTCCACATCACTCATATATTAAAATCCTAAGCCAGCACGTCTGAATGGACTGTATTTGGAGACAGGCCTTTCAAGAGGTGATTGTGGTAAAATGAGATCGTATGTGTGGCCCCGACTCATAGTGACTGGTGTCCTTGCAGGAAGAGGCGATGAGGACCCAGATACCCACAGAGGGACCACCAGGTGAGGACAGAGGAAGGTCAACAAGGCAAGGAAAGAGTCTCAGGGAGACCAGCCCCATCAACAGTGTGATGTCAGTGTTCCAGCCTTGGGGACAGTGAGAAATAAGTGTCTACTGTTGAAGCCCCCGGCCCCTGGGACTTTGTTAAGGAAGGCCCTCCTTTCACAAACTGCCTGCCTTGATGCATTGTCTTTTTCACTAAATCTGGTGTTTAGTTCCAAGACTTTTTTTTTTTTTTTTTTGGCCAAGCACATGGCATGAGACGGTTCCTGGGTCAGGCATAGAACCTGAGCCACAGCAGTGAAGATGCCAAATCCCTAACCACTTGACCACCAGGTAACACCTCACTTACTGTATTTTAAAGAAGCACACAAAGGCTTCCTACTTTATTTTATTGTGTGGATATCCAGAATTTTTTTTTCTTTTTCTTTTTCTTTTTTTTTGCTTTTTAGGGCCGCACTCGTGGCGTATGGAGTTTCCTAGGCTAAGGGTACAATTGGAGCTACAGCTGCTGGTCTACATCACAGCCGCAGCAATGCCAGATCCAAGCAACGTCTGCAACTTTCATCACAGCTCATGGCAATGCCAGATCCTTAACCCACTGAGCGAGGCCTGGGATCGAACGCACAATTTCATGGTTCCTAGTCAGATTCGTTTCTGCTGCACCATGACAGGAATTCCATGGATATCCAGAATATTTTTATGGCATGGATGTTACATAATTTATTTGACCTCTTTCTTTTTGATGAACATACGATTTCTAATATTTTGCTATTAGAAATAACAGTCATAAATAAATACATATGCTCCTGCATAAGTAATTTTACACATGGACAAGTACATCCATGCAATCAATTTCCAGAAATAGTATCACTGGGATGGAGGTCATGTGCAGCAAAGTGTCTGTAGTCATTGACAAATTGCTCTCCTGGAGGTTTCACAGATGGACACAGCCATCTGTGAGAATCTGAGGGAAGGAGAGGAGCTCAGCTTCTCCCATGAGCTGTTCATCATCCAAAAATTTTTTAAAAGATTTTTATTTACTTTTGTGTGTGCGTGTGATTTTATTTCTGCATTGCTACATATGGAAGTTCCCAGGCCAGGGAACAAACCAGCACCACAGCAGTAACCTAAGTCATATCAGTGACAATGCCAAATCCTTAACCTACTGAGCTGCAAGGGAACTCCTCATTATCCAAATTTTTGATCTTTCCCAATCTGGAAGGTTAAAAAAAAAATTCACATTTTGGGAAATATCATCTTGCCTTTCTCTTATTATGAATGATGTTAAATATCTCTTATAAGTGTGGAATATTTTTATATTTCATCTTTTGCTTATGGTTCTTTTTCTAATGGCTTTTTTGGTATCATAGACATTCCTTACTTGTTAGAAAATATAGTCATTTTCCATAATATGAGTGGCAAACATTTTCCCTAGTTTGTATTGGTCTTTTGACATTCTTCCAAGGGGGCCATGTAGAACATTTTTGAGTTTAATGTAACCTGTTATTAGTGTCCAATTAGTGGCGCCATGACTCCTGATGCCCACTAATTAGGCACGGGTGAGGGCACCGTCCTCCTCCAGGCTGCCTCACTCAGACACCAGCCTCAGGCTCAGGGCTCTCTAGGCCTTTCACCCTTCTGGCTAATGGACTGCAATTTGGGGTTACTGCACCCACTCAATTTTAATAATTTGCCAGAACGTCTCACAGAACTCAGGAAAGTGCTATGCAGTTTTTGTTTTTTTCTTTTTACAGCCACACCTGCGGCATATGGAAGTTCCCAGACTAGGGGCTCCATGGGAGCTGCAGCTGAGGCCTACACCACAGCCACAGCAACATGGGATCCGAGCCATGTCTGTGACCTATGCCACAGCTTACAGCAATGTCGGATCCTTAACCCACTGAGTGAGGCCAAGAATCAAACCCTCATCCTCACGGACACTATGTCAGATCCTTACTGAGCCACAACAGGAATGCCCAGTTTTTGTTTGTTTAAATTTCAGTTTTTATTAGAGCAAAAGTGTACAGGTCAGAACCAGCTAAGAGCAGACAGTGAGGCAAAGTCTGGGAGGGTCCAATTTGAAACCTCTGACATCCTCTCCCTGTGAGCTCAGGACGCATCAGCCTCCTGGCACAGTGGCATGTCACGAGGAGCAGAGATTGGCAGCATGGGTGCTCACACAGTTCCCACTGGGCTTTGTTGTGTAGGTGCAAGTAACCCAGTCGTGGGCCACTTGACTGAACTCAGCCGCCAGCTCTCCCTCCCTTCCCTAGGGTTGAGCTGAAACCATGTGACCCAAAGCCGCTCGTCTAATCACCAGCTGGTCTTCCTGTCCTAGCCAGCCCCTGTCTGAGTCCTCTCCTCAGTACAAACTCTCAGGGTCCCCTGGGAATGACAGACAGTCTCATCACCTGGGAAATTCCAAGTATTAAAGATCACCTCCCAGGAACTGGAGACAGGCCAGCCCAGTGCTTTCTTACACAGGGTACAGATTCTGGATTTTGTATTGTATGTAGAAGGTTCTTCCCTTTTCTGAGGGATATTGTTATAAAAACAAATTGCTGTGAGTTCCTCTGGGACCTGAATGATTCCTTTATTCCCTCAAATGTATTTTTTCAGTTTGAGATGTAGTTGATATTCAACATGTATTTTTTAAAATTGTATTGAAGTATATGAGAAAGGAATGTATATACTGTATGCCTGGGTCACTTTGCTATACAGCACAAACTGGCACAGCATTATAAATCAACTACACTTCAATTAAAAAATACATTTTATTGAGATAGAGTTGATTTACAATGTTGTGCCAACATGTATTTTTGATCCATCTGAAACTTATTCTAGTTTATAGGATATAGATTCAACTTTAGTTTTTTTCCTGGATAAGTTGTCCCCAAACCACTTACTGAAAAAGCTATGTATGTTTCCTTCTCGAATTGAGTTGCTAACTTTATCACTTACTAAATTTCTCTATGTATGTAGATCTACTTCTTAGCTTCTCAGTGTGTTCCATGGATCTGTTTTTCATGTGTTCATAGCATAGTTTTAATTATTGTACTTTTATAAGGTATGACTTCAAATTGATATTACTAGGAAATTTCTTAAAGTTCTGTAGAACATTCTTTTGGAACCAGATTTAAAACCAAATACTCTGTATAGCCCAGAGAACTTTACTCAATATTCTGTAATAATCTATATGGGAAAATAATCTGAAAAAGAATGGATATATGTGTATGTATAACTGAGTCACTTTGCTGTACACCTGAAGTTAACACAGCATTGTAAAGCAACTATACTTCAATATTTTTTTTTTCTTTTTTTTGTCTTTTTAGGGCCATACCTAAGGACACCTGAGGCATATAGAAGTTCTCAGGCTAGGGGTTGAATCAGAGCTGTAGGTGCCGACTTACACCACAGCCACAACAACGTGGGATCCAAGCCTTGTCTGCGATCTACGCCTAGCTCAAGGCAACACTGGGTCCTTGGCCCACTGAGCAAGGCCAGGTATCTAACCAGCATACTCATGGATACTAGTTGGGTTTGTTACCTCTGAGTCACAATGGGAACTCCCAACATTTTAAAAATAAGAAATGAAAAAACAACCAAATGCCAATTAGTGGTCAAATAGCAACATAGCCATCAAATGAGTAGCCATATCACCTCGATCTGGCTTGTGAGCCAGTTAGCAGCTCACTGTAGGACTTGCTTCCAATGAAATGCTAACTCGATGGGTCAGCACGGAGGGGAACTCACACAACTATGCTCCACCTATTTGTCTTTTGTAAGAAGTTGTGCAGATTCACATGGGCAATTTTCACTGCATTGGAAACAGCCCAGAACTGCAGCCCCAACTCTCCTCTGATGCAGTGGGAACTTTGGCCTTCTTAACGGTCAGCAGTTGCAGGAGCTGGGCACGTGCTTTTCTCAGAACATCTCACCTCCTGGCCCTCTTGACCTGGGGCTGAATCTCAACTCCTCCCAGCGGGATCAGCAGGGGGGCTCCCCTCTGCTCCTGACCAAGACAGGTCTGAGTCAGTCAGTCACCTCGCTCCAGGTCAGAATCTAGTTCTTTGCTTGTCAGCGCTTCCATTTTCATCCTCAGACTTTTCCCTCCCACTGGGTAGAGAAGATTTGTGGAATTTTCCAGAACCAAAGCACTGTTTTCCTAGGATCACAATTTTTTTGAGAAGGATAAAGTGGCATTATCCTAGTTTTCCTCAGATCTGTTTAATTTCAGATAAATTATTGAAGAAAAATTTTGAAGTGATTTAATTATTAAAAAACTGCTCATTTGGAGTTCCCATCGTGGTTCAGTGGAAACAAATCCAACTAGGAAACATGAGGTTGCAGGTTCCATCCCTGGCCTCCCTCGGTGGGTTAAGGATCTGGCGTTGCCCTGAGCTGTGGTGTAGGTCACAGACGCGGCTCGGATCCCGCATTGCTGTGGCTGTGGTGCATGAAGGCCGGCAGCTGTAGCTCCAATTAGACCCCCTAGTCCACATGCCACAGGTGCAGCCCTAAAATGACAAAAGGCAAAAAAACCCCCAACCAACCAAACAAAAAAAGCCCTGCTCATTTTTAGTTGGACTATAAATGTGTAATTGTCACAAAAATTTTAAGCCCATTTGGACTGTTTTATGCTGTATATTTTTTCTTTAATTCTACTTACTACTTCGTGAAGAAATATTGATAAATTTCTCAATTAAAAAAAGGTTTTGGAATTCCCATTGTGGCTAAATGGGTTAAAGACCTGACAGTCTCTGTGAGGATGCAGGTTTGATCCCTGCCATCTTTCAGTTAGTTAAGGATCTGGCATTGCCATAAGCTGCAGTGTGGGTGGAAGATGCGGCTCAGATCTGGTATTGCTGTGGCTGTGGCTGGCAGTTGCAGTTCCCATTTGACCCCTAGCCTGGGGTCAAATCCATATGCTGCAGATGTGGCCATGGAAATTTTAAAAACAAACAAACAAACAAAAAAACAGTTTTGGCATTCTCTTGTGGTGCAGTGGGTTAAAGATATGGCATTGTCACTGCAGCAGCTCAGGTCAACTGCTATGTTGTGGGTTTGATCCCTGGCCTGGGGAATTTCTACATGCTGTGTATGCAGCCAAAAGAAAATAAGAAAAGATTTATGGGTGAAATAATGTAATGACATAACATTACATTATGTCTGAGATTTGCTTCCAAATGATCTGGTGTGGGGGTGGGTGATTAGTAAGTTTACAGAAAATACAAATTTGGCCATGAGTTGATGATGATCATTGAATCTGGATAATGAGGTCACCTGCAGTTTCACTGTATTTGTTCATTATGACAAATATTTAATTCTGTTTAGTGTGTTTGAAATTTTTATTGAAGAGGAGAGAAGCCCACTTTGGATGACCCTGATTCTGATGACTATGATGCAGCTCAGCAATAGCGTTGTGGGCACCAGAGACCACTCCCCCGGCCAAGGTCACCTCCTCCCCAAACAGGCACTTCTGGGGGGTACAAGAGCTTTCCCAGCTCCTTTCCTTCCTCCCAAGGCTTCTGGGCAGAGTTCCTACTGCTCTTCTTTCACATCATCTTTCTTTTCTATTCTGAATTCCATCTCACGCTTTTTCTAATTATTCCCAACAAAGAAGAAACTAGAAATTCACATATGCTGTGACTGAGAATCTTTTGGCCAAAAGTGTGTTCAGAAGTAGCCCGAGGCGTGGAATTCTTCCCAAGAAGAGCATCTGGGGAAGGAGTTCTGCCTTGGTTTTCTGTAAAATAAGGCTATTTAACATAGAGCTGAAGAAAGCATAGTGAGCAACTTTTCATTTTCCTGTTAATTGCCCTTGAGCCGAGAAACAGAACTAAAAAAGCATTCAAAAAAAAAAAAAAAGGAGTTCCCACTGTGGCACAGTGTATTAAGAATCTGGCTGCAGTGTCCTGAGTCACTGCAGAAACAAAAGTTTGATCCCTGGCCCGGTGCCATTGGGTAAAGTATCTAGTGTTGCCACAGCTGTGGTATGGGTCACAGCTGCAGCTCCAATTCAGTCCCTGGCCTGGGAATTTTCACATGCTGTGGGTGTGGCCATAAAAAAAAAAAAACCTAAGAAGTTATTTAAACAAGATGCTTGACTTGAAGGGGAAAACTATCTAGGACTCATTTCTTTTAGAATAATTTATCCTTACTTAAAGACACATTGCCCTACGTGTTACAGCTACATACAAAAAAAAAAAAAAAACTATAAACTTATTCTGGGTTTTACAGTGAAAATGAAAAACATTAAAATTCTCCAAGTGGGAGTTCCTGTGTGTCTCAGTGGGTTAAGGATCCAGTGTTGTCGCTGCTGTGGTTTGGGTGGCTGTTCTTGCGCAGATTCGGTCCCTGACCTGGGAGCTTCTGCATGCCACTGTCAAAGCCAAAAAAAAAAAAAAAAAAAAAGCCCTCTAATCAAACAAGGTATGCAATAATTTTTCTGGTGTCCTTTTTTTGTTAAACAGTGAAAGCAAAGGACTTACTGGCAAATAAAGATAAGAGCTAAATAAGCCAATAATGCAGAAAGAGGCTTTTTCATGGGAGCAGTATTTTCTCCCATCCCATCTCCTCTGATGTGGATCAAAACATACCCTTGGCCATTTAGTTAAAAAAAAAAATCAGTATGCTTGTGCACAAACCCCCATTACTTAATGTACAACAAAGGAGTGGGAAAGGGGAAAAATGAAAAACTAGAAAAAACTATACTGTAGCAGTCAGGAAGCGGGGGAACCAAACTCTGGTTTTCTAACTGAGAATGACTTCCTGCTTCTGGAGTAAAGTAGCATGTCCCCTTTTTAGCAGACAATTCCTGTCTGCAGCTGGGACCTCAACTGTATCTTTCTCCTCCATTTCCAGCTCTGCAGGTGGGTCTGTCTCATTGGTCAGCTGCCCAGCAAATCAGAATCTGACCTGCCTCACCGACAAACTCTGCTGTTCACAATAGGCTTTCATGAAAAGCAGTTATGCCTCCGAGTCTTAAACTGCACCCGGGAACCATCCTGCCGCCTTCGCCTGAACATGATCGTGGTCCTCGGTCTTGGGTCCCTCCTTGGGCTTTTCATCAGACATGGTGGCTCCAGAGTCTCCTCAGTGGCCGCTTCAGGTAAAGGTACCAGGTTAGCACAAGACAAGCACAGAGCAGCACCAGGAGTGGCAAAAGAAAGAGGCAGCATCAGTCAAAATGCACTTTCTAAAATAAAGAATAAGTCCCTTGAAAGTGTAAATTTAATTGGTTAGAACCTATTATACCAGGTCAGGGGGAGATCTTCACTCTGGGGTCTACTTCCAGCCAATTACTTATGAAATAGCTAAGACTTTACTGGAGGCATCTGAAACTCCTGGGTAACTGAAACCTCTGTGTCAAAGCTCTTAGCACAGGAGGGCGTCTCCATCAGCTAAGAGAGCAAAAACTGCTCATTTCAAGCGCGCCAGAAGAGAATAAATTACTGATGATGTTTTATAACTGCCACATCCCACAGTCACTTCCAGAGCTGGGGTGTGAATACAGGTATGCCGGAATCATGGAGTTCACACTCTTAAAAAATTCAATGCATTTCAGATACGATGGGTGAAAGACCCTGGGAAGGAAGAGTAAGAAAACTATTCAAAATGTTTTTAGTTGGTATTAGGAAGACTGGGGCTGTCGCTACATTACCCTGCTTGTGGTTGAGATCATTTTGGAAAAAATATTTGCACTATGTATGGCAAATTTCTTTGATGTCATTTTAATGCTGACTTTCTAGAGGTGGGAAGGTCACTTAGAGATGAGGCTGCTAAGAAAACAAACAGAAGGGCTTGTTTCCCTTTTAGCTGTAGATCCAAAGACAGGACTCGCCCTGAGAAAAAAGAACTCCTTCTATGCTCTGGTTTCAACAAAGAAAAGCAGTGTCTTTTATTGTGGACATGCCTTAACTCAACGCCAAGTTACTCAGCTCAGTTTTAATCCTGGGGCTACAATCGAATCATTCAAAACCCCATTATTACACCTGAGAGTGGGGCATGTTCCAGTCTGATTCGTACCTGGTAGCACATTGCAATAGCAAGTCAGGGCTTATTCAGCTGTTGGCTTTAAGATGCAGATAGAATGCAGCCTTTCTCTCATTCTATTCTGTTACGGTTCCCAAAAGTTACTGCCCAGAGGGTACGGAAACCCCAGGCTTCGCACACATTTGCTTTGAGGATCTTGGATTTTGAGAGCACTAGAGATAAGATTTGCATACATCACACACGTGAAAAATAGGTCTAAGTAAATGCAATGTGGTCAGTAGGATCTTGCTGCCTGGATAAAATGAGGTGCTCTGGAGTGAAACTGTGGACTTGGATTGGTGGTCACTACTAAAAGGGCGTCCTGAGACGTCTGGGTACAGAAGGATGACTGTTTCGACAGGCAGTTTGGCTGGAGGAACAGGCAAGAAAGCCGCTTCATGGGCAACTGTGAGTCATCGTCTCCTTAGGACCAGGGAGGAGAAGGACCAGGGCCCAGGACAGAGCAGTCAGAGGCCCAGAGAGAAGCTTTCTCTGCACTGTGCCCTGTCCACAGTGCTCAGGGAACTGCGGAGCGCATTCCCAGAATCTGTGCCTGGTGGGGCTGATGAGCAATTTGCGGCTGCCTTGCACAGGATGGAACCCTTCCGCCCCTAATGGACCAGAAGCCATTAGCGCCATCGACCGCCGGCCTGGTTGCAGCCCCAGCCCCTCCCTGGTGGCGGATGAGGTAGGAGCTGAGGCAGGAGCAGGGATGGACTGCCTTCCCAAGTCATGGTCCAGGCCGTGCAGATCATTCAGCACAAGCCTGCATCTGGAGCAGAGACCTCAGAAGTGTATGGAGGAGGAAAAGCTGGGCAGAATTGGGGCTGACATTTTGACATCAGCAGACGTGGACAAGCAGCCGAGGGGTTTAGGAGAACAAGGCTGGTGCAAAGGGAGCTGTCGGACCAGCAGATGTATCTCTGGGAAAGTCAGGATCAGGAGTAAAGTCTCGCCCTCTCTGCGGCCTCTGCCTCCCTGCTCCTAACGGATGAGAGTGTGCCTGTTACCTCCAGGTCCAGCCCTGGGAACTTCTGCACAGTCCTCGCTGTAGGTCCAGGGATGAGAGTGCTGTGTCCAGCGCCGGAGGGCAACGGGAGATCCTGAAAGAGGGACAGTGTGGTATAATAAAACACACAAGACTCTTTTACATTTAGAAAGTGGAGGACCAGGAGGCACTCTGTTCCGCAGAACAAAGGTGCATAGGCTTTAGCCCTCATGACTCTTATTAGGGAAGGTGACGTAGGTTAATGAGCAAAATCAGGCGCAGGTAATGATAAAGCCATCTCTTTGTGCTTGTGCTTTTGCACGTGCGCCAAATTTGTTCACTGCAAAGTTCAGCAGTTTCAATGGTCTCCAACATTAGAGATCAGAGATTCCTGGGGCAAGGGGAGGCCTATTGGTTACAGAGTACAAATTCTTTCTTTTTTTAAATTATTGTGGTAAAATAGATATTAACATAAAGTGTACTGTTTTAACCCCTTTTAAGTGTTTAGTTCAATGACATTAAGTATATTTGTTGCCAAAATTTGGCCTCTGTCCACAGGTGCTGAATAGAAATGCAGAGGCAGTGTTTGGGATGAAGGAGAAAAAAATAGCTTTTATTGCTTTGCCAGGGAAAGGAGGCCATGGCAGACTAATGCCCTAAACGCTGTGCCCTCGAAGAACCATGGGGAGTTTTGTAGTCTAAAAGGAGAAAAACAGGGTTTCAGATAAGAATCAGGGTTGGGGCAGACATGCACTCTTCTTTCTTTGGGGGAATCTTAGTCACTGAAGTTGGCTGGAGATCTTGGCAGGATCCTACCGGTGGTCTTCTGGGTTATTGTCTGGAATAACAGTACTTGCGAAAACGGCAGATTGATCAGAGATTAGGACAAACTAGGAAAGTTCCTGAAAAACATCATGTGCTAATAATCTTTAACCCACAGCCAGTCATGCTGAGGATGCCAGATCTGTAGTTTATAGGTAATTGTGTTTAGGGTGAAATTAAACAAGGGAGAAGTACAAGGAAGGGCTCCAAGCTGTTCAATATTAAAGTGTTCATTTCTAAATGAAGCATAAGGAATACAGCTTTTCTCCTAGGGGTATAAGATGCCTATGTCATTATGTGTAGCCCTTGAGAGGGACCCAGGACCCTGCCCCAAGGCTGCACTGTTATTCCTTGACTGCTCCTCCCTTGTCTCTGCAGCCCCTCCCTGCCCTGATCAGCAGGTGCCCCTGGGGACTCAGGCCTGGCCCTGGAGGCTGAATGAGGCCCCTTTCCTAAAAACCAGAAGTGGGGGAGACAGGGAGGCTTTTGTTCCCCAGAACCCCACAGGGCCCTGTTCAGTTACACATTCACATTAATTCACAACCATCACCCCCGTCCAACCCCACAACTTCATCTTCCCAAACCGTCTCCTTTAATTACCTGCTCCCCCTCCCCTAGCCCTTGGTAACCTCCATCTGACCTTCTGTGTCTATGAGTCTGATACTCTAGGCACCTCCTTTAAGCAGATTCCTATGACATTTGTCCCTCTGTGTCCGGCTGATTTCCTCAGTACATTGTCTTCAAGGTTCATCCCTGCTGTAGCATGTGTCAGAATGTCCTGCCTTCTCACCCCTGGGTACAGTTGCATTGTGTTTACACACATCTTGTTTATCCCTTCCTCCTTCCAAGGGCACTTAGGTTGTTTCCAACTTTTGGCTATTGTGAACAATGCCGCTATGAATGCAGGTGTACAAATATCTTTCCGAGTCCCTGTTTTCAGTTATCTTAAGGATAAACCAGAAGTGGAATGGTAATGATGTGTTTAATATTTGTAGGACCTGCTACACTATTTTCCACAGGGCCTGCATGTTGCATTCCCACCAACAAAGCACCAGGGTTCCAATTTCCCCACCTCCTCGCCCACACTTACTTATCTCTGTCCCCCCACCCCCTTTTTTATGATGGTCATCCTGGTGAGTGTGAAGTGGCATCTCATTTGTGGTTTTGATTTGCATTTCCCTGATGACTCATCATGTGAAATGTCTTTTCATGTATTTATTGGCCATCTGTATATCTTTGGAGTAATGGCCATTCAGACCTTTGCCCAGTTTTTATCAGGTTGCTTATTGCTGTTGTTTGTCTTTGAATTGTAGGGGATCTTTATAAAGTTTGGATATCAATACTTTGCAAAGGTTTGCAAATATTTTCTCCCATTCTGTGAGCTGTCTTTCACTCTGCTGATAGTGTCCTGGGCTGCACAAAGTTGTTAATTTTTTTTTTTTTTTTTGGTTTGAGAGGTGGTAATTTATTCACTTAACAAAATACCATTAAATCCCCACAGTATGTAGCTATGTTAATCACCATAGGGGTTATGGAAATGGATAAGGCATGTATCTAGCCTTCTAGGACCTCAGACTTTAATAAAGAAGGCAAAGAGAGGTGCCAGGATACTTTAAAATTAATGCCAAGAGAGAGGTACAAACCACCTACTCTAAGGATTCAGACTAAGTGAAATCTATGAACAGGAATGGCAGTGGCATTTCAGCCCTAACTTGAAAGGTGAGAAAAAGTGTCCCAAGGGAAGATGGAAGAAACTAGCATTCCAAATGGAGGGCAAGTTGAGAAGCAAAGTTGCAGAGATGAGGCTAGTGACATAATCAGACAGAATGAAAGGATTTTTAAGGTAGATAAGGCCACAAAGGTGAGATAGATAGGAGAACACTGGACACAGCTAAGAAGAGTGAATTTTACTTGGTAGGTGGTGAGGAGCATGCAAAATTGGCAGTAGGGAGTGACACTAGCATATTGGTAGTCCAGGCAAGCTAATCTTTCAGAGGCATATAGAATAAATTACATTCAAGGCAAAAGATATTTGTTCGTTATCTTTCCATTAGTCCAGTAGTGCTTGAAGGGGTCAGATTTCAGAAATGTGTTCTGAAGGTTCTTAAATGACACAGCAGTACTACATTTAATATAGCAGTAAATGGTTAGAAACTTGGTTTGCCTCCCAGTTCTACCACTTGCCAGCTGTGTGACCTTGGGGTGTCACTTAACCTCTCTGTTTTTTTTTTTTCTCTTAATGGATTTTATTTCAATTATAGGTGTGCATAAATCATCACAAGTCAATTTTACAGACTTTGTATCCCAAACCCCCAGTGCATCCCCCCACCCCCCCCAGATTGTCTTATTTGAAAAACCAAGGTTTTCCAAAGTCTGTGAGTCATTGTCTGTTCTGTAAGAAGGTTCATTGTGTCTTTTAGTTTCCACATGTAAGTGGTATCATTGGGTGTTGCTGTCTAATTGTCTGACTGGTTTCACTTTGCATGATAATTTCT
>PVHT021183608.1:19183161-19211386 GCA_004024745.2 Catagonus wagneri | reverse complement strand
CCAGCACTTATTGTTTGTAGTCTTTTTGATGATGGCCATTCTGGCTGGTGTAAGGTGGTACCTCATAGTGGTTTTGATTTGCATTTCTCTAATGAGGAGTGATGTTGAACATCTTTTCATGTGTTTATTTGCCATCTGCATGTCTTCTCTGGAGAACTGTCTGCCTAGATCCTCTGCCCATTTTTGGATGGGGTTGTTTTCGGTCTCTAAAAATTTGTCCATTTCTTCTAGATTATCAAATTTGTTGGCATGTAATTGTTTATAGTATTCTGTCATGGTTTTTTGTATTTCTGTAATATCTGTTGTGATTTCTCCTTTTTGATTTCTTATTTTGTTTATTTGGGTTTTTTCTCTCCTCTTCTTGAGTCTTGCCAGAGGTTTGTCAATCTTGTTTACCTTTTCAAAGAACCAGCTCTTGGATTTATTGATTTTTTTTCTATTGTTTTTTTGAATTTCTATTTTATTGATTTCCTCTCTGTTCTTAATGATTTCCTTCCTTCTGCTGACTTTAGGGTGTTTTTGTTCTTCTTTTTCTAATTCAATTAGGTCATGGGTTAGGTTGTCGATTTGAGATTTTTCTTCTTTTTTGAGGAAGGCCTGTAATGAATGCTGTGAACTTCCCTCTAAGCACCGCTTTTGTGGCATCCCATAGATTTGGGGTTGTGTCTTCATTCTCGTTTGTTTCAAGGTATTTTTGTATTTCTTTCTTGATTGCCTCATTGACCCATTTGTGTTTTAGAAGCATGTTGTTTAGTCTTAATGTAGTATGTTTTCTCTCATTTCCTTTCCTGTGGTTGATTTCTAGTTTCATGCCCTTGTGGTCAGAGAAGATAATTTCTATACTCTTAAATTTGTTGAGGTTAGCTCTATGCCCCAGTATGTGGTCTATCCTTGAGGATGTTCCATGTGCACTTGAGAAGAATGTATATTCTGATTTTTTCGGATGTAATGCCCTGAACATGTCAGTCAGGTCTAACTTTTCTGTTGTGTCATTTAGGATCTCTGTTGCCTTACTGATTTTCTGCCTAGAGGATCTGTCCATTGATGTGAGTGGAGTGTTAAAGTCTCCTACAATTATTGTATTGCCATCTATTTCTCCTTTTATGTCTGATAGTACTTGTTGTAGGTACTTGGGTGCTCCTATGTGGGGGGCATGTATATTGACAATTGTAATATCCTTTTCTTGAATGGATCCTTTAACTATTAAGTAATGTCCTTCTTTGTCTTTCTTTATGGCTTTCACCTTAAAGTCTATTTTGTCTGATATGAGTATTGCCACTCCTGCTTTCCTTTCTTGTCCGTTGGCATGAAAAATCTTTCCCCATCACCTTACTTTCAATCTAGCTGTGTCCTTTGCTCTAAGGTGAGTTTCTTGTAGGCAGCAGATTGCAGGGTTTTGCTTATTTATCCATTCTGCCACTCTGTGTCTTTTGATTGGAGCATTCAGACCATTGACATTTAATGTGATTATTGATAGATATGTATTTATTGCCATTTCAGATCTTATTTCCAGTTGATTCTATGTTTATCTTTTCTTCTTTTCTATTTTTGGATGGATGGGTTCCAATTATTTTATACTTAAGTTTTTTTCTTTTCAGTGTTTGTGGGTTAGATGTCCCGTTTTGTTTTGTGGTTGCCCTGTTTTTTAAGAATGTTGACACCTTCTTATATCTGCTTGCTGTGGCCTGATAACCATATAGGCTTAAACACAACATTAAGAAAAGAAAATAGAAAAAAAAAGACTAAAGAAAAAAGTTGTTTTTTTTCCTTAAAGTTAAAAAAAAAAACAAAAAAAAGAAATAGTCTAAGTTTTCTCTGCTTTCCCTCCCCACAATGTATGAGGTTGTTGTCTCTTTTTTTTGTAATTTATTTTATTTTAACTAATTTATTTATTTTAGCATCGTCATGTTTCGATCTGCATATGGGCTTATTTGAATGATTGCTTTCTAATTGTGGTTTCCTCCATTCTAATTCTTACTTTTTACTTTTCTTTTTTTTTTTAATAGGAACCTTTTCAGCATTTCTTTTAGAAAGGGTTTAGTATTGCTGTACTCTTAGCTTTTGTTTGTTGGGGAAGTTTTTTATGTCCCCTTCTATTTTAAATGATATTCTTGCTGGGTAGAGTACTCTAGGTTGCAGGCCATTTCCTTTCAGCACTTTAAATATATCTTGCCATTCCCTTCTAGCCTGTAATGTTTCTATAGAGAAATCAGCTGACAGCCTTATGGGGGATTCCTTATACTTACTGCTTAGCCTTATGGGGGATCCCTTATACTTAATGCTTAGCTTTTCTCTTGCTGCCTTTAGGATCCTCTCTTCATCTTTAATTCTTGCCATTTTTAATATAATATGCCTTGGTGTGGGTCTGTTTGGGTTCAGCTTGTTTGGGACCCTCTGTGCATCTTGTATATTGATGTCAGATTCCTTCAGATTTGGAAAGTTTTTAGACATAATTTCTTCAAATATTTTTTCAATGCCCTTTTCTTTTTCTGCTCCTTCTGGAATTCCTATTATGCGTAAGTTGGGCTGCTTTATATTATCCCATAGATCTCTTATATTGCTTTCATGTTTTTTCATTTGATTTTCTGTCTGCTGTCTTGATTGCATGATTTCCATTATTCTATCTTCTACATCACTAATTCGTTCCTCTGCATTATTCAAACTGTTCTTTATTGCCTTTAGCTCAGTTTGCATCTCTGCAAATGAGTTTTCTAGCTTTTCTTGGCTCCTCCTTATGCAGAATGACAGTGATTTTGAAAAGGGCATGTTGAGCAGAGACTAAAACTAGGAAAGTTCCTGAAAAACATCAGGTTCTTAGCATAATCTTTAATTCAAAGCAATTGCACTCAGGACACATAATTCCTAGCTCAAAGGTGATTGTGTTAGGGTGCAATCAAGGGAGGGAGAAGCACAAGGAAGGGCTCCAAGCTATTCAGTTTTAAACTATAAACTTTAAAAAACTTAAGGAAAACAGTCTTTTAGGTGTATAAGATACCTACATCATTATGTGTATTCCTTGAGGCTGCACAATTTTTCAACCTTTATTTTTAAATTATAGTTGATTTATAATGTGCCAATTTCTGCTGTACAGCAAAGTGACTCGGTTATGTGTGTGTGTGTGTGTGTATGTGTACACACACACATATATTTTATATTCTTTTCCATTATGGTCTATCCCAGGAGACTGGATATAGTTCCCTGTGCTGCACAGTAGGATCTCATTGCTTATTCATTCTAAATATAAAAGTTTGCATCTACTAACCCCAAACTCCCAGTCCATCCCACTCCCTCCCCGCTTCCCCTTGGCAACCACAAGTCTTTTCTCTATGACTGTGAGCCTGTTTCTGTTTTATAGATAGGTTCATTTGTGCCATGTTTTAGATTCCACATGAATGTCCTATGGTATTTGTCTTTCTCTTTCGGACTGACTTCACTTAGTATGATAATCTCTAGTCACATCCATGTTGCTGCAAATGGCATTATTTCATTTTTTATGGCTGAGTAGTATTCTATTGTGTGTGTGTGTGTAGACTACATCTTAATCTATTCATCTGTTAATGGACATTTAGATTGTTTCCATGTCTTGGCTATTGTGAATAGTGCTGCTATGAACATAGGAGTGCATGTATCTTTTTGAATTATAGTTTTGTCTGAATATATGCCCAAGAGTAGATTGTTTGATCATATGGTAATTCTTTCTTTGGTTTTCTGAGGAACTTTCACACTGTTTTCCATAGTGGTTGTGCCACCTTACACTCCCACTAGCAGTGTAAGAGGGTTCCCTTTTCTCCACACCCTCTCCAGCATTTGTTATTTGTAGACTTTTTAATGATGGCCATTCTGACTGGTGTGAGGTGGTATCTCATTGTAGTCTTAATTTGCATTTCTCTAGTAATTAGTGATGTTGAGCATCTTTTCATGTATCTACTGGCCATGCATATGTCTTCTTTGGAGAAATGTCTATTTAGGTCTTTTGCCCATTTTTCGATTGGGTTGTTGGTTTTTTTGTTATTGAGTTGTATGAGTTGTTTGTGTATTTTGGAGATTAAGCTCTTTTTGGTTGCATTGTTTGCAGCTATTTCCTCTATTCTGTAGGTCGGTTTTTTTGTTGTTTTTTATTTTTTGTCTTTTTGGGGCCTCACCCTGGCATATGGAGGTTCCCAGGCCATGGATTGAATCAGAGCAGTAGCTGCTGGCTTATGCCACAGCAACTTGGGGTCTGAGTTGCATCTGTGACCTGCACCACAGCTCGAGGCATTGCCGGATCCTTAACCCACTGAGTGAGGCCAGGGATCGAACTTGTGACCTAACGGATACTAGTCAGGTTCATTAACCACTGGATATGATAGGAACTCCTCTTTTTTTTTTTTTTTTTAATGGTTTCTTTTGCTGTGCAGTAGCTTGTAAGTTTGCTTAGTTCCCATTTGTTTATTTTTGTTTTTATTTCTATTGTTTTGGGAGACCTAAGTAAACACTGCTACAATTTATGTCAGAGAATGTTTTGCATATGTTCTCATCTAGAAGTTTTATGGTGTCATGTCTTATAGGTAAGTCTTTAAGCCGTTTTGAGTTTATTTTTGTGCATGGTGTGAGGGTGCATTCTAGTCATTGATTACATGCAGCTGTCCAGTTTTCCACTTGCTGAAGAGACTGTCTTTTTCCCATTTTATAGGCTTACCTCCTTTGTTGAAAATTAATTGACCATAGGCGTGTGGGTTTGTTTTTGGGTTCTCTGTTCTGTTCTCTGTTTTTGTGCGAATACCACGCTATTTTGATTACTGTAGCTTTGCAGTATTGTCTGAAGTCTGGGAGGTTTATGCCTCCTGTTTGTTGGTTCCCTCCCCACCCAGGATTGCTCTGGTAATTCTGGATTGTTGATGGTTCCATATAAATTTTTGGGTATTCTAGTTCTGTGAAAAATGCCATGGGTAATTTTATGGGAATGGCATTAAATCTGCAGATTGCTTTGGAATTTTTTTGTTTTTTAGGACCACAAGGGCAGCATATGGAAGTTCCCAAGCTTGGGGTCAAATTGGAGCTACAGCTGCCGACCTACACCACAGCAACACAGGATCTGAGCTGAGTCTGTGACCTACACCACAGCTCATAGCAATGCTGGATCCTTAACCCACTGATTGAGGCCAGGGATTGAACCTGAATTCTCGTGGATACTAGTCAGTTTTGCTTCTGCTGCACCATAATGCAAAATCCCTGGAGTATTTTTTAAGTGATTTTATTTTTTTCATTTTTATTTTTTTTGCTTTTAAGGGCCATACCTGTGGCATATGGAACTTCCCTGGCTATGGGTCAAATAAATGTCAGATCCTTAACCCACTGAGTGAGGCCAGGGATTGAACCGACATTCTCATGGATCCTAGTTAGGTTTGTTAACCACTGAGCCACAAAGGAAACTCCTTAAGTGATTTTAAAAGGTATGCCTTTTTACATTCCCTATTTGATGTTTCATTATTAGTATACAGAAATGCAACAGATTTTGTTTTTTGCCTTTTTGTTGTTTTAGGGCCGCACCCGCAGCATGTGGAGGTTCCCAGGCAAGGGGTCTAATCAGAGCTGTAGCCACTGCCCTATGCCACAGCCACAGCAATGTGGGATCTGAGCCACATCTGTGACCTACACCACAGCTCACAGCAACGCCGGATCCTTAACTTGCTGAGCGAGGCCAGGGATTGAACCTGCAACCTCATGGATACTAGTATTCGTTTCCACTGAGTCACGACGGGAATTCCACAACAGATTTTTGAGTGTTAATCTTGTTTCCTGTTACTTTGCTGAATTCTTTTATCAGATTGAGTAGTTTTGTGTGGATGCGCTATTGTTTCTTGACTGTTCCTTCCTTGTCTCTGTATCTCCTCCCTTCCCTGATTAGCAACTGTTTGAACCTGCCCTTTGGAAGGTTATGAAGGCTGAATGAGTACTATTTCCTAAAAATGAGAAATGGGGGACACAGAAAGGCTTGTGTGCCTAAGAGTCCCATAGGTCCCTGCTCAATTTCATCTATAAGCTGTGAGCATAAAGCAAACAAGAACTTGCCTTAAAGAAGTAGAGAGCAGGTAATTGTATAGACCAGAATAAAGACATGGTCCCCATAAGTCACTGTATAAGACAGTAATTCTCTCCCTAGGAGAAGTAGGTGCAAAGTGGCCTCAGAGGTCAGAGGAAGGAGGATGGATGACTTCTCACTGAAAGAATTGCCATGGGCTTAATGGAGGAGGCGGCATTTGGAAGGAGTTTGGCAAGAACATTCTGGGTAGAAGCAGCAGAATAAAGTCTTAGAGAAGGTCTTGGAAGCTGCACATAGTTCCATTTGGTTGAGATTTAGATCATGAGATGGGAACAATGGAAAAGACAGGAAGCAGAGAAGCAGGTAGGATCAACTTGCAGAGGGTCTTGAATGTCAGGCAAGATTATGGACTTTACGGTGAGCTACTGAGGGTTTTTATTTAATTGTAGCTTATTAAAATATTATTAGTATACAGTTTTAAAGGTTACTTTTCTATATGGCAGAAATTGGCCCAACATTGTAAATCAGCTGTACTTTAACAAAAAATAAATATTAAAAGGTTACTTTCCATTTATAGTTATTACAAAATACTGGCTATATTCCCCGTGTTGGACAATACATCCTTGCGCCTATCTTAACACCCATTAGTTTTTTTTTGTTTGTTTGTTTTGGTTTGGGTTTTTTTTTTGGCATTTTAGGGCTATACTCGCAGCATACGGAAGTTCCTGGGCTAGGGGTCTAATCAGAGCTGCAGCTGCTGGCCTATACCACAGCCACCGGCCTATATCACAGCCACAGCATTGTTGGATCTGAGCTACATCTGCGACCTACACCACAGCTCACAGCAATGCCAGATCCTTAACCCAGTGAGTGAGGCCAGGGATCAAACCCGCATCCTCATGGATACTAGCCACAGTGGGAATTGCTTATACCCATTATTTTGTACCTCCCACTCACCAGCTCCTAGATTCCCCCTACCTCATAACCACTAGTTTCTTCTCTGCCTGTAAGTCTTCTGCTTTTTTTTTCACCAGTTGCATTTTTTTTAGATACCACATATAAGTGATATTATAAAGTATTTGCCTTTCTCTGTCTGACTTCTTTCACTTAGCATAATGCTCTCTAAGTCTGTCCATGTTGCTGCAAATGGCAACATTTTGTTTCTTTTTAAGGCTGAAAAATATTGCATTGTGTATAAATACCACCTCTTCTTTTTATCCATCTATTGATGACACTTAGGTTGTTTCCATGTCTTGGCAGTGGTAAATAATGCTGCTATGAACATTAGGATGCATATATCTTTTTGAATTAGTGTTTTTTTTTTTTTCAGATATGTACACAGAAGTGGAATTGCTGGGTCATTTGATAGTTCCGTTTTGAGTTTTTTGAGAAAGTTCCTTACTGTTTTCCACAGTGGCTGCACAAATTTACATTCTCACCAGCAGTGTAGGAGGGTTCCCTTGTCTCTCTATCCTCACCAGCATTTGTTATTTGTAGACTTTTTGATGACAGCTCTTCTGATGGATGTGATAGCTCATTGTAGCTTTGATTTGCATTTCCTTGCTGGTTAAAGATGTTGGTTATGTTTTCATGTGCCTGTTGGCCACTGGCATTTCCAACAAAGAGTGTTGAGCAGGGATGTGAAACTGGTGTAAAGTGCAGGTTTGACTCCATGAGGGGGATTCTGGATAGTGATGCCTGGTTTTTATGGTCATTCTTGTGTATTTCCACCCAAAGACTGATCCATGACCGGCAGCAATGGCATCACCTGGGAACATGTTAGAAAGGCCCGTCATCCTGTGAATCAGACCTGGTGAATCAGACTCTGTATTTTAATAAGATCCACAGGGAATTCCTCTGCACATCAAAGTTTAAAAAGCATTGGTCTACCCGTTGGATAAAGGAATTGTGGTTCTACGGGGGATGAGGGTTCTGAATCAATTCTTTATTACCTAAAATCCCGAGCACAATAGGGGAATGTATGCAGATAATAGGACTTTATGTTGTTTTTGGAAGTGACGGGCAGAACAGTTCATTTCTGGGGCCTGGGGACAAGCAAATGACATCGAGGGTAAGGAAGGGGTAAAAAATTCTGAAGCAGAAATTCTGCTCCTTCGTTTCACGGGCATCTTATAGTGAAGGCTTTTGTGGGTTAGTAGTGGGAGAATCAATATTCTTGTCTACGGTGAATGGGAGCCAGGATTATTTCATTTGAATAATTTATCATCCCCTTGCATTAGAAATTGAAGATGTGCCAGCTATTGAGTGTTTTAAAAGGTTGTAGTCGCTTTCTGTCTCTTCCTGGCTGCCATTTTAGGCCAGCTCTCTGGGTGCTTTGCCAAACTTTGTGAAGATAATTCCAGGTTAAAAAAAAATGCAACTTTGTCCTCTGTGAATTCTGCTCCAGACTCCACTTGGGCAGTATCATAGTCTTGTGAATGAAGGAGGAAAAGGCCAGGAAAAGATAGGCCTGGTTCGTTCAGAGATCTCAGGCCATCGTTTGCCCAATCAGAAGAAATTGGAAAGCACTCCGTGGCTCCTCATGTCATCTTTGCTGTCAGTCGTGCTCTGACCTCGAATGTTGGCTTCAGTAAGCAGGCGCCCATCTTCCTCTGCAGGTACCAGATGGACTGCGTGGTGGATGAGTCCTTGGACCTGACTGGCAGGGCTCCAGTCACAGCTAAGCTCCTAACCAGCTGTAGGGTCAGTCTTCGCTGAGTTATAGAAATCCTCTAAGCTTTAGTGTCTAGGCTGCCAAATGGGCTTGTTGGAAGGCTCACAGGAGCTGAGCTTTGAGAAGCTCTGGGTTCAGGGCCTTGTGCAGTATTTTTTTTTTTTTGCCATTTTGTCATTTTAGGGCCTCACCCATGGCATGCGGGGGTTCCCAGGCTAGGGGTCTAATCGGAGCTATTAGCTGCTGGCCTATACTGCCGCCATAGCAACGCAGGATCATTAACCCACTGAGCAAGGCCAGGGATCAAACCCGCAACCTCATGGTTCCTAGTCGGATTTGTTAACCACTGTGCCACGACAGTAACTCCCTCGTGCAGTATCTGATAAATGATGGCCACCGTTGCTATTATCCCATGTTTATTTAATTGGTCCTATCCTATAACCCAGGTACTTGAGTCTCTGCCCTAGTATCCTGGCCTCTCTGAGACTAGCGTCTCATCTGACTCATTTAACAAACATTTCCCCATCAATTTACTTTATGAGATGTTTAGACACAAGGAAAAGGAATTTCAGTGCCCGCCCATCTATCATCCACCTAGACATTAACATTTTAGTATCCTCATTTTCCCCATGTTTATCTATTAATCATCCCTCTTCCCATCTATCAATACATTTTTTTTTCAATTTTTAAAAAATTTTAAAATTGTAGTTGATTTATGGAGTTTCCGTTGTGCAGCAGTGCATTAAGGATCCAGTTGCAGCATCTCCGGTCGCTGCAGAGGCATGGGTTCCATCCCCAGCCCAGAGCAGTGGTTAAGGATCTGGTGTTGCTGCAGCTGTGGCATAGGTCAAAGCTGTGGCTGGGATTTGATCCCTGGCCTGAGAACTTACATATGCTGCGGGTGTGGCAAAAAAAAGTTCATTTACAGTGTGCCAATTTCTGCTGTACAGCAAAGTGACTCAGTTATACATATATGTACATTTTTTATATTATTTTCCATTATGGCCTATCCCAGGAGACTAGTTATAGTTTCCTGTGCTATACAGTAGGAGGACCTTGTTTATCCATTCTAAATGTAGTAGTTTGCATCTGCTTACCTATAACCCCCAGTCTATTTCACTTCCTTTTTCCTCTCCCTCCACAACCACAAGTCCCTTGGGTTTGTCTTCGTACATGGGGTTCTTTATGTCTATGAGTCTGTTTCTGTTCTGCAGTTAGGTTCATCTGTGTCATATTTTAGATTCCACATATAAGTAATATCATGATATTTGTCTTTTTTCTTTTCTTTTTTTTTAGGGCCGAGCCCGTGGCATATGGAGTTTTCCAGGCTGGGGGTTGAATCAGAGCTGTAGCTGCCAGCCTGTGTCACAGTCACAGCAATGCTAGATCTGAGCTGCGTCTGCGACCTACACCACAGCTCACTGCAATGCTGGATCCTTAACCCACTGAGTGAGGCCAGGGATCAAACCTGCGTCCACATGGATCCTACTTGGGTTCGTTACCACTGAGCCATGACAGGAACTCCCTGTCTTTCTGTTTCTGACTTCACGTCCGTGTTTCTGCAAATGGCATTATTTCCTTCTTTTTTATGGCTGAATAGTATTCCGTATGTACCACATCTTCTTAATCCATTCATCTGTCAATAAATATTTAGGTTGTTTCCATGTCTTGGCTATTGTGCATAGTGCTGCTATGAACATTGGAGTGCATGTATCTTTTTGAATTAGATTTGTCTGGATAAATGCCCAGGAGTGGACTGCTGGATCATATGGTAATTCTGATTTTAGTTTTCTGAGGTTCCATAGTGTTTGTGTCAATTTTCATTCCCACCAACAATGTAGGAGGGTTCCCTTTTCTCCACACGCTCTCCAACATTTTGTTATTTGTAGACTTATTAGTGATGGCCATTCTAACCAGTGTGAGGTGGTACCTCATTGCAGTTTTTTAAACATTTTTTAAAGTTTTATTGAAGTATAGTTGATTTACAAGGTTGTGAGAATTTCTGCTCTATGTTTTCTCATTGTAGTTTTGATTTGCATTTCTCTAATAATTAGTGATGTTGAACATCTTTTCATGTGCCTCCTGGCTATCTGTATGTCTTCTTTGTAGAAATGTCTGTTTAGGTATTTTGCCCATTTTTTGTTTGGGGTTTTTTTTTGGTTGTTGAGTTGTATGAGTTGTTTGTATATTTTGGAGATTAAACCCTTGTTGGTTACATGGTTTGCAAATATATATATATATATATATGCAACCTATAGAATGGGAGAAAATATACATATATATGGTTAATACATATATGTAGTTTCCTTTTCTGTGCAAAAGCTTGTAAGTTTGAATGGTACCATTTGTTTATTTCTGTTTTAATTTCTGTGGCCTTGGGAGACACCTAAGAAAACATTGCTGCTATTTAGTCAGATAAAGTCTTGCCTGTGTTCTCTTCTAGGAGTTAATGGTGTCATGTCTTACATTTAAGTATTTAAGCCATTTTGGGTTTAATCTTTGTACGTGGGTTGAAGGTATGTTCTAGTTTCGTTGATTTTCCTGTAGCTGTCTAATTTTCCCAGCACCACTTGCTAAAGAGACTCTATCTTTCCCATTTTATATTCTTGCCTTCTTCGTCAAGGTTAGTTGACTATAGGTGTATAGGTTTATTTTTGGGCTCCCTATTCCATTGATCTGTATGTCTGTTTTTGTGCCAATTCCACACTGTTTTGATTACTGTAGCTTTGTAGTGTTGTTTGAAGTGTGAGAGAGTTATGCCTCCTACTTCCCCCACTCCTCAGGATTGCTTTGGCAATTCTGGGTCTTTTGGGGTTCCATATAAGTTTTTGGATTATTTTAGTTCTGTGAAAAATATGGGTAATTTGACAGGAATCAAGTTACATCTATAGATTGCTTTGGGTAATATGGCCATTTTAACTCTTAATTCTTCAAATCCAGGCACATGGGATATCTTTCCATTTCTTTGAATCCTTTTTAATTTCCTTTATTAATGTTTTATGGTTCTCAGAATTAAAGTTTTTCACCTCCTTGGTATTGTTTTTGTTTGATTTTAAAAAGTACTGTTTTCTGCATTCCCTTTCTATTTCATTGTTAGTATTCAGGAATACAACTAATTCTGCATGTTAATCTTGTATCCTGCTACTTTTCTGAATTCATTTATCAGATCTATTAGTTTTTGTGTAGTCCTTAAGGTTTTCTGTATATGGTATCATGTCATCTGCATATAGTGACAGTTTTACCTCTAATGATTTGGATAACTTTTATTCCTCCTCTTCCTCTTTCTCTAATTGATGCGGCTGGGACTTCCCATACCATGTTGAATAAAGGTGGTGAGAGTGGGCATCCTTGTCTTGTTCCGGATTTTAGCAGGATGGCTTTCAGCTTTTCTCTGTTGAGTATTATTTTGGCTGTTTGTCATAAATGGCTTTTATTGTGTTAAGATACGTTCCCTCTATACCCACTTTGGTAAGAGTTTGTATCATGAATGGATGCTGGATTTTGTCAAATGCTTTTTCTTCATCTCATGTGGTTGAGATGCTTGTGTGGTTTTTGGCTTTTCTTTTGTTAATGTGGTATATGTTGTTGCTTGACTTGTGTATGTTGAAATTATCCTTGTGAATTTAGGATAAATCCCACTTGGTTGTGGTATATGGTTCTTTTTTTTTTTTTTTAACATGTTAATGGATTCAGTTGGCTAAAATTTTGCTGAGAATGTTTGCATATATATTCATCAAAGATATTGACCAGTAACTGTCTTTTTCGGTAGTGTCTTTGTCCGGTTTTGGTATTAGGGTGATGGTGGCTTCGTAGAATGTCTTTGGGAGTATACTACTTCTTTAACCTCTCTGACAATTGTAAGAAGGATGGGTATAAGTTCTTTATATGTTTGGTAGAATTCACCTGTGAAGCCATCTGGTCCTGGACTTTTGTTTGTAGGGAGTGTTTTTATTTACACAGCCTATTTCACTTCTAGTAATTGATCTGTTCAAATTATCTATTTCTTCTTGATTCAGTTTTGGTGAGTTGTATGTTTCTAGAAAGTTGTCCATTTCTTCTAGGTTGTCAATTGTTGGCATATAATTGTTCATATTATCCTTTTAAATGTTTTTTTTGAGGGGGCGTATTTCTGCATCATCAGCTGAGATTTCTCCTTTTTATTTATTTTATTTGGGTTCACTCTCTTTTCTTCTTGATGAGCCTGGCCAGAGATTTATCAGTTTTGTTTACCTTTTCAAAGAACTAGCTCTTGGTATTATTGATTCTTTTTTCTATTTTAAAAAATCTTTTGTTTATTTCCTCTGTGATCTTTATTATTTCCTCTGACTTTAGGCTCTGTTTGTTGTTCTTTTTCTAATTCTTTTAGGCAATAGGTTAGCTTGTTTATTTGAGATTTTTCTCTTTTTTTGAGGCCTGGATTGCTATGAATTTCCCTCTAAGAACTACTTTTGTGGCATAGCATAGATTTTGTGTGGTTGTATTTCATTGTCATTTGTCTTAAGGTATTTTTTAATTTCCTTTTTGATTTCCTCATTGTCCCATTGGTTTTTTAGGAGCATGCTGTTTAGTCTCCATGTATTCAGTTTTTTTTCTCATTTCTTTTCCTGTGGTTGATTTCTAGTTTTATACTGTTGTGGTCAGAGAGGATGCTTGAAATAATTTCTTAAATTTATTGAGGTTAGTCTTATGCTCTGGTATGTTGTCAGTCCTAGAGAATATTCCATGAGCACTTGAAAAGAATGTATATTGTCAGTTTTTTTAGATATAATGTCCTGAAAATATCAGGTCTAACTGTTGTGTCATTTAGGATCTTTCTAGCCTTACTGATTTTCTGTCTAGAAGATCTGTCCATTGATATGAGTGGAGGGGAGGAGTTAAAAGCTACTGCTATTGTATGACCATCGATTTCTCCTTTTATGTCTGTATTGGTTTTATGTATTTGGGTGCGCCTATATTAGGGCATATATATTGATGAATATAATAGCCACTTCTTGAGTTGACCCTTTTATCATTACATAGTGTCCTTTATCTTTTGCAATACATTCACATGTTTGGATGCATTTGTTTTTTCTTTTGGGGCAAAAGTTATAATCAAGGCAATACTCTTATCTTTGAGGTTCTCCTTTGTTGAGTTTGATAACTGCCTAAATCTGTGTAACCCAGACTCCAGTCTGTCAAGGACAGTCACATACCCAGAAAATCCTCTCATGTCCTTTCCCAGGGTTCCTAGCTCCTCCCTCCAAAGGCACCGCTGATCTATTTCTCTCATACAGTAGTTTCCTTCTTTTTTTGATAGACACTTCTCTTTTCATGTAGGAGTTTTGCCTCTTCTAGAATTTCAAATAAATGGAATCAAACTGTATGTAGAGTAGTAGCACATGCTCTTTTTAGTGGCTTGTTTCACTTAGCATGATATTTTTGAGAGTCTTCCATGTGGTTTTGTGTATCACTAATTTGTTTCTTTTTCTTGCTGAGAACTGTCACATTGTATGAACATACTGCAGTTTGTATATCCTTCTTCCTTTTGATGGACACCAGGGAGTTTCCAGTTTGGGATGTTATAGATATGAGTGATCTTTCCTGAGTCTTTTGTGGACATATGTTGCAATTCATTTGGCTAAATGCCTAGAGTGAAAATTCTGGGCCTTTTAGGGTCGGTGTATGATTAGTCTGACAGGAAAATACCACCTACCAGTATACACCCGCCAACAGTACATGAGATGTAGTTGTTTCACTTCCTTGCTATTTGGGGTTGGTGATTTTGATTTTAGCCATTCCAGTGTCTGTGTGGTAGTATCTCTTGTGGTTTTAATTATTTCACCTCCCTGATAACTAGTAGTATTGAGCAATTTTTCATGTGCTTATTGCCTTTCTTGTAGCTGATCAATTCTTTGACCATTTTAAATTGGGTTGTCTTTGTTATCAAGTTATAGGATTTCTTATTTATCCTAGATTCTAGTTTTTAGTTTCACAACTATTTTATCTGAGTCCATGGTGGGCCTATTTGTTTTCATTATAGTCACTTCATGAGCAAGGTTTTTTCATTTTGATGAAGTCAAATTTATCCTTCTTTCTCCCTTTTATGGTAACTATTTTCTGTTTCCTAAGAAATGTTAAAAAATTTTTCCCTACTCTAAATACATATGTTCTCCCTTAAAAGCTTTAGTACATTTATGAGGACATTTCTGTATACTGGGAGGCAGGTTTTGAAGTTTATTTTTTCCTGTGAGTACCCAGTTGTTTCTTCACCATTTGTGGCAAAGGTTTTCCTTTCTCTATTGCACTGATTTGGCACCTTTGTGGAAAAACCAAATGAACTCTTGCTACTGGTCTTCTGTGGGTTCTGGGGTCCAGGGTGTCAGGGGGTTTCCTTAGTGCTCCTCGCCCATCTGGCCCTGCACGCCCACCCTCTCTCTGAGCCTGTGGCATCTCCTCCCTCTGCGAGGCTTGTGGGGTGGGGAGATTCTCGGTCCCTTTGGTCCTTCCTCAGCCTTGGGCAGGGTGTCCTGCTTGGCCCCCGTTTTTCTCATGATGTTTGGCAGAGGCCACAGAGAAGAGCGTTTTTGCAAGTACAGATCACCATCCTTGTGCCTGGCACCTAGTTACTCTAAGTTGTCATACTGAGGCCACACTTGAGAATTTGTCCACATTTAGCTGTTTTCTCCCCACACTGCTTCTGGCAGCAGCTGTACCTCCCTCTGCCTCCGCCAAAGGTGAGTCAGCATCCTGTCTCTTCTCAAGGCTTGTCACCCTGGAATTATGTTCACCTCACTGATGGGCTCAAGAAAAGCTATCACATTTTAGAGTATCCGTTTTTTTTTTCGTGTTGTTAGGGTGGAAGCTGAGCTCTCAGTGAGCAAAGTGGAGCCCTGCCTCACTCATTGTAACAGATGCTTGCTGAGAGCCTTGTTTGCCAGGCTGTGCACAAGCAGAGGAGAGAAAACATGGTCTTTGCTGTCTGCTCCCTGAGCGTCTAGTGCATCGGGCCAATGGCAGTCACAGCAGGATGTGCTTACTGCTGGTGTGCATATCATCCCTGGAAAGGAGACAGCATGGTGTGTTGGGGGGTGTCAGCATGCAGGGCTGAGGGGCCATGTCAGTGTCAGTGTCTTACCTCCCGCAGGAGCTGTGGTTTCCAGGAGGGTGAAGAGGGTGAACACATCCTGGGCAGAGAAGCACCGCATCTGCAGTCACTGTGGGCTGTAGGAGCATGGCTGTCCTTGTGGGATCCTGTCCCTGACCGCCAGCTTTGCTGCTGGACCTCCCTGGCAGGCACTGCCTCAGAGCCCAGGCCTCTCTTAGATACCACCCAGCTACCTCGATTTTCTACCGAAACACCCCCGCACACACACACAGACAAGCTCAAGCTCACACTGTCCTCATCATAGCCCTGGTCACACTCCCCTGTCCTTCTCATCAACCCCACCACACTGTGTGCCTCTCAAGGGCAGTGAGGGTTTTCCTACCTCTGCATCCACTGTGCCCAGCTAGTGCCTGCCTTGATACGAGCCCGGAAAGTGCTGGATGAACTGAAATCAAAATGCTTCCCTGTATGTGCTGTCAGGGTACATGTTCTCTCCATCTCTCAGGTCTGAATAGTGCTTCTGCTGAAAAAGTGGGGTGTCTCAGAGGTTAACATGCAGATTCTGGGGTCAGTTTGTTTTTAATTGAAGAGACGGGATCGTCTTATTCCAGGCTCTCACTCCCTCCTGGAAGGTGCAGGTCTGGTCTTTGCTAAATGTTAACTGTTAGTGCGCTAAATTATTCACCCATTCCCCTAGCCCAGTGCCATCATTCACTGGGTATATCTGGAATGATCTCAGATTCTGTGTGCATCTCAACATAGGAGGGTAAGAAGTTGCTTGCTCTGCAGCATGGGTTTCAGCTGTGATTTTACAGAGCAAGTAACTTACACTTAAACCCAAGAAACAACAGAGGCATCTGTTTTCAAATGTGACATTCTTTCCCATGGGAAATGTTCTCAAATGTGTTTGTTTCTGCTTTTTGCTTTCTCCTGCCTCCTTGCCTCTTACCAGCAGAACAATGTCATATTTTTCCAGAATGTAGCCCACTCTTGGGTACATGGGAGAAAAGGATGACCTGAAATAGAAAACCCTACAATTTTCTAGTAGCAAATTGTGGGAGAGTTTAGGTTATCAAAATATAAAGAATGGCTTATATAGGCACAGTTTAGTAATTCCTCAGGTGTTTAAAATACATTTGACAACACGTTTATAATGATACTTATATTCATAGTTTTCGTTGCAGAGCTGAGGGAGAAATGAAACCTGGGCCAGTAGGATAACACCCAGAAGTGGCTCCAGAGACGTGACAGGCTGGTTTTTGGAGTCAGAGTGAGAGCTGACATGGTAATGGCCTTCTAGACAGCAGGTGCCAGGGTGCCACATCAGTGACTGTCTCAAAAACTTTTTTTTTTACTTTTCCAAAATTATTTTTTTCCTGTTTTACTGAGATAAGATTTACATACCATCCCCATGACCTTGGAATAATTCCAACAAGATCATGATGAATGATCCTCTTTTTTTTTTTTTTTTGACTCATGGGATCAATTTTTTAAAAAATTTTTATTGGAGTATAGTCGATTTACAATGTTCCTTCAATTTCTGCTATATAGCAAAGTGACCTAGTCACACACACACACACATATATATACATTCTTTTCTTTTCTACAATTTTCCAAATTTAATCCACTCAATTGTAGCTAAATGCTCATTTTCTTTATATGTCCCATTTTATGTCCCGTGTTTTTCCCTGTTTTTAAATGCAACTACCCCTACCACCTACAACATGA
Organism: Catagonus wagneri; assembly: GCA_004024745.2. Taxonomy (NCBI): domain Eukaryota; kingdom Metazoa; phylum Chordata; class Mammalia; order Artiodactyla; family Tayassuidae; genus Catagonus; species Catagonus wagneri. The sequence continues at coordinate 19,193,878 of PVHT021183608.1, read as the reverse complement.
TCTCTTTCCTGATCGTGGTTGAACGTTGTGGTCTCCTTCCCTATTTAAACTCCCCACCTCATTTCTATTTGACTCCCATTCCTGTTGGGGTTGGCCTTTACATGGCCCCACACTCCCCTGAAATCCTCTTTGTCTTTCTGCTGCCACGGGGCCTGCCGATCTGTTGCTGCTGGGAGCCAGCGGTTGGAGCTCCTTCTGAAGTTGATAGTAGCTGAAGCTGAAAATGGTGGAACACTCATCAAATAAATGCACAGACCTGTTTATATTTCCTTTCCTAGCATACAGTTAACAAGTGTTTGTTGAATAGCTAGTACTGAGACTGAGCTAAAAATAGAAATCCTTGTGTGTCTTATCAAATCAGAGGTGAGCTGATAAGCCTCACCACAACATGTGAGCTAGTGGACATAAGAATAAAGTGCTTGGAGTTCCCGTCGTGGCACAGTGGTTAACGAATCCGACTAGGAACCATGAGGTTGCGGGTTCGATCCCTGCCCTTGCTCAGTGGGTTAACGATCCGGCGTTGCCGTGAGCTGTGGTGTAGGTTGCAGACGCGGCTCGGATCCTGCGTTGCCTGTGGATGCGGCGCAGGCCAGTGGCCACAGCTCCGATTAGACCCCTAGCCTGGGAACCTCCACATGCCGCGGGTGCGGCCATAAACCCGCGGCCATAAAATGACAAAAGGCAAAAAAAAAAAAAAAAAAAAAAAAGAATAAAGTGCTTGGGGGCCCCAGGGGGTCGTGAAAAGCTTCATAAGTCGTGATCAGAGCAGATCCAGGCTTGGAAGCGCCCTGCAAAAAAAAAAATATCTTAATCATTTTGCTCTACACCAAAAAATAAACACAATATTGTAAATCAACTATACTTCAATAAAATATATATATTTAGAAAAATCTTAATCCTATAATTTTACAAAAACAAATGCCCATGTGAACACATGGCTAGAACACCTCCCTTGGTCTCAGTAGAGGCCATTGGAAATGGAAGTCCTGGGGCTTAAATTTCCTTGGCTTCATAGTAAATCTGCCTCTGGAGATGACAGTTTGGTTTTGAAGATTGTCTAGGAGTTTGCCAGACAAAGGCAGGAATAACCCCCCTGGCAAAACTATTAGTATTTGCAAGGGCCGAAGAAGTGAAATGATGTGTATCACAGTATTGATTGCATGGGATTGAGTGATGGTATAATGACATCAAAGATCATGGGGTCAGATTGACCATGGCCTTGATGTACCTACTGGGGAACTTTGTTTACAGTCTGTGTCATGTGTTTACTGAGTTTTACACACAATAACAATATGACCAGAAGTTCTTTTTGTGGCTCAGTGGCTTGTGAACCCAACTACTATCCATGAGGATGTGGGTTTGATCCTTGGCCTTGCTCAGTGGGTTAAGGATCCCCTGGCACTGCCAGAAGCTGTAGCTCTGATTCGACCACTAGCCTGGGAACTTCCATATGCATGGCCCTAAAAAGAAAAAAAACTTTAATTAAGAAAGGAGTTCCCATCGTGGCTCAGGAGAAACGAATCTGACTAGCATCCATGAGGATGCAGGTTCGGTCCCTGGTGTTGCTCAGTGGGTTAAGGATCTGGTGTTGCTGTAAGCTGTGGTGTAGTTCACAGATGCAGCTTGGATCCCACATTGCAGTGTCTGTGATGCAGGCCATAAGCTACAGCTCTGATTTGACCCCTAGCCTGGAAACCTCTGTATGTCACAGGTGTGGCCCTAAGAAGACAAAAGTAAATAATAAATAATGTGACCAGATCTGTTTTTTTTTAAGACAACTCTTTTAGAGGAGAATGAATAATTGCTTTACACTGGAAGTGCCTGAAACCCTTGATATCTGATATCATGTAATTACTAAGTTTAGAATTACTGTACTAAAATTTCAATGAATGGATTAGACCTGTATGTTTTCATGTAAATAGATCTTGAAAAGACAAGTGGGTAAAGCAAGTTGCAGAACATTGGAACAGTATATCACTTATGTAAAAAAATGTATTAACCTACAAACAATACCACATCCTGTTTATGGGTATATACACCAGCAGCTCCCAGGAACCTAACTGTGTTTCTTCTAGGAAAACCTTATCCCCCCTGAAAGCAGTGGTTCAGTACTTGCTAATTAAGGGTTCACAGTAAGTTTGTAGAATATAACTCCTGTGGAAAACAAGAATCAACTCGGGGAGTTCCCGTCATGGCACAGCGCAAATGAATCAGACTAGGAACCATGAGGTTGTGGGTTCACTCCATGGCCTCACTCAGTGGGTTAAGGATCTGGCATTGCCGTGAGCTGTGGTGTAGGTTGCAGATGCGGCTGGGATCTGGCATTGCTGTGGCTGTGGTGTAGGCCGGTGGCTATAGCTCTGATTCGACCCCTAGCCTGGGAACCTCTACATGCCACGGGTACGGCCCTAAAAGGCCAAAAAGACCAAAAAAAAACCCCAAAAAACAAAACTATTGCCTTTGGGATGGACAAGCAATGGGATCCTGTTGTATAGCACTGGGAACTATGTCTGGTCACTTGTGATGGAGCAAGATAATGTGAGAAAAAAGAATGTATACATGTATGTGTGACTGGGTCTCCTCGCTGTACAGTAGAAAATTGACAGAACACTATAAATCAGCTATAATGGAAAAAATAAAAATCATTATTAAAAAATCAACTGTAAATTGTGTAATATGTAAATGTTAAAGTTAGCTATTCATTTTGAATAGTGGATACGGGAATATTGTATTATTCTTATTATCTCTATTTTGTTGCTCAAAAAAGAAAGAAACAGTCTGCTTTGGAGTGTAAGTACAGAACAATTAAAAAGTTTTTTTTCTTTCATGTTTCCAATAATAGCTAAAAAAAATTTTTTTAGCACTTAAAAAAAGAAAGGATGGGGTCTTCCTAATTCCTAATTGGGGGTTTCCAGGGACAAGGCTGCTAAGGAGATCTTCAGCACAGAGACCACAAAAGGCTCTTCGCTCTCCGTGTGAGTCTCAAATTAGACCTGGATCCCTCTCACTGTTTTCCATTTGCATGAGGATGTTTCAGGAACAGATGGAGCCTGTTGGTGTGAAGGTGAAAGTGTTCACTTGCCAGAGGAGAGGAAAGAGAGAATCCAGTCAGAGGAGGCCCAGCCTGGGCACCGTCCAGGGTGAGGTCTGCAGGATCAGGGGCTGCCAGTCCTGGAAACCGGTCCCTCTGCCTCTGAGCTGCTTAGATGGCTGTCTTTTGAGTGTGTGGTTTACACAGAAGCCAGCAGATTTGCTTATCATCTTCGGAAGAAGAAAGAAGTTGCTCTGTCCTTCTCTTCCCAAATCAGTGACTCTGTAATTTTGTAAAGAATATAGGAAGTGAATCCCCTTCTGTTTGGCTATTTTGGCAATACATGCTGCCCTGTGACTCATGGGCCTGTTCTTAGTCTATTATAGCAACACAACATTCAGAAAACTTCCTTATTTTTTCTTGTTTTCTTTCTTTTCCTCTGGACTATTTTCCATCTTCAAAGAACAAATGGGTAGTCTGTTAAGCTGGGCAGTTTACCAAATTGCTAAGCACTACACAGAAAGAACTGGTCATGTTTCGAATGCTGAGTCAGTGAGAGCATTGTAGGAAAGAGGACATGGAGGGGATCTTCTGGGACCCAGGAGTGTGTGGGGTTCATCAGCTCAGCTGTGTGCACTGTGTGTCATGGCTCAAGGATGCAGGATCAAAGGGGAGACAACAGAGATCTCTTCAGGTGCATCTGCATCAAGTGGCACAATTAGATGAGGTAATTCTAGGATCAACATAACACATGGTCACACGGTTGTGAGGTCTGCCTTGCAGGTAGGATTTCATCAGTGGCCTCAGAGTCCATCCTCTCTACCCCGACTACTTTAGCCAACTCTTGTGGCTTCATCTACACTGTTGATCCACTCAGCAAATCATCGTCACTGTCTGCAACTTCAGCATGTACGTGACTTTTCTATGACTGCCTTTCAGCTGCCTACTCCTAGGGTCATATTCTTCTTTGTGTTAGTATCCAGAAGTGCTCCATCTCGGAGATCTTAAACTCAGTATTTGAGGCCAATTGTGGAGACTCCTAGAAAGCCCTAAATTAACACTGAAGGGCACAAGCTGTTCAGAAGAAAGCCTGTGTCTTCTGGGCTCCCTCCCAACTAGGTGTGGCACTGTGGTTATGTACTACCCATATGGGATGTAGGCAGAAGCAGTAGATGCAACTTCTGAAAACTGTCCTCGTATGAAAGGGGCAATCCATTCTTTACTCCTTCTGCCTGCCTGCCGGGTGAAACAAGGTTGTGGTGACTGGAGCTTGAGCAGCCATTTTGGAGCATGAGTTAGAAGCTGTCATGTTGAGGATGATAGAGCTGCACTATGGAAGGAACCTGGGTTCCTGGTGATTGTGTGCCCTGTACCAGCCCTCCATTGCCTATGTTTCCATTGGAGAGAAATAAACCCCTGTCTTGCTTAAAGCACTGTTTTTATGGGTTTTCTATCCCTCACAACCAACTTCAGTCCTAATATTTAGAGCTCTTTTTTTCTTTCTTTCTTTTTTTTGGTCTTTTTGTCATTTTTTAGGGCTGCACATGCGGCATATGGAGGTTCCCAGGCTAGGGGTCTAATTGGAGCTGTAGCTGCCGGCCTACGCCACAGCCACAGCCACAGCCATAGCAATGCCGTCTGAGCCATGTCTGCAACCTACACCACAGCTCATGGCAACACCGGATCCTTAACCCATTGAGCGAGGCCAGGGATTGAACCTACAACCTCATGGTTCCTAGTTGGATTCATTTCCACTGTGCCATGATGAGAACTCCCATAGAGCTCTTTTTTCTTTCTTTTAAAAATTTATTAAAGTATAGTTGATTTACAGTGTGCTAATTTCTGCTGTACAGCAAAGTGATTCAGTTATACATATATACATTCATTTTTTAATATTCTTTTATATTATGTCTGTCCAAAGAGATTAAATAGTTCCCTGTGCTGTACAGTAGGACCTCATTGCTTATCCATCCTAAATGTAATAGTTTGTCTCTACAAACCCCAAACTCCCAGTCCATCCCACCCCCTCCTTCCTCCTCTTGGCAACCACAAGTCTGTTCTCCATGTTGGTGAGTCTGTTTCTGTTCTGTAGATAGGTTCATTTGTACCATATTTTAGATTCTACATATGAATGATATCATAAGGTATTTGTCTTTCTGTTTCTGATTTCACTTAGTATGATACTCTCTAGTTGCATCCATGTTGCTGCAAATGGCATTATTTCCTTCTTTTTATGGCTGATAGTATTCCAATGCATATATGTACCACATCTTCTTAATCCATTCATCTGTCAGTAGACATTTAGGTTGTTTCCTTGTCTTGGCTATTGTGAATAATGCTGCAATGAACATAGGGGTGCATATATCTTTTTGAATTATAGTTTTGTCTGGATATATGCCCAGTAGTGGATTGCTGAATCATATGGTAATTCTGTTTTTAGTTTTCTGAGGAACCTCCATACTGTCTTCCATGGTGGTTATACCAACTTACATTCCCACTAGGAGTTCCCTTCGTGGCTCAGTGGTTAACGAATCCGACTAAGAACCATGAGGTTGCGGGTTCAATCCCTGGCCTCGCTCAGTGGGTTAAGGATCTGGCGTTGCCGTGAGCTGTGGTGTAGGTCGCAGACGAGGCTCGGATCTGGCGTTGCTGTGGCTGTGGTGAAGGCCGGAAGCTACAGCTCTGATTAGACCCCTAGCCTGGGAACCTCCATATGCCACGGGTGTGGCCCTAGATAAAAGGCAAAAAGACAAAAAAAAAAGGAACATTCCCACTAGCAGTGTAGGAGGGTTCCCTTTTCCCCACACCCTCTCTAATGCTTGTATCTATAAACTTATTAATAATGATGGCCATTCTGACCAGTGTGAGGTGTGGTACTCACTGTAGTTATGATTTGCATTTTCTCTAATAATTAGTGATGTTGAGCATCTTTTCATGTACCTCCTGGCCATCCACATGTCTCCTTTGGAGAAATGTCTATTTAGGTCTTCTGCCCATTTTTTTTATTGGGTTTTGTTGTTGTTTTTGAGAGCTCTCTTTTCTTCAGTATGTTTATATCTCCAACCTTACCAAGACCTCAGTCTTGCTTCTTCCAGATTCTCTCTTGGTATTATTTCTTCCCAGCCTCTGCAGCCTGTGCAGCATACATCAGGAGGTGACTCAGAGTTACACAGTGACCTATGAATGCAGGGGCACAGACAATGTTCTGCAGTCCTTGTGTCTGTGCAATAGGGGATCTGTCTGCAGAGCATATTCCAAAGGAAAGTGCTGCTTCTTCCATGGCTGTATCTCCAGCCCAGGGGACAGCAGTTTCACCAGGACCACTGGCCCTGCAGAGAGCAATGGCACCAAGCAGCCCGGGGGTGGAAGTTGGGGGGGGGGGGTTGTGCAGCTGCATTGACAGCATGAAATAGAGCCCACTGAAGGGACACAAGCTGGATCAAGGAGGCCAGTGGAAAAGGCAGTCCTTAAGCAGTGGCCTCAGCAGAAGGCCCTGAGTAATCAGAACTAGCAGCCCAGACCAGGAGTATGCAGATATCGAGGTGGCCTCAGCCCTGCCTCCCCCCGCCCCCACTGGGCAGGTCACTACCTCTTGGACGAGGAAGTAGGAGGCCGTGACCCTTAGTGGTGTTCTGACTCACTCACGGTCTCTAACGTGGATGCTGTGCTGTAACACTTCATAACTTAGGTGTGGATTAAGTCAGTCTCAGACTTTGTGCCACCTTCATAAAGTTCTGAATTAAAGAATCTACCTGGAAATTTCTAATATCTAGAAAAAAATGAATTAGAAGGGCCCCCACTGAGTCAAGAGTCTCAGCTCCATAGTGGACTAAACTGAGACGTGATGTCTTAGTGGGCTTTACTTTGTCCATATTTGCTGCCACTGAGGTAGAATTCAGCCCACCACCTCTGTGCTCCATGATACCTATGGTTTAGTGAGGTGCACCCATGCCTTTCTCTTCCCCTGAACTCTCATGGGGCTCCTTGGATCAGGGTCTCCACTAACTCATCTCCACTCCCTGGAACCAAGACTGGGGTATAGAAGACGATTAGTAAATGTTTGTTGACTGAATGAGTGAAAGAATCTTGGCAACAGTATGGATATGTAATTAGACTTTACAATAAAAGAATAATCACACGACTGGATTTACTGAAAAGGGACTGGATTTACTGAAAAGGGACTCTACACAGGCACTGTCAGATGGATGCACAGTGCAATTCCTGGGTAATTTAGGAAGAGCACGTGATCAGAAGTTGGGAGGAAAGTGGCATTACTGTTGGACTGGTGTTCCCTGTCAAATGGTGTTACAATGGAGAGCAGGGGAGGGGCCCATGTGAGTGGTATTCATGGCTCTCTCCTCTGTACTGCGTGTGTGTGAGGAAGAGCATGTGGTACAAACAGCACTGGCCTCAGAAGACCTCGGGGTAAAGCCCAGTAACAGGGGACACCTGGGAGGGGGGGAAAGGTTTGCCCCCGCTGCTCAGTGCAGGGGGGTCACCTGGCTCAGAGCCATGACCCCCTGAGAAAGGGGACAGTCCATTGAAAAGGGAGATGTGGCTTTGGGGTACCATGGTCTCTGGAAGGCATCCTAGGTGGGGGATGACTCTAAAGCCCAGGTGGAGGTGACCACATGGCTCTTGTAGTGGCCGTGGATCCATCATCAGGGCTTTCCAGAAAACATCTTCTCATAAACCACGTCCAAGATCTTTTACTACTGTACAAGCTTCTTGGCCATAGCCCTCCTTCTCTTACTCCGACCTGGGAGGATGCATTTTAGAGCCTCCAGCCAGAGGCCTGGCATGAACAAGAGGGTAAAATGAATGGAGGATGGGCAGATGGACTGGTAGAGAGTGGATAAACAGGAGGAGATGATGATGATGATGATAGTTAAACCAGGAATTGCAGCAAAGACATCTCCATCTTCCCATCATGTGGTCTGGTTGGCAGGACAGGCATGGAGTTATCAGGGCCCAACAGTAGCTTAAAACACAGTCAGAGTTGAAGCATGGTCTAGTCCAAGCCCTGCTCACTTGTTATACAGCAATTATAAAGCTCTTTAAGGTGGCTTAACCCACATAATTAGTCTTAGAAGAATGGATGTTACAGGGCAGTGATCAAGACAGGAAGGAATATGTTGTATGTTTCCTGGAAGATTTTGAGAAAAGGGCTTATTCGAGTGGATCACCATTTTTTTTCTTTTTCCTTTCTTTTTTTTTTTTTTTTTTTTTTTGGATTGCAGGTGCGGCATATGGAAGTTCCCAGGCTAGGGGGCAAATCAGAGCTACAGCTGCCAGCCTACACCATAGTGGCAGCAATGTGGCCAGAAATTGAACCAGAAACCTCTTGGATACTGATCAGGTTCTTTACTGCTGAGTCATGACGGGAACTCCTGGATCATCTATTTTTGACAAAATGTCACCTTACAGAAGCACACTGCTTGACAAATGTCAGCACATTAGTGCTTTTGGCCCCAGGCCATTGCAGACACTGGCATCTCTGTCCTCAGTTACCCTTGGCATCCGGTGCAGCGACTCTGGTTTAAAGCAGCATTGTCTGAGAGCTTGCATGGGCCAGCAATTGCAGATTGTACCACAGTACATCTCCATGTGTGCTGATGCCTTAGCAAGTGCCGCCTGGGCAGCTTCTCTGTGATGAGTCTGGTGACAGAGCTGTCCACTCTGTGAGGGCAGGACAGAGTGGACACAGGCCAGCCCCTAGTGGCATGCCCAGCATGTGGGAGAGGTCAACTGTTTTTGCCGAATGGCTGGATGAAATGGACTGCTGTGGGGAGACCAAGAGGATGGTCTTGTCTTTTCAGGGTGGAGCGAACTGTCTGTTGTGGGGTCTCCAGGTATGGGCCCCTTGCACACCACCTATGGGGCTTCGTCAGTCTTCTGTAACAGCAGAGGGTTGATCTCAGCTCGGTGACATCACTGCTGGCCACCAGCCGAGCAGCCGTGTCTTCTTTTCTCTGGGCCCTGCGGCACTCGGCCTGTTCTGTCCTGTCTAGATGCTGTTCTGAATGGATTTACTTGTGTCTGGGTCTCCTCCTCCCAGGGGCAGGCACCAGGTTTTATATAACTCCTGTCCTAAGTCCTAAGCAGAGGGCCTGTAGGGGTGGGAGCCTGCTGTGTGTTTGCTGAGTGAATGGACAGATGCAAAGCCTCACCATGACTCCCAGATGGTGCCTGAATAGGGAAGAGTTTACCACTGGTGCATGTCTGGAGATATTCAGAGATGCAGCTGGGGTATTTCTGCACTGAACCAGGGCGGGGGATGGACAGTGATGGAGGTGAGCATGCTGTGAGCATGGCCTTGGGCTAGGTGATCTAGGATCTGGTCCCGCTCTTACTCTCTCTGGATGACCTAACCTCTCAGCCTTGTTTCCTCACCCAAGATGCCTGGGGTTGCTGTATTAAAGAAGACAGTACCTGGGACACAGTTAAGGCCTCAGGAAGTGATTATCATGTGTTTATTCAGTAAAATTCCTGAGCATATGAGGTCCAGCCGTAACCGTGGGGCCAAGGTGGAAGGGGATTACAAGTTGAGACAGAGGGGAGACCTGAGATTTCTGACACCTCTCTCTTCTGGTTTTTTCTTCCCCTGAAATAGCTTGGGGTCGGCTTCTGCACCTCCGGGGGCAGGTGGACTGGGCCTCAGAGAGGCTCCCCAGGAGAGCAGATCATGTCTGGGAGATGGCCAAGCGACCTGAGTGAGGGAGGTGTAGAAAGGGCTGCGGGAGTGACCGAAGGCAACAACCTCTGACAAGGCACCCAGACTGTGACTGCACTAAAGAGTGTGGGAAAGCACTTTGTGAAACCATGAATGTGCACCCAGACTAGCCATCAGCATTACAAATGTGCTTATCCTCCTTTTAGGGGCCTTTATGCTGAGTGGGTGTCGAGGCAAGGTATCCAGTCTTTTAGGTTTGGCTGTCTTTCTTCTTCTTCTTTTTATTAAAGTATAGCTGATTTTCAATTTTGTGCCTATTTCTGCTGTACAGAAAAGTGACTCAGTTATGCATATATGTACATTCCCTTTCTTATATTATCTTCCATCATGGTCTAGCCCAGGAGATTGGATATAGTTCCCTGTGCTATACAGTAGGACCTAGTTGTTTATCCATTCGAAATGTAATAGTTTGTATCTACTAACTCCAAACTCCCAGTCCATCCCACTCCCTCCCCTCCCCCTCGGCAATCATGAGTCTGTTCTCTATGTCTGTGAGTCTGTTTCTGTTCTGTAGATATGTTCATTTCTGCCATATTTTAGAGTCTATGTATAAGTGATGTCATATGGTATTTCTTTCTCTTTCTGACTGATTTCACTCATAATGATAATCTCTAGTTGCATTCATGTTGCTGCAGATGGCATTATTATTTCATTATTTTTATTTTTATTTTTATTTTTTTTTTTTTTTTTTTTTTTTTTTTTTTTTTTTTTTTTTTTTTTTTTTTTGCCTTTTGTCATTTTATGGCCGCGGGTTTTTATGGCCGCACCCGCGGCATGTGGAGGTTCCCAGGCTAGGGGTCTAATCGGAGCTGTGGCCACTGGCCTGCGCCGCAGCCACAGCAACGCAGGATCCGAGCTGCGTCTGCAACCTACACCACAGCTCACGGCAACGCCGGACCGTTAACCCACTGAGCAAGGGCAGGGATCGAACCCGCAACCTCACGGTTCCTAGT
>PVHT021183608.1:19151981-19182161 GCA_004024745.2 Catagonus wagneri | reverse complement strand
CTAGGGGTCTAATCGGAGCTGTGGCCACTGGCCTGCGCCGCAGCCACAGCAACGCAGGATCCGAGCTGCGTCTGCAACCTACACCACAGCTCACGGCAACGCCGGACCGTTAACCCACTGAGCAAGGGCAGGGATCGAACCCGCAACCTCACGGTTCCTAGTCGGATTCGTTAACCACTGCGCCACGACGGGAACTCCTATTTCATTATTTTTAATGTCTGAGTAGTACTCCATTGTATATATGTATGACATCTTTTTTTTTTTTTTTTTTTTTTGTCTTTTTTAGAGCCGCACTTGAGGCATGTGGAGGTTCCCAGGCTAGGGGTCTAATCGGAGCTACAGCTGCCAGCCTACGCCACGGCCACAGTTAACGTGGGATCCGAGCTGCCTCTGCAACCTACACCACAGCTCACAGCAACACTGGATTCTTAACCTACTAAGCGAGGCCAGGGATCAAACCCGCAACCTCATGGTTCCTAGTCAGATTCGTTAACTACTGAGCCACAACGGGAACTCCTGTGTAAGACATCTTAATCCATTCATCTGTCGATGGACATTTAGGTTGTTTCCATGTCTTGGCTATTGTGAGTAGTGTTGCTATGAACATGGGGGTGCATGTATCTTTTTTTTCCTTTTGCTTTTTACTGCCGCTCTTAGGGCACACAGAAGTTCCTGGGCTAGGGGTCAAATTGGAGCTCTGTCTGAGACCTATGCTGCAGCTTGCAGCAATCCTGGATCCTTAACCCACCTGAGGCAGCCCAGGGATTGAACCTGCATCCTCATGGACACTATTGGATTCTTAACCCCCGAGATACAGTGGACGCTCTGCATGTATCTTCGAATTCTAGTTTTGTCCGGATATATGCCCAGGAATGGGATTGCTGGATCACATAGTAGTTCTATATTTAGTTTTCTGAGGAACCTCCGTAATGTCTTCTATGGTGGTTGTACCAACTTACACTCCCACCAACAGTGTAGGATGGCTCTCTTTTCTCCACACCCTCTCCAGCATTTGTTATTTGTAGACTTTTTAATGGCCATTCTGACCAGTGTGAGGTACTTCACTGTAGTTTTGATTTGAGTTTCTCTAATAATTAGTGATGTTGAGCATCTTTTCATGTACCTCCTAGCCATCCGTATGTCGTCTTTGGAGAAATGTCTGATTAGGTCTTTTGCCCATTTTTTGACCGGCTTGTTTGTTTTGCTGTTGTTGAGTTGTACGAGTTGTTTGTACCTTGTAATCTCCAGAACCTTTGTAATCTCCAAAATTGGAGGTTAAGTCCTTGTTGGTTGCATCATTTGCAGATATTTTATCCCATTCTGTAGGTTGTCTTTTCATTTTTTTTATGGTTTCCTTTTCTGTAAGTTTGATTAGGTCCTATTTGTTTATTTTTATTTCTGTTGCCTTGGGAGACTGACCTAAGGGAACATTTGTACAATATATGGCAGAAAATGTTTTGCTTATATTCTCTTCTAGGAGTTTTATGGTGTCATGTCTTTCTTATGTATTAAGTCTTTAAGCTATTTTGAGTTTATTTTTGTGCATAGTGTGAGGTTGTGTTCTAGTTTCATTGATTTACACACAGCTGTGTACTTTTCCCAGCACCACCTGTAGAAGAGACTGTCTTTTTCCCATTTTATAGTCTTCCCTCCATTGCTGAAGGTTGACCATAGGGATGTGGGTTTATTTTTGGGCTCTCTATTCTGTTCTCTTGATCTGTATGTCTGTTTTTGTACCATTTTCATCCGATTTTGATTTTTGTAGCTTTGTCGTATTGTCTGAAGTCTGGGAGAGTTATATTCTCCTGCTTCCCTCCCCCTTAAGATTCCTTTGGCAATTTTGGGCCTTTATGGCTCCATATAAATTTTTGGATTATTCTAGTTCTGTGAAAAATGCCGTGGGTAATTGATAGGGATCAAATTAAAACTATAGATTGCTTTGGGTAATATGGACATTTTAACAATATTCTTCTAATCCAAAAGCATGGGATATCTTTCCATTTCTTTGAATCCTCTTTACTTTACTTTATTAGAGTTTTTTTTTCCTGATGTATATATTATTTATTTATTTTTCATTTTATATTAAAATTTTTTCCTGCTACTTTATATTTAATTACTTAATGAATTTTATTACATTTGTAGGTGTACAAAAATCATCACAACCAAATTTTATAGCATTTCCATCCCAAACCCTCAGTGCATCCCCCACCCCCCAACTTGTCTCATTTGGAAACCATAAGTTTTCCAAACTCTGTGAGTCAGTATCTGTTCTGCAAAGAAGTTCATTGTCCTTTTTTTTAGATTCCACATTATAAATGGTAGTATTTGATGTTGGTGTCTCGTTGTCTGATTAGTTTCACTTCACATGATAATTTCTGGGTTCATCCATGTTGCATAAATGCTGTCTATGTCACTTCTTTTAATAGCTGAGTAATATTCCATTGTGTATATGTACCACCTGTTCCCTATCCATTCCTCTGTTGATGGGCATTTAGGTTGTTTCCATGACTTGGCTGTTGTATAGAGTACTGCAGTGAACACTGGAGTACATGTGTCTTTTTGAGTCATGGATTTCTCTGGATAGATGCCCAGGAGTGGGATTGCTGGATCAAATGGTAATTCTATTTTGAGTTTTCTAAGGAATCTCCATACTGTTTTCCACAGTGGTTGCACCAATTTGCATTCCCACCAACAGTGTAATAGGGATCCTTTTTCTTCACACCCTCTCCAGCACTTATAGTTTGTAGACTTTTTGATGATGGCCATTCTGGCTGGTGTAAGGTGGTACCTCAGAGGGGTCTTGATTTGCATTTCTCTAATAACAAGTGATGTTGAACATCTTTTCATGTGTTTTTTGGCCATCTGTATGTCGTCTTTAGAGAATTGTCTGTTTAGATCTTCTCCCCATTTTTTGATAGGGTTGTTTCTTTTTTTTTGGTATTGAGCTGTAGGAGGTGTTTGTAAATTTTGGAGATTAATCCCTTGTCAGTCGATTCATTTGCAAATATTTTCTCCCATTATGTGGGTTGTCTTTTGGTTTTGTTTAGGGTTTCCTTTGCAGAAACTTTGAAGTTTAATTAAGTCCCATTTATTTATTTTCCTTTTTATTGTCATTACTCTAACAGGTGGATCTGAGAAGACGTTGCTGTCATTTATGTTGGAGAGTGTTTGGCCTATGTTTTCCTCTAAGAGCTTTATAGTATCTGGTCTTATATTTAGGTCTTTAATCCATTTTGAGTTTAATTTTTGTGCATGGTGTTAAGAAGTGTTCTAATTTCATTTTTTTCACATGTGACTGTCCAGTTTTCCCAGCACCACTTATTGAACAGGCTGTCTTTTCTCCATTGTATATTCTTGCCTCCTTTGTCATAGATCAGTTGACTATAGGTGTGTGGGTTTAATTCTGGTCTTACTGTCCTGTCCCACTGATTTATATTTCTGTCTTTGTGCCAGTACCATACAGTTTTGATGACTGTAGCTTTGTAGTAGAGTGTGAAGTCAGGGAACCTGATTCCTCCAGCTCCATTTTTCTTTTTCAGGATGTCTTTGGCTATTCTGGGTCTTTTGTGCTTTCAAACAAACTTTAAAATATTTTGTGCTAGTTCTTTGAAAAATGTCCTTGGTAATTTGATAGGGATTGCATTGAATCTCTAGATTGCCTTGGGTAGTATAGTCGTTTTGATAATATTGACTCTTCCAGTCCAAGAGCATAGTATGTCTTTCCATCTGTTCTTGTCATCCTTGATTTCTTTCATCAGCGTCTTATATATAGCTTTCAGAGTACAGGTCCTTTGTCTCTTTAGGCAGGTTTATTCCTAAGTATTTGATTCTTTTTGATGCAATGGTAAATGGGATTGCTTTCCTAATTTCTCTTTCTGATCTTTCATTGTTAGTATATAGAAATGCAGTTAATTTCTGTGTATTGATTTTGTATCCTGTGACTTTGCCAAATTCATTGATGAGCTCTAACAGTTTTCTGGTAGAGTCTTTAGGATTCTCTAGGTATAGTATCATGTCATCTGCAAAGAGTGATAGTTTTACTTCTCCCTTTCCAATTTGGATTCCTTTTATTTCTTTTTCTTCTCTGATTGCTGTGGCTAGGATTTCCAAAACTATGTTGAATAGTAGTGGTGAGAGTAGACATCCTTGTCTTGTTCCTGATCTCAATGGGAAATCTTTCATCTTTTCACCATTGAGAATGACGTGAGTTCTGGGTTTGTCATAGATGGCCTTTATTATGTTGAGGTAGGTTCCCCCTATGCCCACTTTCTGAAGGGTTTTGATCAGAAATGGGTGTAGGATTTTGTCAAAGGCTTTTTCTGCATCTATGGAGAGGATCATATGGTTTTTATTCTTCAGTTTGTTAATGTGTAACACACTGATTTCTTTGCAGATATTGAAGAATCCTTGCATCCCTGGGATAAATCCCACTTGATCGTGATGTACAGTCTTTTTAATGTATTGTTGGATTCAATTGGCTAGTATTTTGTTGAGAATTTTTGCATCTCTGTTCATCAGTGAGACTGGCCTGTAATTTTCTTTTTTTTGTGTGTTATCTTTGTCTGGTTTTCGTATCAGGGTGATGGTGGCCTCATAGAATGAGTTTGGGAGTGTCCCTTCCTCTGCAATTTTTGGAATAGTTTCCGAAGGATAGGTGTTAGCTCTTCTCTAAATGTTTGATAGAATTCGCCTGTGAAGCCATCTGGTCCCAGACTTTTGTTTGTTGGAAGTTTTTTAATCACAGTTTCAATTTCAGAACCTATGATCGGTCTATTCATATTGTCTATTTCATCTTAGTTATGTCTTGGAAGATTATACTTTTCTAAGAATTTGTCCATTTCTTCTAGGAATTCTGTTTTATTGGCGTATAGTTTCATATAGTAGTCTCTTATGATCCTTTGTATTTCTGTGATGTCCGTTGTTACATCTCCTCTTTCATTTTTATTTTTATTGATTTGTGCCCTCTCTTTTTTTCTTGATAAGTGTGGCTAAGGGTTTATCAATTTTGTTGTTCTTTTCAAAGAACCAGCTTTTAGTTTCACTAATCTTTTCTATGGTTTTCTTCGTTTCTATTTCATTGATTTCTGCTCTCATCTTTATGATTTCTTCTACTAGCTTTAGGTCTTGTCTGTTCTTCCCTCTCTAGCTGCTTTAGATGTAAAGTTAGGTTGTTTATTTGAGCTCTTTCTTGTTTCCTGAGGTAGGCTTGTATTGCTATAAACTTCCCTCTTAGTACTGCTTTTGCTGCATCCCAGAGGTTTTGGAGTGTCGTATCTTTGTTGTCATTTGCTTCTAGGTATTTTTTAATTTCCTCTTTGATTTCTTTAGTGATCCATTGGTTATTTAGTAGCATGTTGTTTAGTCTCCACGTGTTTGTATTTTTTGCTGTTTTTTTTTTTCTTGTTGATTTCCAGTCGTATAGCATTGTGGTCAGAAAAGATGCTGGAAATGATTTCAATTTTCTTAAAGTTACCAAGGCTTGATTTGTAGCCCAGGATGTGATCAGTCTTAGAGAATATTCTGTGCGCACTTGAGAAGAATGTGTAATCTGTTGCTTTTGGATGGAATGTCATGTAAATATCTGTTAAGTCCATCTGATCTAATGCTTCATTCAGGGCCTGTGTTTCCTTATTGATTTTTCTGTCTGGATGATCTATCCACTGCTGTAAGTGGGGTGTGAAGGTCCCCCACTATGATGGTGTTATTGTTGATTTCTCCTTTTAAGCTTGTCAGCAGTTGTCTTATATATTGTGGTGATTGTATGTTGGGTGCATAGATATTTAAAATTGTTATATCTTCTTCTTGGATTGCTCCTTTGATCATTATGTAGTGCCCTTCCTTGTCTCTTAAAATGTTCCTCATTTTAAAGTCTGTTTTGTCCAATAGGAGTATTGCTACTCCAGCTTTCTTTTGATGCCCGCTTGCACGGAATATTTTCTTCCATCCACTCACTTTCAATTTGTATGTGTCCCTAGAAGTGAAGTGGGTCTCCTGAAGACAGCATATATATGGGTCTTGTTTTTGTATCCATTCAGCTAGTCTGTGTCTTTTGGTTGGGGCATTCAGTCCATTAACATTTAAGGTAATTATTGATAAGTATGTTTTTATTGCCATTTTATTAACTGTTTTGGATTTTTGTTGCTCTTTTTTCTTTTCTTATTCTCTTGTTGTCTCCTCTTGTGGTTTGATGAGTATCTTTAATTTTGTCTTTGAGTTGATTTTTCTTGTTTGTGTATCAATTGTAGATTTTCGGTTTGCAGTTACCCTGAAGTTTTGATATAGTCTATATATAAACAAGATTGTTTTAAGTTGTTGGTTTCTTAACTGCAAGTTCATCTCCAGTGTCCTGCATTTGTACCCTCCTCTTCTCACGATTTCTGATTTTGATAGCATAAGTATGTGTGGATGATTTCCTGTTTTTACTGTATATATGTCTTTACTGGTGGGCCTTGTCATTCGTGTTGTTTTTGTTTCTGGTTGTGGCCTTTTCTTTTCTGCCTAGAGAAGTTCCTTTAGGATTTGTTGTAAAGCTGGTTTAGTGTTGCAGAAATCTCTTAGTTTCTGCTTATCTGTAAAGGTTTTGATCTCTCCTTCAAATCTGAATGAGAGCCTCACTGGGTAAATAATCTTGGAAGTTTTTTCCTTTTATCACATTAAGTATATCATGCCACTCCCTTCTGGCCTGCAGTTTCAGCTGAAAAATCTGCTGATAACTTTATCGGGGTTCCCTTGTATGTTATTTGTTTCTTTTCCCTAGCTGCTTTCGATATTTTCTCTTTGTCTTTAATTTTGGTCATTTTGATTAATATGTGTCTCGGGGTGATCCTCCTTGGGTTATTTTATATGGTACTCGTTGCACTTCCTGGATTTGAGTGAGTGGTTCCTTTCCCATGTTAGGGAAGTTTTCAGCTATTATCTCTTTTAATATCTTTTCTGTCCCCTTCTGTCTCTTTTCTCCCTCTGGCACCCCTATAATACGGATGTTGGTGTGTTTAACGTTATCCCAGAGTTCTCTGAGACTCTCCTCATTTCCCTTCAATCTTTTATCTCTTTTCTCTTCCGCATTAGTGATTTCCACTAATCTGTCTTCCACCTCACTGATTTGTTCTTCTGTCTCCTGTATTCTGTCGACTGCTTCTAATGAATATTTTATTTGTTATTGTATTTTGCATCTCTTCTTGCTTTTTTTATTTTTACATCTTGTATTTCTTTGCTCAGTGTTTCTTGTAAATTATCAATCTTTGCCTCCAGTTTATTTCCAATGTCTTGCATCATCTTCAGCCTCAACAGTCTAAAGTCTCTTTCTGGGAGGCCAGTAATCTCATCACTGAGCTGTTTTTCTTGTTTTTTTTTTTTTTTTTTTTTTTTTCCCTTTTTTTGGTTTTTTTTTTTTTTTTTTTTTTTTTTTTTTTTTTTTTTTTTTTTTTTTTTTTTTTTTTTTTTTTTTTTTTTTTTTTTTTTTTTTTTTTTTTTTTTTTTTTTTTTTTTTCTTTCTCCCTTATCTGGGTTATAGTTTTCTGTCTTCATTTTTATAGGTTTTTGGTGTGGTATCCTTTTTGAAGACAATAGAGTTGTAGACTCTCTTAGTTCTGGTGTTTGCCTCGCCTGTGGCTGAAGTTGGTATGGGTGGTGCTTGCTGTCAGCTTCCTGATGGGAGGGACTGGTGTCTGCCCAGTGGTAGGTGGGGCTGATTCCTATCCCTCTGGTGGGTGGGGCTTTGTCTCTGGGTGAGATTAGAGGTGGCTGTGTGCCTGAGGGGTCTTTAGGCAGCCTGTTTACTGATGGGTGGGGCTAGGGTCCCACCTGGATTATGTTTGGCCTGGGGCTTCTCAGCACCCATGCCAGGAGCCAGATTTTCCCAAAAAAGGCTACCTCCAGAGAAATGCAGGCTGATGAATGTTCCCAAGAGCTTTGCCTCCAATGCCCTTCCCCCACAACAAGCCCTAGTCACCCCTGTTTTCCCAGGAGATCCTCCAAGAATTGCATTCAGGTTCAACCATGATTCCTATGGAGACTTTGCTTTGCCTTGGGACCCAGTGCACATGAAAGTCTTTTTGTTCCTTTCAAGAATGGGGTCTCTGTTTCCCCCAGTCCCATGGAGCTCCTGCACACAAGCCCCACTGGCCTTCAATGCCAGATGCTCCAGGGGCTCTTTCTCCCTGTGCTAGGCATGGGGATTTGACATGGGGCTCAGAATTCTTAGTCCTTTAGGTGAGTCTCTGTGATACAGTTACTTTCCAGTCTGTGGGGCTTCCCACCCGGGAGGTATGGGGTTTCTTTTAGCGCGTAATCGCCCCTCCTACCTCCTGATGTGGTCTCCTTTCTGTCTTCTGGAGTAGAATATCTTTTTGAAAGTTTCCAGTCCATTTGGTTGAAGGTTGCTCGGAATTTGGTTGTAATTTTGTTGTTTTTATGAGAGAAGTTGAGCTCCAGTCCTTCTATTTCACCATCTTAATCCATGATGACTTTATTAGTGTTTGATAGTTCTCAGCATAAAAGTTTTTCACCCCCTTGGTCAGCTTTATTCCTGGGTATTTTTAAATTTTATTTTTTTTGTCTTTTTTCATTTTGGTGCCATACCCACAGCATGTGGAGGTTCCCAGGCTAGGGGAGCAATCAGAGCTACAGCTGCCAGCCTATACCACAGCCACAGCAATGTGGGATCTGAGCCACATCTGCAACCTACACCACAGCTCACGGCAATTCCAGATACTTAACCCACTGAGCAAGGCCCCAGGATTGAACCTGCAACCTCATGGTTCCTAGTCGTTAACCACTGAATCATGATGGGAACTCCCTTGGGTATTTTTTTAAAGTGACTTTAAAAGGTATTGTTTTTCTGCATTCCGTTTCTGATATTTCATTGCTGGTATACAGAAATGTAACCGATTTCTGAATGTAAATCTTGTATCCTGCTACTTTACTGAATTCATTTATCAGATCTGATAGTTTTTGTGTGGAGTCTTTAGGGTTTTCTGTATATATACAGTATCAGAGCCATAAAGCATTAATTCAGGATTCCATCAAGGCCAGGAAGAAGTTCCATTAGTTTTCTTCGCACTGCTGGGTGCCAGAGCAGATTTGGGATGGAGGAAGTTAGAAATAAAAACCAGCCTTCCTGGGCAAGCACACAGCAACGTGGCAGGCCTACCACCTGTTGGGGCACGTGCTCCTGCCCAGGGGAGGGGAGGTCAGGCCATTCTAAATTCAGAGGAAGAGATGCAGTTCCCGCCTCCAATGCATAAGTCCCATCAACTATATCTTCCACTCGGATTCAACCCACTGTATGTTTTTAGTGCCAGAGTGATGTCCTTATCAGATGTGATGCTGATGTTCCTGAGTGATGGCTGTGTGATGTTGCTGGGCAACAAGCTGCAGCCCCTCCAAGCCCTACCCCTGAGCGTGGCTGCACATGGGTGCTGACCCAACCTTGATGTCATAGAAGTGATCCATGACTCATCTCCCTGCTGGTGACTTAATATTGGAGTGAACCTCCAAACTGGTCACTGGCTGCTTTATTGAGTCTCTGCGCCTTGAGTTCAGTGTCCCAAATGTCGTTTTAAAAGGTCGTCTTTGTTCTGGCTCCTCCCCTAAGTGGGTCAGGGTAAATTTAGACAAAATCTTTAATGGCTCTGAGATTTCAAATCAATTTGGGCTTGACTTTTGAGGACATTGAATTCTCATGGGGGAGATGTTCCTGCCTTATTTTGAGCCTCTGCTTTATCCAGTATGGTCTGGGTGTGACTTCCTTCAACTCCTTCAGGACCGAGGTTGAGCCAACAGGTCAAGAAATGACTGGAGAGGTCCCCTCTGTGGCCAGAGGATGGTGGCTTTCACACCAAAAAAAAAAAAAAAAAAATCCCTTCTGCTTTCTGGGGCTGTGAAAATTGCCAGCGCAGGTCATCGCACAACCCTGTAGCCCACAACCCTCAGGCTTAACCAGGGTGTTGCTGCTCCAGGATTCCCATATAAGAGCTATTTAGGGGACAAAGCAAAGGAATGTACCTGAAACTCTTTTCATGTAGCAGTGAGAAGTCAGTTATTCACTTCTAAGTCAAGTGTGAGGGGAGGTAGGCTACATGCCTATTTCCCTCCCACCCCATCCTCTCCAGCCAAACCTGGTATTGCCTCCAACAAAGCTGAGGTTTCTGCTTTTGTTCATGGAAGTGGGGGACTGGGACAGAGCTGGGACGACTCCTCCTTAGGGATGAACATACATTTTAAGTAAAGAAAGTGCCCTAGTGGTCACTCTGTGGCGGCTGTGTGTCCCCTCTAATCCTGCAGTTCTGTCTTTCTTCACTTGGGTCAAGGTATATGAATACACTTCAAGTTGGAGCAGTGCTTTCTTCAGGCAACTTCCACACCTTCTCCATGATCCATGCTGCAGATGTGCCCAAGTCCATCCTTCTGTGTCAGATGCATTAGAAAGGGCAGCATGTGAACGGAAGAAACAGTGGTAATAACCACTTCTTTTTGAGAACACATTGAGAAAAGGATTTTTGGTCCAGTAGGTCAGTGGAGGCTACTTTACAATCTTCAAAAGGCATGAAATCAATGGAGTTCAAGACATGATTTAGGTCTGTTAAGCTCCAGGACCGAAGCAGGTGAGCTGAGATGGGGAGGGTCCACCTGACAGCCTAAGTATGTCCCAGAGTGGGACCAGTTCAGCACTGGGCAGGGCGAGGGCGTGGGGCCCTGCAGCCTCTGCTTAGTGAAGCCCTGGGCTGAGTCCTGCTTTCTAATTATTATCAGATAATCCTAAGGCAGCCAATGACCTTTCTGATCTTTAGTTACCAGATTAAGACAATCACCTTGGTTTCTAGGACTGTCAAGGGAACTACATGAGGTGATGCTGAGTTTCCTGAGCAGGTGTCACCTAACAGACCCTTTGCCAACTCACTGTCTTTGAGTCACTGTGCAAGATAGCTGCTATGATTCCCACTTTACAGGATGAGAAAACCAAACTCCAGACCAGGGTGAGGACTGTGCCCATGGCTGTACGGTGATGTTCCCACATCCTAAGTAGTGTATATATACATTATGTAGGTTGTACCTGTTAATCATAACTCCTAATTTATTCCTCCCCGCCTTTCCCCTTTAATAACTATAAGTTTGTCTTCTGTGTCTGTGGGTCTGTTTCTGTTTTATAAATAAGTCCATTTGTGTCATTTTTTCAAAGATCCATATAAGTGATATCATATAGCTGTCTTTGATTTACTTCACTTAGTATAATTTCTAGGTCCATTCATGTTGCTGCAAATGGCATTATTTCATTCTTTTTTTAGGGTGAGTAATATTCTGTTGTATATATGTACCGCATCTTCTTTATCCATTCCTGTTGATGGACATTTTGGTTGCTTCCATGTCTTGGCTGTTGTAAACAGTGCTGCAGTGAACACTGGGGGGCGTGTATCTTTTTGAATTAGTTTTCCTCTTTTCTGGATATATGCCCAGGAGTAGGATTGCTGGAGGCAGTCTTAATTGTAAGTTTTTTAAGGAACCTCTGTACTGTTCTCCACAGTGGTTGTACCAGTTTACACTCCCACCAACAGTGAAGGAGGGTACCCTTTTTTCAACACCCTCTCCGGCATGTTATTTGTTGACTTGTTAATGATGGCCATTCTGACCAGTGTGAGGTGGTACCTCACTGTAGTTTTGATTTGCATTTCTCTAATAATTAGTGATGATGAGCACCTTTTCACGTGCCTGTTGGCCATCTGTCTTGTCTTTGGAAAAATGTCTACTTAGGTCTGCTCATTTTTTTTGATCGGGTTGTCTTTTTTTGATATTGAATTATATAAGCTATTTTTATATTTTGGAAATTAAGCACTTGTTGGCTGCATTGTTTGCAAATATTTTCTCACATTTGGTAGGTTGTCATTTCATTCTGTTTATGGCTTGTATTGCTATGCAAAAGCTTTTAAGTTTGATTAGGTCCCGTTTACTTCTGCTTTTATTTATTCTGCCTTGGGAGACTGACCTAATGAAACATTTGTATGATTTATGTCAGATAATGTTTTGCCTATGATCTCTTCTGGGAGTTTTATGGTGTCATGTTTTCTTTAAGCCATTTTGAATTTATTTGTGCATGGTGTGAGGGAGTGTTCTAACTTCATTGATTTATATGTAGCTGTTCAGCTTTCCCAGCACTACTTGCTGAGGAGATTGTTTTTTCTCCATTGTATATTTTTGCCTTTTCTGTCAAAGATTAATTGACCATAGATACATGGGTTTATTTCTGAGCTCTCTGTTCTGTTCCATTGATCTATATGTCTGTTTTTATGCCAGCACCACACTGTTTTGATTATTGTAGCTTTGTAGTATTGTTTGAAGTCTGGGAGGGTTATGCCTCTAGTTTTGTTCTTTTCCCTCAGGATTGCATTGCCAATCTGATGGTTCCATGTAAATTTTAGAATTATTTTAGTTCTCTGAAAAATATCATGAGTAATTTGATAGGGATCGCATGAAATCTATAGATTGCTTTGGGTATTATGGGCATTTTAACAATATTCTTCCAACCCAAGAGTGTGGGTGTCTTTCCATTTCTTTGAATGCTCTTCAGTATCCTTTACCAATGTTTTATAGTTCCCACCATATAAGTCTTTCACTTCTTTTTTTTTTTTTTTTTTTTTTTGCTTTTTTAGAGCAGCACCCATGGGATATGAAGTTCCCAGGCTAGGGGTTGAATTAGAGCCATAGCTGCTGGCCCACTGTGGTGCAGGCTGCAGATGCAGCTTACATCCAGTGTTGCTGTTACTGTGGTGTAGGCTGGCAGGCACAGCTCTGATTTGACCCCTGGCCCGGGGACTTCCATATGTCACAGTGTGGCCCTAAAAAGACCAAAGGAAGGAAGGAAGGAAGGAAGGAAGGAAGAAAGAAAGAAAGGAAGGAAAAGAAATGCAACCAGTATCTGTATGCTATCTTGTATCCTGCTACCTTGCTGAATTTATGGGTTCCAATAGCTTTGTGTGGAGTCTTTAGGGTTTTCTACATAACTTTAGAATACCGTGTCATCTACATATAATGACAATTTTACCTCTTCCCTTCTGATTTGGGTACCTTTTATTATTATTATTTCTTGTCTGATTGCTCTGGCTAGGACTTCCAATACTATGTTGAATAAAAGTGGTGAGTGAGCATACCTGTCTTGTTCCAGAATTTAGCAAGAAGGCTTTCATCTTTTCACCATTGTGTATTATGTTGGCTGTGGGTTTGTCATAAATAGCTTTTATTATGTTGAGATGTTCCCACTATACCCACTTTGGTATAGTGGGTTTTTTTTTTTTATCATAAATAGGTGTTGAATTTTATCAAATGATTTTTCTGCATATAGTGAGATCTTGGGGTTTTGTTTTTTCATATTATCTATATATGCATTTCCATTTTTTGAGTTATTCCAACATGCGCTAAGTTGTGCTGCTTTAATTAACAGTTCCCAACTCTCAGTGGCTTAACATACACACAGACTTATTTGTCTCTCGTGGTACTTATTTAAAGGGGATCCGTGTATGACGCCACTCAGGGCCCGGATGGAGCAACATATGCTCCCTGGATGGCTGAGGCTAAAAAGGAACATGGCAAGTGGCATACTGGCTCTTACACTTCCAGCACGAAGTGACATATGTGACTCTTGTTCACACTCCATTGGCAAGGAGCCACACCCAACTTCAAGGGGCAGTGGGGAAGTGTGATTTTATAATGTGCTCAGGAGTAGAGGGAATATCCGTGAACAGCTCTAATGCCTACACAACAAAATCCACATGTATCTCATTTACCAGCAGTACCTTGAGAATGCTGGCACCTGCCTAGAGTCTAACAAATAGGCATGAACCACAAGAAGACAGTGCAGATGTGGCTGCCAGTGTCACTAGGAACACTTGAGCAGTGAGTCTTTTAGCGGAAAACAGTAACTTTCCCTATGAAATGCCACAGCAGACGGGTTGCCCATGAAGGAGTAATCCCATAATCCAGCTAGGGCAGCCCTGATTATGGGATTACTATATTGGGATGGATGGCAGGGTCCTGGGGTAAGGTTGGACGAGCTACTCTTCTCCCTTTGGTTTTCTTTCCAATAAAGCTCAGCTTGGTGTCACATTTGTTAAAAAAAAAAAAAACACCAGTCCAGTATACAAACTGGAATTGTAATTGAAAATAATTTGAATCTCTTTAAAATCCCAAAGAAGTATTCCATGCCTAACCTAGGCAGTACGGGAAGTTCTTTCTCATTCTTTCTCCCTTCATTTCCTCCTAGCCTCAGGTCAGCATGAGGTTTTCCTAGATCCTCCTCTCCCCGCCCCAACCCCCCACTCACCATGCCCTCAGCCTTAGGCAGAATCAATAACCTTTCTGTGCTCACTCTATACTTACGTATACTGTTATGGCACATATGATATCGTTTTATAATGGGATTTATATAATCGGACATTTATATAATCATTTTACTTAATGAACGTTAGTGTCAGATACTATTTTGCTTGACAAGTGTTAGCTTATCTCATCCTCCTCACTTACCGAATAGGTGCTTACTAATAGGTAAATTCTTTTGCTTAGCAAAAAAACTGAGACCCAGAGGGCAGAGGTAACTATCCCGAGATTGTTTGGGCAGAAAGTGGCGGAGCAGGATTTGAGCAGAGGTGGTTGGATGTCTTCCACCGGGTGAGGAGGAGCCTCGTGGGGGCAGGTGCCTCACACCTGTTTGTGTCCCCCTGGGATACCCAGTCCCTGGTCATTGGTTTTTCTAGGTGGAGCACAGTATTCAAACCTGTGTATAGACCGTAACTTGTTCAGTCTGTTTTCCAGTCTTGCTGTATGATTTTTGCTGTTATGAATCCACTGCACAAAATATATTTTTATTGGAGTTATTTGAGGTAATTCCCCGAAGTGAAATGACTCAATTAGTATGAACACTCTTATAGTTAATTGCTTATTGCTTAGCCATTCTCCAGAAATTTGGAATTTAGAATGTATAATTCCACCAGCTATTTTTAGGTGCGCCTATTTCATCAGTTTCTTCAGTCCTTTTTTTCATTTTTAAAAGTTTTATTTAAGTGTAGTTGATTTACAGTGTTTCCAGTGCTTTGTTTTTAATCAGTTAAAGTCACATGTACAGGGGAGGCTGGGGTTGGTGAATAATGAGTGATGGGAATTAGGTGGTTTGGATTCCTAGAGGTTTGGATTCCTGGAGCTCACTGGAAAGGTACAGAAGCTTTTATCTTTGGATTGGGTTCACTCAATCTGATAGAACAAAGCTTGAATAGACAAAGTCAGCTATGTCTGTGTTCCTCTCCTTTACTATGTTGTGCAGTGCCTGAGACAGTGTTCTCCCGCCCCACACCAGAGCCCTCAGCCGCTCCCATATAAAGAGTGGGAACCCACTTTCACTAAAGCACAAATGACTGAAAATAGAAGTGCCAGCTTCCTTTTGGAGAAGGATCAGACCTTAAAAACAAAACAGGAATGAGCAGCTTACTGTGTGATCTTGTGTCCTGAAGGGAAGGGGGCTGAGGGGACAGACTCTTGGCCCAAGGCCACTGACAGGCTGCTGGCTCTGCCTGAGAGGGAGAAGCAGAATAAGCAAGGGTTTTGTCCCGCTTTTATCTGAACAACTGCAGTGGGTTCTGGAGCTGGGCAGTGGGGCCCCATGAATCCTCGGCAGCAGATCTTAAAGCCCAGGTCTCGATGAGCAGTATGCAGTAAGCCTGGCGATGAGATGCTAATAATAACAGCAGCAGAAATGGTAGGAATCCCCAGCCAGGCTTCTCTGGGTCAACAGCCTTTCACTGGGGAGCTTTCAGATCCTGCTCCTCTTTATCCTTACATCACAGGATCCTTTAAGTGGTCCTCTAAGAAGTCCTTGCTTAGTATCTTCCACTGGATCGTCCCCCAACCCACCCAGCATAAAATTCAGACTCTTTCCTCTGCATTACAGGGCCTTTCCCAAGCTCCCGGGTCCTCTCCCCCCCCCTCCACAGACCCACCTCCTCATCTCAACTTTTCACCAGCTACACCCTCTGTCCGGTCGACAGCTGCTCAGTGTCCAGGCCTCAGCACGAGGCTCTCTCCCCAGGGAAGTCTTTGAGTGAGTTACTCCACCTGTTCACTATGCATTTCTCATCAGCACAGAAGTTCTGGGAGAGCAGGTGCCTGTCTTTTCTCTTCATGTTTGGTTGGTGTTGCTTAATCCTTAAGTGCCTCAGAAGTAGGTATCGTTGTTGTTTTCAAATTAGTTAAAGTAATGCAACCTGGGGCCATCTCTTTAAGTGTTCAGACTAGGATTCAAAACCATATTTCTTCATTCTGGGTAACCCAGGGGTGCTAGCAACTCCATGTCCTTAAGTTCACTCAGACAGCCAACTCGCTTATGACTCAGCCTGATTTCCTGCTATACTGGTTTCCAGTGCACACTGCATCAAAGAACAAGGCTGAAAGTACTAGCTGCAAAGGAAAGTTTAAGTATAATATATCCTGATGGCCCCTCGAGACGACTATGTTTGAGTTAGACACCAAAGTGCCTCAATTTTGCGAACTAATTGCTGAGTGTTCACTACGACTTGCTTCCTTTGGGGGAATGGTGAAGGCTGTTTAAGGTAAACAGACCATTTTCTTTTGTCTGAAAAAGTGAATAAACAAAATGTAGTCATCCATACAATGGACTGTTACTCAACTCTGAAAGGGAAGTACTGACCCAGGCTGTGACGTGGGTGAACCTTGAAAACCTCATGTTTGGTGAGACGCTAGACACAGAAGGCCAGGTCTTAGGTGACTCCATTTATACAAAAAGTCCTGAATAG
The DNA here is from genome assembly GCA_004024745.2 of Catagonus wagneri. NCBI lineage: Eukaryota > Metazoa > Chordata > Mammalia > Artiodactyla > Tayassuidae > Catagonus > Catagonus wagneri. Next base: position 19,165,371 of record PVHT021183608.1, on the reverse strand, counting down.
GCAAACCCAGAGACAGAAAGCAGATTCTGTGGGTGCCAGGGGCTGTGGGGTGGGGCTGCTGAATGTGCATTTCCTTGTAGGGTGATGAAAATGTTCTGAGACTAGACGTGGTGGTGATTGCACAACAGTCTGAATGCTCTAAATGCCACTGAAGTGTGTCCTTTAAGATGGTTAAAATGCTGTTTTATGTGTATTTTACAATTTAAATCAATGAATTAGAAAAGGATAGTTGTACATCTCAGCTATTTTTGTAACAAAATAAATACTCATAACTCTGGCAAGCTTAATTTAAAAAGTGAGCAAAACACAGATGTGCCAGAGAAACAGAATTACGATATGCACAGATCGTAGACACATAATACTAAAGACCTTAACGTAGTAAGGTTATCTTCTCAACAGGTGAGAAAAGGAAAGGTGCCCTATGGCTGTTCCTGCCCCGATGGGCTACAGTTTGGTGGGAGATGTCAGGCTGACACTGGCCGTGACCACTGGGCAGGGCATATGAAGGCTGTTAGCTGGGCATCAGGAATCTACTCCTGCCTCCTTCTTTAGGACATAAAAGCAATTTGCACATTAAGGATGGCGGGTGGGGACATGAACAGACAAGCAGCTGCTCTACCCACTTAGTGACTTACTGTCCATTTGGACAGGAGCACAGAAAGTGATTTCATCCTCCAGTCTTGGCTCTGCAAAAGCTGGAGTGGTACCCCAGTAAGTGGACCTGAGAATGCATATGCTCACCATGTAGAGGACTGGATGGCGGGAGAGGTTCCAAACCACTTTCAAGGCACTGGTGCCGCCCATGTGGCCCTGTCCCTGCAGGCTCTGCCTCCTCAGTGACTATGTCACTGCCCTGGTTGGAGGGCTTTGTCACCATCTCCCCACACCTCTGCTCCTACTCCCCTCCACCTGGCCACCCTGCCTGCCTTCATAATTCAATCCTGCTCTTCTTCCAGGTTCAGCTCGAGCCACCCCACCCCAGCCGCCTTGACCTAGGATTTACCCCATGCCATTCTTGCCATTTGCTTTTGTGCCTGGGACTCATCTCCTACAGCCAGAAAGCAGGTTCTCCGTGATGACCAGAACCTCTCCGTGTAAATTCAGGGGTGCACCACCATCACGTTCAGCTTTCCTGCCTTCCAGGCACCCTTTGCCCTCTATTCTAACAGCTCTGGTGGTTTTCCTTTCCTGGAAAACCATCTGGCCTGTCAGGCAGAGATGGGCTCCAGATGGGACCTGTGAATGAAAGCAGGGCCTTGAGATTCCACAGTCCTGGGGCTTTTGCTGGTGCTACTGCTAAGAGGTCCTCTTTCCCTTGGAGTTGCTGAACTAGTAAGGGCCCCAACATGGAACCAGCATTGCCAACTCTGGGGATGCTTGTCTGAGAATGAAGACACACAGAGCCAGCGCTGGGCCAGGAGTCAAGGCAGGTCCTGAGGGCATGGTGGTGTGAGTCCAGACTGTCACTGGGCTGGATGCTGGTGCTTCTCCAGTTATGACCACCAATGACTTCCCTGCTTGCTTTCAACTGAAAGGATGCTAATGCACCTCCTGTCACTGTGGGCAGAGGCTGGGCATGGAACAAATATGTCAGCTTGCTGATAGCTTGTTTGAGGATGTGGCAGGGGGTTAAGTAGAATATTTTTTGCATTAAACATTGTTATTGTGGTAAAACAGACATAACATTCACCCTTTTACTCATGTTTAAGCGTAGAATTCAGTGGCAATAAGTTCGTATTGTGCAGCCATCACCACCATCCATTTCCAGGGCTTTATCTTCCCAAACTGGAACTATACTCATTAAACACTATCCTCAGTCTTTCCCTTCCCCAACTCCTGCTAACCATTTTTTTGTATCTACGAATTGGAGATACTCTAGGTCCCTCGTGTAAAGCGGAATCACACAGCATTTGTTATTTTTGTGGTTGGCTTATTTCACTTACCGTAACGTCCTGCTAGGGCAGGTACCAGAATCTCCCTCCTCACTAAGGCTGAGTAGGCTCCACTGCATGTAGAGACCACATGTTTGTCCCATCGAGGGACCCTTTGACAGTGTCCACCTTTTGGCTACTGTGAATAAAGCTGTATTGAACATGGGTGTGCAAATTATCTGTTCAAATCTCAGCTTTCTGTTCTTCTGGGCTTACCCCCACAAGTGATTTACGGCATCATCTGGTAACTGTTTAACCTTAAGGAACCATCGTGCTGTCTCCCTCAGCAGCTACAGCAGGTTCCATTGCCCAAGAGTTGGTAGTTGATGTTTTTGAAAAGATTTAATGAAACCGTGGTACTGCTGGGAACAGAACTTACTCCACCAGCCTGTTTGTTCCTGAAACATTCAGGCTGGCAGCTTTGGCCTTCAGCTCCTGTTCTATGTCAGCAACGCTTCCTCAAGCTCCTACTCCATCCACACTGACCATGCAGGCTGCGTCCCAGTCCAGGGATGGAAATGGCCTCTCTACCTTCTGAAGATGGGAGGAGGAGGCTGGGTGTGTGCTGACCGTGGGTAACTGGTTTTCCTCACCCACTCATTTTGGCTTTTTTGGCAAAAATGAGTCGCCTTTTAATCTATCCCGGGATGCTGTTACAAGAAACTGCAAAGTGAGACACAGGTCCTGCAGGCACCGACTCGGAAAGGCTTTATTTCTTCATCATTGTCTCATACAGACTCTGAGGCACCACCCTCTCTTTCCATTTGGTTTCCTCATGACTTTCGGTAGTGTTTTTCCTTAAACAAGAAAAATTTCGAGTAAACGCTGTATATTGCCAGTTAATCTTTCAACAATAAGTAAAAAAATGTCTTGCTGTTGTATCATTGGTGCACGAGGACAACAGTGACAGTGCAGTAGAAGGGAGCTGACGGTGTGTCACATGGGATGGGACTCACGGAGGCGGTGGTGGGACCCCGTGGCGGTATATACATGCACCCAGTGCTTCGAGCCCCAAGACGTGCAGGTAGAGAAGAACATGTGGATCACACAGCGAGTGTGGGAGCCCAGCAGAGGCCTTGGTGCCTTTTCCAGGACACTGCCTTCCGTCCTCTAGGTTACAGGAGATCTGCCCTGTCTGCCGGCATCATGGTTTTTTCATTACAAAAAGTCCACTGAATCAGTCTGAAGCATTTCAGAAATTCTTAAAAAACAAGAACTGACAAAATGAAATTAACTTAAAACACTCTAATTCAATGTGGAAATAAACCAAACCAGAATGTTAACAGTGCAAATTTAACAGAGAGGCAGTCGGTACCGAGAGCGAGGGTATTCAGAATCTCTTAAAATGTACATCTTTAAAACTTATTCCTTTGTAAACTTATTTATATCTTATTTACCTTTTTTTTTGCTTAATATACTGTGTGTAAAAAAAGATGGAGACAAAAATAGTTTTCTGAGCTATGAAAAAAAGTTCTTACAGGCACATTGACTGTTTCATTCTAGAAACATCTCAGGTTCACAGGTTGAACATTCAGCAGCTGTGTAATTTTTAAAAAAAACATTCTTTGACCTTGAGAAAACCAGATCTCTCCTTTTGGGGGCAGAGTTCAGTTGATGATGACGGTGTGGTGTCACAAATTACAGTGAATTATTCCGGATCATCCATGAGAACCTGCATCACGGGTGCGGCTTCTCCGCAGGTGGCTCCTCATCGCCGAGTTCCTCCAAGGAGGTCGGGTCCCCTGGCGACAGAGCCGGTGAGGCAGTCGGGGAATGTGGGGCCCAACGAGATGGAGGGCGGCGGTTTGCTGGTCTCTCGGGCCTGGAGAAGCAGGGCTCTAGGGATGGAGCTAGTGCGGAACAAGGTAGTTCCTTCAAAGCGGGAAGAGGAAGACATGGTTACTCAGACGGACAGGTCCCCAGGGAGGATTGTCCCCAAACATATGTCTCACCTGGCTCAAGTGCAAAAGACAGGACGTCTGCACCTTCTGAACACTCACCTACATGTTTACTCAGGAAGAGTAAGTTAAAATGGTGAGTAGATAATTCGACACGAATGACCAGTGACAGCAGTGATAGTGGTAATGGGAAGATGACAAATCATGATCAAAACGTGGCATGAGATGGGTGTAGAAGAAGCGGCTTTGAATTGGGCCCAAGCAAATGGACGGGGGACCAGAGGCATGAGGGGTCTGCGCGGCCACCTCTGCGTGTTCTGAACCCTCTTGAACCATCCATCTGGCTGCAGTGGCCGGGTCTTAAGAGGCCACCCTGCCTTGGTTTGTGCAGGCCCGCGAAGGGATTTACAATTGCATCTGGCTGCATCTGCAGAGACTCGCCCTAAAGCCAACACTGCTACTGTTTACTCCAGCCTGACTGGCACTGGGTTAAACAAACTCCCAAAACGTGGAAGTAGTGCTGTAGGCAGAAATTGTAATTTAGGTGATTTCACTGCATGATGCTTGCCGGTGGCAGATTGAAAAAGTGGAGACTGAGTATGCTTGAGCCGCGGGCTTCCAGCACATTCTGAGGAAAGATGATGCAAGTCCAGCCCCCCCCATGCAGAGCACTGAAGCACTTCCCCTCCAGCCCATGGACCTCCCTCTTTTAGTTCTCTGAACTATGAGCTACTTGTCCTTAGTCTGGACAGGACAGAGGACACCCAGACGTGGAATTGGTGGGCAGAGAGATGTGGGAAACTGCAGGGTGGAACCTTCTGCCCAGAAGACCCCAGGAAGCTGTGATGAGGCCCACTGCAATGAAGGACACGGAGTGAGGCCCCTTGGAGCCCTTATAGCTGCAGGGAGACCAGAATTAGAGGTGGGTGGTCAGCAGAGCAGGGGAGTGACAGGAAGAGACAAGCAGGGAGAAGATGGAGGAGAGCACAGTGCAGATGGAGGAGGGGCTGCCGCCAGGGCAGCAGCAAAGGAGCGCTGACACAGGATGACACTGACGTCCCTGCTTCTGCTGGTGGCATCTTAGGTGACTCCAGGGAGGCCTCCTCAGCAAAGCACTTATGCTAACAGAAACCATGACAAACAGAGACACCTCGTCTGTGAAAACAAGTCAGCCCTGAAACAGCCAAAATTAAACTCCAGGTCCTCTCCTCACCCCAGCCCAGAGCATGGGATGGCAGCTGTGGAACCTGGTGATGCTTTGGTTCTCTGGGTGTTGCAAGAGAGGTGGGTGTGTGTCAGTGTTGTGTATTTAGGAGTGCGGTCTGTTGTGTATCAGCGTGTGCAGTCTGTGTGGCTGGGAGCTTTACTGGACCTCACTGCAGCCTGTGTCTATATCACTGAGTCTGAGTGACATGGGCTTCTCTTAGTTTGTGCCACTTCGTTACTGGCATCTGTGTGCATCCCTATGGGAAGAAATGTGTGACCATGATGAGTTCAAGGAGACAAAGTCCTCTAGTAACACATCACACACAAGATCAAATGCTGCTGTCTTTTCCCCAGCAGCCCCCTGCACTGGCATCCTGTCCTCACAGCACCTCGCATGGAAGTGGCCTCTGGATCCATTCATTGTCATTTTCCATCAGGCACAAGTTTAGCCTTTGAAAGCTATGCAAGGTGGGTTGGTGACTGTATCTTTGTTCAGAAACAAGATTGGTATTTTCTCAAGCCTCGATTCAGGCCGTGAAGGCAAATCTGCAATTTTTGGACCAGGGATAATTTTGTTTATTCAATTAATGCATAGCTATTGAGCACTTACTATGTTACCTATGGTAACCAAGAGGAAGGACAAGACATTTGCATTTATTCCCTCTAGTGTAGCTGTTGGGAAAAAAAAGCCTCATGCATCATGGTCACACCTCACTACAGCACCTGGCTGTGCACACTGCCACCAAATACTGAGTGGTGCAGAGACCTCACAGGCTGGAAAGTCCCCTCTCTGGCCAGTGTCCCCGTACTGGTCTGGGAGCATGTAGGCTATAAAGTGCACCCAAGAGGGGAAATCTGGGTCAGATCTCTGCACTGAGAAGTCAGCACTCAGGGGGCGAGTGGGCATAGCCAGGTCTGCTGCCCTCTCCCTACAGATCTACCTGGTGGCTGGGCCTCGTCCTGCGGGTCAGATGCCAGCCCTGAGCTACAGTGTGGAAAGAAGGAAGAAAGGACTTACGGTGTGAGGCAGGCAGGGCTAGAGTCCCCAGGGGGCAGTTAGTAAGACAGTTTGGTTCTGGACAGAACAAAGAAAAGAAAAGCAAGTAGGTTGGAAAGCACTTTTTAAAAGAGAAGAACAGTAAAGGTTTAAAATCAACAGGTCCAGGGACAGCCCTCTGGAGACGCGAGGTCCAGCAGAAGCGGGCACATGGGCCAGAGCAGGCGGGGCCCTTAGCACAGAACCGCAGCAACTCCCTTCCCTGGCCATTCTCTGTCTCCGAGCTGCCCTTTGGCATTTAACATTTCCAGCAACCTACAGCCGCTCCTTCTGAAACAGCCAGATTGTTTCAGAGACAATGATCAAGTGGCAACTGCCCAGACTAAAACTTTCCCTTTGCATTTTCCACCGAGATATGGGGGGAAGGAAGCACTGCATTTTCCAAAATTATACCTCCTCCACACCAGCCATCCTGCTCATAGCTTCTTTCTGTATCATGCATTGTTGCTGTCAGTGCTGCGACTTCAAGAGAAAGAGGAAGAAGTAGCTTGTTGGGTGAGGGCAGAAAGGGGGTCTGCTGGTCAGGGGTGCCTTGGTCACCTGGGTCCAGATGGCCCTGTGAACACTCTAGTAAAGAGTTCCCAGCAGGGGCTCAGAGGAGGGTGGGACATCAGAATTTGTCCTGGTGACTTTGAAATGAAAACCCAGAACTGGCTCATAACTTATGGAGTGATGGGAAGGGGTCTTAATTGAGGTGAGGGATATACTTCCACTGCACTCTAGAATAAGCACAATTCCAACAGAAAAGGAAAAGAGAGCCCATGACATTTAAACACTGCCCGTGAGCTCCATGAGGTTCTGAACCCCTGACACCGTACCTGGGCCCTCTTTAAACTGGCCATCACCTCTTCCAGTAGCAAACACACCAATTGAGAAGAAAATCTGAACACTTTACAGAGGACCGGAGGAGTGGCGTATAACTTTGTACAGATAAAGTCATTTTCATGCCTTTAGGGCTATGATTCAGTCATTAAACCATTTCCTTTATATTATCACAGATTGCCTGCAGCATTCACTTTTAGTGACTCAAAGCATTTTTCAGTCCCTAAAATTAACTTCTATTTGGTCTCTAATATAAACGGATGCCACAGACAGGTCAGTTAATGCTCGGGGACAAAGCTCTCATTCCAACTCCAGGTCCCCAAGAGGGTGGGGGCACCCCTCTCCCCCCAACACACACACACCCCGCAGCAGAGAACCACTTACCTGAGGGGCCTGGAGGGATGGGGTGACAGGTCCACGGAGGGCTCTGTGTGTCCCGTGAGAACACAACCTCCTTCTTAGAGCACGTAAACAGCCTTATCATAGACACACCAAGTTTTGGCAGGCACAGGCCAAAGACCATCAATATGAGTGAGGTTTAAACCACATGGCACTGCCATTTCTACAGGTCTCTAGCAATTTCACACGGTTCAGTCCTTTTCATGCTTAGAGCCTATATTCTGAGTTAAAGGCTGGATGGTACCAGGAAGCTGAGCATTCCTTTTTCCACCATGGGAAACTTGGGGAAGAGGGTGGGTCAGGTGACAAAGGAAACACCTCATCTGTGCTGGGGGGCTGCAGGGCCTGGGATGGGGAGCAGCAGTCCAGGGAGTGAGTCTCTCCCTCTCTTGTTCCCCTTTACGCCTCAGACCTCTGCTGTCTGCCCTGCCTGGAGAAGGCTTCCCGGGGTCTGGATTCCACTCCTGTGGGAGCTGTGCATCTGGGTTCCTGGGGCAGGGGAGGGGGTTCAGGCCTCACCCCCAGGTCTACAAACAGGGGCGTCTGACTGCCGGCACTACATACTGTGAGGCCAACGTCACTGTGTTACCTCAGCGTTAGCATCTGGCTGTGTTTTATTCTGCTCATTTTTGAAGTGAAAATGGGAATTGTTTTTTTATAAAAGGGTACAATTATACCACCTATGAATATGATCAGAGCAGAAGTCAAGGTCAACTGATTAGCGAGAAACTTTAACCAGGATATAATCACGTGCGATAACACATGTGGTCATAGGTAATGTGCTCATAATGGATGATGTGGAAGGGGATAGAATCTCACTGTCTGAAGGCAGGACTTTGATCCATTCGTCTGACCTGGTTTTACTGCTAAGGACTCAGAGGGTTTGGGACTCAAGAGATATGAGCCTGCTATCTGCACAAGCCAGCACTGGAATCCAGACATCTGTCCACCTTGTCCAAGGTGTCTATGCCTATCTGTCAAAACCTTCTCATGTTGTCACAAAGAGCTGGAGCAGAAAGCCTGACGTCACACACACACTCCCACGACACAGACTCATGCAGAAAGTGGGCAGATGTGACCCCAAGTGAAAAGTAAAGGTAAGATGAGCATCCATCACTGAGGCCCAAACAGAGGACCCAAGTTGATTCCTGCGTTACTTAAAACCATCCCTACCTCACCATCCTCAGCGGTTCTCTTTAAGAGTAGCTCAGGGCTCAAGTTCCTGCTCACCTCAGTCCCCCATTAGCCCTGCACCCTCACAGCTCACAGGAACCCCCGGTGGTCCCTGAAATTCAACGACCTGAAGCAGCCCAAGTTTTGCTGTGCCCAACATTTAAAAGGACAGCGGTGGGGGGCACTAGCCTCCATTACCTCGATGGACCCTGGCTCGGCTCTGACCGCTTCACCCACGTGGCTGTCTCCACTGAGACTGGGGGGGCCGTGGGCAGCCTGCCTCCGCTCCTCCTTTAAGGCGTGTTCCAACAGCTTCCTGTTGAGGATCCGGGCGACGTTCTCAGTGAGCGTGTAGCCGGGGGGAGCAGACAGGTCTTGCCTCACAGGCGTGCCCTCGCCTCCTTCTTCCCTGCACGTCTCGGAGCCACCCCCAATGGGGCTGGGTGACCGTCCCCGGGAGCTGGGGCTGGTTTCCTGACCTGGGCCCAGCTCCGGCCGGGGCTCCGCTGAGCGAGACCGACTGGCGGCCCGCAGCCCCTTCTGAAAGGGGTCCTGTACCACGGGGCTGTGGTCGATGATGTTGAAGAGGCTGGAGAGGCCATCGTTGATGGCGGTGTGCACAGGGCTCTCCCGCGTCGTGGTGGAGCGGGCCCAGGCCGACTCGCTGCACCCCTTCTGCCCCAGCCCCGGAGAAGTCCTGCTATTTGGCTGCTCAGCTTTGGGGAGGGGCTTCCTCTGCAGCTTGGGAGACCCATACTTGGGGGAGCAGCATGTGCGTTCGAACTTGGCCTGCACCTTCTCGATGGCTGGGGCCACCTGCCTGCTCCTGAGGCCGCGGGATGGAGAGGACGCAGGTGTGGCACCACTGCCCGCCTTGGGCGTGAGACACTTGTGGGGGCTGCTGGTGATGGCGCTGCCCCGCAGGGCCTCGGTCTGTAGGCCGATGCTGATGGTCTGGACAGTCTGCGTCCCTGTTGTCCGGGACCCGTTGGTCTGACAGGCCATGTCCTTGACTGGAGGCTCACTGTGGCCAGAGCAGACGGCATTCCTGACAGAGAAGGCCACCTCCTTCATGTCGTCACTCATGTTCTTGGATATCTCCAGGCTGTGCAGAGGGGAGGAGAAACCTAGGGGGTTGCCCAGGGCACTGTCAAGGGGCCGGAGCCCACCCTCCGTGTAGTCCCGGGGGTGCCTGGGGGAGGCACAAGGCCACCTGCTAAGTACTTGTTCCGAGAGGCCCCCCTTGGTGTCCCCCGGGCCCGCTCGGACCCTGCCCTCGCCACCTGCCACCACAATGCCATCCAGCCTGCGGACAGCAGGCGGGCTGTGCAGTACCCTCACCCCGGCCTGCTCGGTGCAGACCAGGCTCCTCAGGGGCTGCTTCTGGCAGTGCTCCGGGCTGGTCATGGTGTCTGTGGTCAGGGTGACGCTCGTGGTGAGGTACCAGGAAGATTCAGGGAAAGGCTCAGCGCTGACCTCAGGCTCCTCCCGTACCCCCTCAGTCCTGTCCGCCCAGGGGTCTGGGGGCCCATCGTCCCAGCTCTTGGTGTTGAACTCCTCGATGTACTTGAGGTCGTCAGGGGACAGGGGTGGAGTGATGTCCTCCTTGCTGCTGGCGGCTGGCAGGCCCTTCTCTGGCAGGAAGGGCGAGCCATCCATCAGGCGCTGGAACTCTGACATAGACGACACAGACACGGCCCTGTGGAGGAGAGACGGGGGAGAGGTCAGCTGCCCGGCCACACAACAGTGGGGTGCAGATGGGCAGGCTGCTGCTGACCGACGTGAATGTGGAAGTAGATTCCGCGTCATTTTACCGCTTTTTTCCATATGTTTCTGTTTGACATGAAGGTACTGGCCGCCTCCTACATGGCCTGGAGGCACTGCCTGATGTCCTGGAGGTTCCAGCATCTAAGGCGTCGGGGGGGGGGAGCTGCAGAGTCTCTGGCAGCTCGTCACCCTTGCTGGGCAAAGAAGTGGTGGCTGGGGCTGGGGCCATGCCTGTCACCACAGCCCTGGGCCCTCTGGCCCGGAATCCCTCCTGCTGGGGTTGGGGGAGGGGAGGTGGCTGCAGACTCACTTTCTGAACTTGACCACACTCTCACAGGACACACTAATATCCACCCATGTCCAGAGCAGAGGTTTAAATACCTGGGGTTCTAGGTAGCCCAGGCCTTGCTGAAGGCTCTGGGGCAGAGTTCCGTTACTGATGGTAGGCAGGGCTGGGCTCGGGGTGGCCTGCAGAGCTGGTGAAGCTCTGGGTGGCTTTGGCCTCCCCAGGGCACACACTCCTGTGGTCGTCACCACGGCGTAAAAAGCAGCTACCTGTGATATTTGTAGACATTCCATCTTGTTATTTCTCACTAGAGGCAAGTATAGGGCTTTTTTTTTTATTGTTGTTAGAAACAATGTACACCCTGTCCAATGGGCCTATGAATAACGAAGCTGGCTATAACCAGCACCAAAAATAAACGGGGAGGGGGGAATCTGCCATAGGTATCAAGTTTTCTGGGCAAGCAGGACTGTCCTCTTCTTGCCTCTGGTCCAGCCCAGGAGATGCTGAATTTGCAATGAACCTCAGAACACTGTTCCCTGGGGGCTGAGATGCTCTTCAGATACTGAAACCCAGACCCTTCCCACATTTCCTGCATGTAGCTCATCTGGCACTCATGTCTGTTCTCAGAGGAACTTCTGAGTGAAGTCAGTGGTATCTGTGCAGAGACTTTCTGCCTCTAGGGTTGTGGATGAAGAAAGGAGACTCATCAACCTCAGCAGGGGGCGAGGCCAAACAAAACAAATGTAAAAAACCAGGATGCACTTGAAACACGTGCAGGCATGTGAATATGCACAGGGGAAAGAGGAACAAACAGAACTGCAGGAAGCAAGAGTTTTAGGGGACATGGGGGACGCAGTCACATTCTCAGGACACTGATAATGTTTAAATTTTACAGGCATGGCATCCCTTTGAAATTAACAGAAGCAATTCAGATAAAAATAACTAGCTACAGTGTAGGGAGGAAGAACAATGGGAAATGAAATGATGACTAAATGTGGTGTGCTGCTGATTCTGTGCCAGGCACTGCCCGAGACCAGACAAGACACAGCCTGGGGACAGACATGTAGTAGTGGCAACTCTAGGGTTTGGATGGCTCCAATAAAAAGCAAAATGGGAAGGAGACAGTGGTTCACAGGAAAATCAGGGACAGGGAGATCTGAAAATAAAATAGTACATAAGGATTTGTAAAGAAAACGTGCATGGAGTGGGGTTGATGGATGGGGGCGTGAGGTACGCCTCAGGAGCGGGGGTCCCGGACCCGGAGAGATGGGGGCGCCGAGGGAAGGGGAGGCCGCTGGGCTGCAGTGCAAGACATCCAATTCTTGGAATTCTTAGTACAGTGCCGGGCAACCATGGAACATAATACATATTTGTGGCAGAGATCAGTGACTTCATCTCAGGGTCAAAAACAGTTGCTTTGGATCTGATGAAAGTATTTTGCTCAGAGGAATGGCACAAAAATAGAAGACTTAGAAAGGTATAAAATACAGACATTTGTAATATCTACCCTACAAGTGTTTACGAAGGATAAAATTAATGAGTTAATACAGATACAGTGCTTAGAATAGTGTTTGGTGCACAGTGTTTAATATATATGAACTCAAGAGACTGGATTAAGATGGCGGAATAGAAGGACTGGAGCTCAACTTCTCTCCCAAAAAACAGCAAAGCTACAACCAAATGCCGAGCAACCTTCAACCAAATGGACTGGAAACTTCCAAAAAAGATACTCTGCTCCAGAAGACAAAGATGAGACCACATCAAGAGGTAGGAGGGGCGATTACACGACAGAAGCAAACCCATACCTCCTGGGTGGGAAGCCCCACAGACTGGAAAGTAATTGCATCACAGAGACTCACCTACAGGACTAAGAGTTCAGAGCCTCAAGTCAAATCCCCATGCCCGGGGATCGGGCACAGGGAGAAAGAGCCCCTGGAGCATCTGGCATTGAAGGCCAGTGGGGCTTGTGTGCAGGAGCTCCACAGGACTGGGGAAAACAGAGACCCCATTCTTGAAAGGCACAGACTTTCACGTGCACTGGGTCTCAGGGCAAAGAAAAGTCTCCATAGGAATCCGGGGGGAACCTGACTGCAATTCTTGGAAGATCTCCTGGGAAAACAGGGGTGACTGTGGCTTGTTGTGGGGGAAGGGTATTGGAGGTGAAGCTCTTGGGAACTTTCATCAGACTGCATTTCTCTGGAGGTGGCCATTTCTGGGAAAATCTGGTCCCTCCCATCAGAGCTGAGAAGCCCCAGGCCAAACAATAAGCCAGGTGGGACCTTAGCCCCACCCATCAGTAAACAGGCTGCCTAAAGACCCCTCAGGCACACAGCCAGCCTTTAATCTCATCCAGAGACAAAGCCCTACCCATCAGAGGGAGAGGAATCAACACCCCCTACCAGTGAGCAGGCATCACTCCCACCCATCAGGAAGCCTACAGCAGGCCCCCTCCATACCAACTTTAGCCACAGGGGAGGCAAACACCAGAACTAAGAGAGGCTACAACTCTATTGTCAGCAAAAAGGTCACCACACCAAAAACCTACAAAAATGAAAAGACAGAAAACTGTAACTCAGATAAGGGAGAAAGAGGAAAGCCCAGAAAAACAGCTCAGTGACGAGATTATCATCCTCCCAGAAAGAGACTTTAGATTGTTGATGCTGAAGATGATGCAAGGCATTGGAAATAGACTGGAGGCAAAGACTGATCATTTACAGGAAACACTAAGCAAAGACATACAAGATGTAAAAATTAAACAAGAAGAGATGCAAAATACAATAACTGAAATAAAAAATTCCTTAGAAGCAGCCAACAGTAGAATACAGGAGGCAGAAGAACGAATCAGTGAGGT
>PVHT021183608.1:19085623-19143820 GCA_004024745.2 Catagonus wagneri | reverse complement strand
ATTGCAGCACTCTATGCAATAGCCAGGTCATGGAAACAACCTAAATGCCCATCGACAGAGGAGTGGATAGGGAAGATATGGTACATACACACAATGGAATATTACTCAGCCATTAAAAGGAACGAATTACCAACATTTATAGCAACATGGATGGACCTAGAAATTATCATGCGAAGTGAAACCAGTCAGACAATTAGATAGCAACACCCAATACTACCGCCTACATGTGGAAACTAAAAAGACACAATGAACCTCTTTGCAGAACAGACAGTGACTCACGGACTTTGGAAAACCTTGGTTTTTCAAATAAGACAGTCTGGGGGGTGGGGGGATGCATTGTGGGTTTGGGATACAAAATCTGTAAAACTGACTTATGATTTATGTACACCTATAACTGAAATAAAATCCATTAAAAAAAAAAAGGAAACGTGCATGTGTGTGTGGTCAGGTTAGGGAGAGGGGTCATGGGAAAACTGCTTTCCACTAGGTTTTCCCATTTTAACGTTTCAATTTAAAGAAGTTGGTTTCCATGTGCCTTTTCAGACGAGTCCCGCCTTACATATATGGGTTATTAGAATAGATGATTACTCACATCAGCTACTTTGTATTTCCTTCAGGGATGACTGCTACAGAAATATTGTACTAAGTTCTCCTAGGAGAGCTTTTAAATACTTAGTGTATACAATGTCTCACATCAGGTCAAGTGGGAATTTCTCCAGACTTTAAACTAGAAGGGTTTTCAAAAAACCATGTAACACAACAATCCCTTTATATACACAACACACAATTGTAAGCACACATCTCTTACCATGCCACTGACACACATGAAGACAGTAAAGTGCTGGCCTTTTCTCTGCTAGTAATTTAAAACACCGTATTTATCACATTGATAATAAAGCAACTGCTTATCCAGAAGTCTTATTCTAAGTCATTTTTGAAGAGAGTGTCAGGTAGATTGCAGTGACAAGAGGGAATTTTAAGACCAGGAAGTTTCTTGCAGTACCCTTCTGTAGTTCTCAACAATCTTACTTACCTTTGAAGATTTCCCTTGTGATTTTCTTCTTCCTATAAAGAAGAAGAAAATTTTTCTGAATCAGTTAATATTGGTGGCCCTGGAGCCTTCAGGATGCTCAGTAATTTGTTTTGCTCTTAGGAAAATACCATTTAAAATGTACATGGAAGCCAAGTTTGGGTCGGGAGTGCCTCCGCCCCTCAGCCCTTTAAAGTACAGAAATGAAACCAGAATCCATAGTGTGATGAGGAGTTTGAGTCTAGGAGGGCCCACATGAACGGGAAAAATGGTCTGTGAACTTTGTCTCAGAGGAAGTGGTTCTCCTGTGCTCCTCAAAGGGTGTCACGAGAGTTCCCATTGTGGTGCAGCAGTAGCAAACCCAACTAGTATCCACGAGGACACGGGTTCCATCCCTGGCCTTGTTCAGTGGGTTAAGGATCCAGCGTTGCTGTGAGCATGGTGTAGATGGCAGACGAGGCTTGGATTCAGTGCACTGGGGCAGCTAGACTTTGATCATGTTTCTCAGAAATGAACCTGTGGCATATGTTGGCAGTTGCAGTTCCAATTTGACCCCTAGCCTTGAATTTCCATATGCCACTGGAGCAGACATAAAAAAGTATTATCTTCCTCAAAGAGTGTAGTTAAGTACTTCAAAGTTGGCTCTTGAAATGACTGAATACATCTGTGTGTGGCGGGGGGGAGAGAGGAGCAGAGAAGAGGAAGAGAAGAGCAAGAGTAAGTTAGAGGACAGACATCCTTTGGCCTCAGCCTGGCCACAAACGTGGCTGTGGGAGGTACAGATCACGATGTGTAAGATAAATAAGCTACAAGGACATACTGCACAGCACAGTGGATACAGCGAGTATTTTGTAACTATAAGTACAGCATAATCTTTAAACATTGTGGATCATTGTACTGTACACCTGTAACTGACACAGTCCAGGGACTGTACTTCAATATAGAAAAGAAGGTGGTGTGACATCCTCAGAGTGCCTGGTCTGAAGTGCCACCATTTGGAATCCGGGAAGGTCCAGCGACCTCCACTAAAGAGAATGGCGTGCACACGTTCTCCTGAGGAAACCTCTATGTGGACCCGGTCCTGGGGAATGAAGGCCCCAGTGAGCCTCTGGGGTGGCGGGACTGACTGCTGCAAAGCAAAGCTCAGGGAGCCCTGGCACCTGCCTGAAGGTCAGTGTGGTCCCACCACTCTGGGGCCAGGCTCCCCTGCCCAGCCGGTTTGTCTCTGTGGGTGGCATGTGGGAGGTTGGCAGTAGCTATCAGGGCTGGCACGCTGGCAGTGTCACCTCTGCTGGGTACAGGTGCAGAGGAGAAGGCACCGGAGCTTGCTGACCCCTAACTGAGGGTGTGTCCCCACTTCCAACAGCACTGCCTGATGGGCACTCCTGTCTGCTAAGCGCATGGGGCAGGTCACATGACAGGCGCAGCCACCATGAAATTAGCTCACAGATAATGATTCGCAAAATCAATTTTTAAAAGCTGGTTTTTAAAAAGTCCTAAGCAGAAAAATTCAATGCTGTGCTATGGCGATTTCTGCACAGAAATAAAATTTCCTGTTGACTGATCTAAGCTACATAGGTTTCTAGTGTTGGATTATCTCCTTTTGCACTAGGATATTTATTGTATTTCATTGGTTAGTGACACCTGCTACTTCCAGCGTGAGGTACTTTGTGTGAGAGAGTGTGTGAGTGTGTGTATGTGTCTATGCCCACAGCATGTGGAAGTTCCCAGGGAACCTGGGCCATGGTGGCAACCTGAGCTGCTGCAGTGACAACACTGGGTCCTTAACTCACTGAGCCACAAGGGAACTCCATGAATTTTCTTTAAAACAGAATTTTTCTATTATCCATACATATTCTGGAATCAGAAGACAGTGCTTTGATTGAAGGACAAGTTGAAGCTCTATACTTCCCCAGACTTCCTCCTGTGTTTCACTGAACACCCCCATTCACACAGGACACTGCTCCTGAATTTCCAAACCCAAGACAAGTGGCAAACTAAAGCAGAACTCTGGGGTCAGGACCCTGAAGCCAGGATCCTGCATCATGAAGGGTTGGTTTTTACTAACTCTAGAGGCCACAGTATGCAAAACCCAGGTGTGCCAGCCCCTCGGCCAGCTTCCAGAGCCCCATCCTCAGCCCCACCCCAGGTAACTGATGCCCAAACCCAGGCTGACCTCGGGGAAGCGGTTCCTGAACTCCCTCTGTGGCCCACGGGCCAGGGGCTCCTCGGACTCATCGTCTAGAGACAGGGCGTCCAAGTAGAGGTTCTCCCGGGCCGAGCACCTGTCAGACTCCTTCAGCTTGGACAGCGGGCGGTCCTCAAAGGTGGTGGAGTCGGCGTCTGTGCATGGCCACATCCCTGAGTGGGCACAGGGGTGGCTGTTGCCTTCCTTTTGATCACAGAGGAAGCTGCCACTTCTCCGGGGACTGTTTTCTTTCTGCAACTTGAGAGTTTTAAAAATGAAAACAATTAGGAATTCCTGTCATGGCTCAGTGGAAACGAATCTGACTAGTATCCATGGGGACACGGGTTCAACCCCTGGCCTCGCTCGGTGGGCTGAGGATTCTGCATTGCCATAGCTGTGGTGTAGGCTGCAGATGCAGCTCGGATCAGGCATTGCTGTGGCTGTGGCACAGACCGGCAGCTGTAGCTCTGATTTGACCCCTAGCCTGGAAACATCCATATGCCATGGGTGGGGACCTAAAAAGACACACACACAAAAGGCCTCGTTTTCTGTGTCTCCCTCATCATGGTTTCTTCGTAATCTGGAATTATTACACATGGTTCCTCTGAAAGATGGTGAGAAGTCAATGTTTTTCAATTTATGACCTTAATTTCAAAAATAACATGGTGCAAATTTGCTTTTTAAAAGTCACAGTTTTTTTCTAGGTTAGGAATGTCTGCATTAGCCACACACAAGCCACTTCCTTCTCATGAGCACATACGTGATTGTATATAATCCAGAACTGTGCCCCTAGGAAATTACACATTTATTTTTTAAAATCTAACATTACCAAATGATGTACTCCCTTTTTTATAATTACCTTCAGAACTCAAGGCACACTCTGGAAAACACGTCAGTGATATCAAACTGCTGAAGGTGAATTAGGTTTTCCTAACGAGGAGGGTTTCCAGTCATTTGGAAAGTGTCCTGTATAAACCCTTGGTTATAACCACTGGGTTTTAACAGTTACTAACACATGGCTCCAGAGGATAAAAATTTATCTATAGAGATAGTTCAAGATATGGGATGACTGGAGAAAAAAAAAAAAAGACATGAGCCACACAGTTCATCCGTCATCTCTCCCCTGACTCAGTAAGCTCGAGCCGCAGCAGTGGGGAACCCCAGGCCACCTGGAATCAGGGTTCTGAGTGCGAAGCACTGTGTGTGGCTGCTCTGCCGGCAGGTGTCAGGTTCCCGACTCTGCTCAGTTTCCCCCCCTGCAAAATGGGTGCACCTCCTCCTGGGGCTGCAGCGGTTCCCTGTGGGGCTCAGGGTGTATCAGTGGGGCCACTCTGACTGCTCAGGTCTGCACGATTCCGGGCCTGGGGTGCCCTGATAGACGCCTTTCCCTTCACAGCATGGGGTGGGGGGCCTTAGGAAGGAGCCATGGGGAACCACAGGGACAAATAGGGACATGTGTGCAGGGTAATTCTTGCTCCCCGTCCTGGACTCCCCTCCCCGCCTCCCTCCAAAGTGGGCACAGAAGGCAGAGCGGAGAGCTAGATGGTTAGTGGTCTGTTCTGGTGCCAGGCTCACAGCTGCACCACGCTGGCCGCTCTTTGGAGTAAGTGAATCTCTGAGTGACTCAAGGGACCTTTGCACTTGTCTGAAGGGGTGGCGGGAATGCTAAGATGATGCCAGGAAGCTCTGAGCCTCCCTTGGAAGCACGCTAATTTGTGTTTTAACAAAGCATCTTTCACAAGCTACACCTTTCTGTCCCAGCTGGAGCCTTCACCCACAGGCTGGATAAGTGCGACCTGTGTGTCATCAGGAACAAAGCCATGTGGAGTGATGGGGACAACAGACTTCTACTCATTTCTATTAATTTCTGAGGTGGTGGGACCAATGTCTCAAAATATTCTCTTCATTCTAAAAGGAAGATGGTAATTCAGGCAGCCAGAGTTTAAATGTTTGAGTTTGAGGCACAATCACAGTTGAATCATTGAACAGGCATCACCCCAGGTTTCAGCTTAGCCCCCTTTGCTCTCCACCCCACCCCCGCCCCCAGCCCTGGGACATGGTTCCTCACAGTTCTCTTACAGATGCAAAATGCTTGTTTTTCTTTTTATATGGAAGGCTAGAGGTCAAATCAGAGCTACAGCCACAGGCCTGCACTGCAGCCACAGCAATGCAGGATCTGAGTTCTTTAAAAAAAAAAAAAAATCCTACTGGACAGCACAGGGCACTCTATTCAATATCCTGTGATAAACCGTAATGCAAAAGAATATATATGTGTATAACTGAGTCACTCTGTTGTACAGCAGAAATGAACACAACATTGTAAATCATCTATACACCAATAAAATTCTTAAGAAAAGGAAAGCTTTTTATTATGTTCATCTAATGCATGTTAGTACAATTTAGTTTCACCATATGATCATCTCCGAGCTATTCTGGGCACAGAATTAAAATGCAAGAAATCACATTTGAAGCTGTAAATGTGCAGGGAGGGTGCGTGTGAAGAGGGGAGGAATGGGAGCAGAGGAGAGCTGTGAGCAAGCACATTCTCACTCAGCAAGGCAGGGCTGCAAAAATAAACCCGGGCAGCCTGAGCAATGTGTGCCAAAGCTGGCACTTGGCAGGCGCCCTAACAACGAACCCAAGTGGTTTTAGCTGGAGGTATCTGCTGCTAAGATGCCTCTGCAGTGAGTAATAGAATAAGGGGCCCCTACAAGGATAGGGTTTCCCAGGAGGGTCATTTCAAACCAGGCAACGGCACCTACTGCACTGAGAAACCTGCGGCAGAACAACTTTTAATGCAAGTACCTAATTTAAAAGATTTGCATTTCAAATAATATAGGAAACAATAAGCAATTGAGTATGCCTTACTTGAACTGGTCATGAGAAAAAAGGTTACTTTGTACACAGGTTTTAAAACAACAGGCTGTCATGTTGTAGAAGTAACTGATTTGAGGAAGTCACTGGAAGAAGAATGGAATGCCAGCAGAGCTTCCCTTTAGTTCTTTAATACCAAGTCCTGGAGCCTCTGCAGGTTAACTGGGAACCTAACAACTCAAAGGAGAAACATGGTGCGACTCCAAGTAAGTTAACTCTCATCCATCAGATCTGGGCTGAGACAAGAGATGGTGATAAGATAGATGGTCTGTGTTACAGGACCGTAACCACATTCCCACAGTCATTCATCACATAAAATGGCAGAGAAATTATGCAGGAATTTGATGACACCGGACAAGTGGGAAGCATGTGTCCTGAGAGTGGAAAATGGATTTAGTGTTACTTCTTTCACCATCTGTATTAGGTTATCACAGACAAGGTTACAAGCCCACCATGTTGTCAAATATCAACGCCATACATTATGCAGAACGCTTGCCTATGTTTCCTGTTTATCTATGGAGCGTGCAGCTAACAGTTAAATGAATGAACTCAAAAACTGAAAATCTATACCACATACACACTTTAGCCAATTTCCTCTTTCACAGACTGTCTATAACCACTTTTTCTAATTTTCAGGATTGGATACAGTGATTTCTAAAATGTCAGCTATTTGGGGGAAAGGCTGATTATTTTTAAAAGCCACAACTGCATATCTAGTGCATCACTGGCACAAACCCTCTTCTAAAAACAGTCGTGAAATCACTGTGCAAAGCCTGTGGGATCCACCAACACAGACTTTGAGAACAGATGGACGCCCAGAACCCACATGTCTCAAGTACATTTTGCTCAAAGCTATTAACCTTTAGGACTGAGGTTCTGCAGCTGTCACCATGCTAGGACCGGGGCAGTAATGACAACCTAGAAATGGGCTTCCGTGCCTGCCTACTCTTATTGTTCAAATACAGTCTTCAAAGGAGGTGGCTGCTGTCCCCAGGGCATTAACTCCTAGAAGGTTGTTCATCGATGTCTTACTCAGTTTTCCTTTACTAGAAACACCTCATTCCCCACAGTAAAATAAAGTCCTAAAAGACTTGCTTAACTTACATCCAAGGCGTGAATTCCAGAATGAAGCCATGCCAAACCAACAAGCGGACAGCCAACAGGCGAAGGGGTGGGTGAGAATGGCCCCGCTGGGCTGTGGAAGGGACAGCCAGTGATCCTGGAGTGGAGGCCAAGAGGGGGCCTCCTTGATAAGAGGTGCCTGCAGTAACCATCACCCTGGTTAGCTAAGCCTGGGTCAATCTGACCATTTTGTCAGCCAACGTGCCGCTTCGGCCGTGATTTCCACTCGATAACTGATCCCAGGGGATTTAAGACAAACAACTCTTCTGAAGTGCCATGATTCTAGGCCAAATAGAAAGTGGCTAACTACTCCTTCCATAGAATTTGAGGAATTTTGAAATGAACCCTGTCACCTACAGTCCGGTGACTCAGCTGTGCAAGTAACTGAACCCAGGAAGGACGTCAGCACCTTTTTATCTGTGCTGTGCTTGCTTCTTCTCAGGGGTTTTGGAGCCAAAGGCTCCTGGTCTTTTCAATTTTCTCTCTCTCCCTCCCTCTCCACAGTATACAGAAACTAACCTTTGCCATGGCACCCACAGAACCCAGGGACCATGTCTGGGGCTAATGCAGTACATTTTCCAAAAGGCTCCCAGGTATGGGTGTTTGCGATAGAACAATGAGGTTATCTTTCCTGATTGCAGCTTCTTATGAAGACACTTCCTTGAGGCCTCATGAATTTACAAGTATGACAGGCTGAAATATGTAAAATACATGCTATGCAAAAACCCAGCTAAAGAGGAATCCCAATCCTTCATCAATTTAATGTGGAAATGTAACTCATGCACCTTTCAGGCAGGCCCGCAGCTACGCAAGCCAGCCTGAGTCTGGCGCAATGCCGAGAATGATCTTTGTAGAAAAAAAAACCTCCCCTCTCCCCTGAACTCATCTGCATTTTTGAATCTGAGACGATGAACCACCAGTTACCTCCCCTGGCTGTGTCCTCTCCAGTCACAGCTCAGCAAGACCCAGAGCAGGTGCCTGACTTCCAACTTAATTCAGTGATTTCTTTACTAATGGACAACAAATCCATTCAAGCTGGAGCAGTCACTATGACCAAATCTTTAGTGGCAAACTTAAAAGTTAGTTTGCTTTTTGGCAGAAGTCATTTTCAGAGACTGGAAATAACCTCACCTTTGACGTTTAGTCTTTAAATGCCTTAAAAAAGTTATCCCCCGCCCCCACCCATACACACACCGCACACACAGGGAAGTTGCCTACAGACTTTGTAAAGAAAAGAGCTGTGTCATGGAAGGGCTGAGCCTGTCTCTGAAGCTAGAAGTCCTAGGATTTTTTTTGTCCTTCCTCTGGACGCTCCCAGATCAGCCTGAGGTGGCAAAGACCTCCGTTTTTCCCACCAAGTGCTGGTTACCAGGTCAGGTCAGGTGTCCCCGCCTCCCGGGCCGTCCTCACCTGTTCGATCCTCCACAGCAGTTCCTTCTCCTGCTGCCCCCACTCCCGCCTTTCCCGGTCTAGGCGGTCCAGGAGCTCCACCTTCTCTCGGTTCCAGTTCTTCTCGTTGTGGTGGATCTGCCAGCGCAGGTCCATGACCAGCCCGTGACTATCCGCCAGGAGCTTCTGGTGCGCTTCCCTCTCCTTCCTGAATGCCCCTTTGCTGTCGGCACTGCAGCCTGGGTCTCCCAAGCTCTTCTCCGTCTTTGCTTCCAGCTGTAAAGGAGAACAGACCTAAGGACTGAATCCCTCACATTCTCGCATTTCTAAGTGAAAAAAACCTCAGCATATTCATGTATTATCCCTGGACACATGTTTAAACCAAGATTTGACCAATCTTATGGACAACACAGTTTTCATCTTCAAAGTCCTAATTATAAGCGTCTGACAGAGCCACCCAAAAGGTGAAGCAGTGAATCTGCCCTGCTTCCCAGTCTGCTCCTCGCTCCTTCCCCTACTCTTAAGTTACCACCACCCCTTGCCTGTCCTGTGGTACGGATCCTTGAGGGCAGGTATATGTCTGTCCCTGTATCTTTGGCCCCCATATGGAGCCCAGCAGTCTATACCACACACCTGTCCACCCCGCAGGAGGTTAAAGAGCAAAACAAAAACAAAAAAAAAAGCAAAACACCTCTCCTACCTAGACATCATGTGCAAAGTGCTAAAATCAAACAAGAAACCTTGGAGACAGACAGAGAAAAAATACACGGCACAGAACAGCACACACCAAGGCACACAGATGAGAATGACAGCAGATCTCTCCTCAGAAACCATGTAAGTCAGGGCACAATGGAGTGACATCCTGAAAGGGCTGAAGGGGGAAAATGTCAGCTTCAACAGAACTCTGTACTCGGCAACATCTTTCAAAAATAAAGGGAAAAATACTTTAAACAAAGAAAAACTTAAAACAATTGCCACTGGACTTGCACTTAAAGAAATGATAGAGGATAGTTGTCAGGCAGAAGGAATACGATACCATATTCCTTCACCATATTTGTGATCTGTACAAAGAAGAACACAGGAAATGACGTGAATAAATAAATGCAAATATAAAACTCATTTCTCCTATTTTTAATTGTTTTAATATGAGTGTCTTTAAAGTAAAAATAGGTGCCAAGGCTGGAGTTGGCAGTGTCGCGTCTGGGAGTTGAGCAACACAAGGATTGGATTAAGATAGCGGAATAGAAGGACGGGAGCTCAACTTCTCTCATAAAAACAACAAAATTACAACCAAATGCCAGGCAACCTTCAACCAAATGGAGTGGAAACTTTCAGAAAGACATTCTACTCCAGAAGAGAGAAAGGAGACCACATCAGGATGTAGGAAGGGCGATTATGCGATAGAAGCAACCACATACCTCCCGGGTGGGAAGCCCCACAGACTGGAAAGTAACTGTATCACAGAGACTCACCTAAAGGATTGAGAGTTCTGAGCCCCATGTCAAATCCCCACACCTGAGGATCTGGCACAGGGAGAAAGAGCCCCTGGAGCATCTGGCATTGAAGGCCAGTGGGGCTTGTGTGCAGGAGCTCCATGGGACTGGGGGAAACAGAGACCCCATTCTTGAAAGGAACAAAAAGACTTTCACGTGCACTGGGTCCCAAGGCAAAGCAAAGTCTCCATAGGAATCTAGGTGGAACCTGACAGCAATTATTGGAGGATCTCCTGGGAAAACAGGGGTGACTAGGGCTTGTTGCGGGGGAAGGGCATTGGAGGTGAAGCTCTTGGGAACATTCATCAGCCTGTATTTCTCTGGAGGTAGCCTTTTTTGGGAAAATCTGGCTCCTGGCATGGGCGCTGAGAAGCCCCAGGCCAAACAATAATCCAGGTGGGACCTTAGCCCCACCCATCAGTAAACAGGCTGCCTAAAGACCCCTCAGGCACACAGCCACCTCTAATCTCACCCAGAGACAAAGCCCCACCCACCAGAGGGATAGGAATCAGTCCCACCTACCACTGAGCAGACACCAGTCCCTCCCATCAGGAAGCTGACAGCAAGCCCCACCCATACCAACTTCAGCCACAGGCGAGGCAAACACCAAAACTAAGACAGGCTACAACTCTATAGTCTGCAAAAAGGATACCACACCAAAAACCTATAAAAATGAAAAGACAGAAAATTCTAACTCAGATAAGGGAGAAAGAAAAAAACCCAGAAAAACAGCTCAGTAATGAGATTATCGGCCTCCCAGAAAGAGACTTTAGACTGTTGAGGCTGAAGATGATGCAAGACATTGGAAATAAACTGGAGGCAAAGATTGATAATTTACAAGAAATACTGAGCAAAGAAATACAAGATATAAAAAATTAAGCAAGAAGAGATGAAAACTACAATAACAAATAAAATATTCATTAGAAGCAGCCAACAGTAGAATACAGGAGGCAGAAGAACAAATCAGCGAGGTGGAGGACAGATTAGTGGAAATCACTAATGCAGAAGAGAAAAGAGATAAAAGATTGAAGGGAAATGAGGAGAGTCTCAGAGAACTCTGGGATAACGATAAACACAACAACATCCATATTATAGGGGTGCCAGAGGGAGAAGAGAGACAGAAGGGGACAGAAAAGATATTAAAAGAGATAATAGCTGAAAACTTCCCTAACACGGGAAAGGAACCACTCACTCAAACCCAGGAAGTGCAACTAGTACCATATAAAATAACCCAAGGAGGAACACCCCGAGACACATATTACTCAAATGACCAAAATTAAAGACAGAGAAAATATCGAAAGCAGCTAAACAAAAGAAACAACATACAAGGGAACCCCAATAAGGTTATCAGCAGATTTTTCAGTTGAAACTCTGTAGGTCAGAAGGGAATGGCATGATATACTTAACGTGATGAAAGGAAAAAACTTCCAACCAAGATTTTTACCCAGCAAGGCTCTCATTCAGATTTGAAGGATAAATAAAAACATTCACAGATAAGTAGAAGCTAAGAGATTTCTGCAACACTAAACCAGCTTTACAACGAATCCTAAAGGAACTTCTCTAGGCAGAAAAAAAAAAAAGCCACAACCAGAAACAAAAACAACACAAATGACAAGGCTCCCCAGTAAAGACATATATACAGTAAAGATACTAAATCATCCTTGCATAATTGTGCTACCAAAATCAGAAATCGCGAGAAGAGAGAACAAATGCAGGACACTGGAGACACACGTGCAATTAAGAAACCAACAACTTAAAAGAATCTCATTTATATATAGACTCCTATATCAAAACTTCAGGGTAACTGCAAACCGAAAATCTACAATTGATACACAAACAAGTAAGAAAAATCAACTCAAATACAACATTAAAGATAGTCATCAAACCACAAGAGGAGACAATAAGAGAATAAGAAAGAAAAAAAGAGCAACAAAAATCCAAAACAATTAATAAAATGTCAATAAGAACATACTTATCAATAATTACCTTAAATGTTAATGGACTGAATGCCCCAACCAAAAGACATAGACTAGCTGAATGGATACAAAAACAAGACCCATATATATGCTGTCTTCAAGAGACCCACTTCACTTCTAGGAACACATACAAATTGAAAGTGAGAGGATGGAAGAAAATATTCCATGCAAACGGACATCAAAAGAAAGCAGGAGTAGCAATACTCCTATTGGACAAAACAGACTTTTAAATGAAGAACATCTAAAGCAGGAGTAGCAATACTCCTATTGGACAAAACAGACTTTTAAATGAAGAACATCTTAAGAGACAAGGAAGGGCACTACATAATGATCAAAGGAGCAATCCACGAATAAGATATAACAATTTTAAATATCTATGCACCCAACATACAATCACCACAATATATAAGACAACTGCTGACAAGCTTAAAAGGAGAAATCAACAATAACACCATCATAGTGGGGGACCTTCACACCCCACTTACAGCAGTGGATAGATCATCCAGACAGAAAAATCAATAAGGAAATACAGGCCCTGAATGAAGCATTAGACCAGATGGACTTAACAGATATTTATAGGACATTCCGTCCAAAAGCAACAGAATACACATTCTTCTCAAGTGCACACAGAATATTCTCTAAGACTGATCACATCCTGGGCTACAAATCAAGCCTTGGTAACTTTAAGAAAATTGAAATCATTTCCAGCATCTTTTCTGACCACAATGCTATACGACTGGAAATCAACAACAAGAAAAAAAAAACAGCAAAAAATACAAACACGTGGAGACTAAACAACACGCTACTAAACAACCAATGGATCACTGAAGAAATCAAAGAGGAAATTAAAAAATACCTGGAAGCAAATGACAACAAAGATACGACACTCCAAAACCTCTGGGATGCAGCAAAAGCAGTACTAAGAGGGAAGTTTATAGCAATACAAGCCTACCTCAGGAAACAAGAAAGAGCTCAAATAAGCAACCTAACTTTACATCTAAAGCAGCTAGAGAGGGAAGAACAGACAAGACCTAAAGCTAGTAGAAGAAATCAAAGATGAGAGCAGAAATCAATGAAATAGAAACGAAGAAAACCATAGAAAAGATTAGTGAAACTAAAAGCTGGTTCTTTGAAAAGAACAACAAAAATGATAAACCCTTAGCCACACTTATCAAGAAAAAAAGAGAGAGGACACAAATCAATAAAATTAGAAATGAAAAAGGAGAAGTAACAACAGACATCACAGAAATACAAAGGATCATAAGAGACTACTATATGAAACTATACTCCGATAAAACAGAATTCCTAGAAGAAATGGACAAATTCTTAGAAAAGTATAATCTTCCAAGACTAAACCAAGATGAAATAGACAATATGAATAGACCGATCATAAGTTCTGAAATTGAAACTGTGATTAAAAAACTTCCAACAAACAAAAGTCCAGGACCAGATGGCTTCACAGGCAAATTCTATCAAACATTTGGAGAAGAGGTAACACCTATCCTTCGGAAACTATTCCAAAAAATTGCAGAGGAAGGGACACTCCCAAACTCATTCTATGAGGCCACCATCACCCTGATACCAAAACTAGACAAAGATACCACAAAAAATGAAAATTACAGGCCAATCTCGCTGATGAACATAGATTCAAAAATCCTTAACAAAATACTAGCCAATTGAATCCAACAATACATTAAAAGGACTGTACATCACCATCAAGTGGGATTTATCCCAGGGATGCAAGGATTCTTCAATATCCGCAAAGCAATCGGTGTGTTACACCACGTTAACAAACTGAAGAATAAAAACCATATGATCCTCTCCATAGACACAGAAAAAGCCTATGACAAAATCCTACACCCATTTCTGATCAAAACCCTTCAGAAAGTGGGCATGGGGGAACCTACCTCAACATTAAATAAAGGCTATCTATGACAAACCCAGAGCTTACATCATTCTCAATGGTGAAAAGATGAAAGATTTCCCATTGAGATCAGCAACAAGACAAGGATGTCTACTCTCACCACTACTATTCAACATAGTTTTGGAAGTCCTAGCCACAGCAATCAGAGAAGAAAAATAAAAGGAATCCAAATTGGAAAGGAAGAAGTAAAACTATCACTCTTTGCAGATGACATGATACTATACCTAGAGAATCCTAAAGACTCTACCAGAAAACTGTTAGAGCTCATCAATGAATTTGGCAAAGTCACAGGATACAAAATCAATACACAGAAATCAACTGCATTTCTATATACTAACAATGAAAGATCAGAAAGAGAAATTAGGAAAGCAATCCCATTTACCACTGCATCAAAAAGAATCAAATACTTAGGAATAAACCTGCCTAAAGAGACAAAGGACCTGTACTCTGAAAGCTGTAAGATGCTGATGAAAGAAATCAAGGATGACAAGAACAGATGGAAAGACATACCATCATGCTCTTATTGGAAGAGTCAATATTATCAAAATGACTATACTACCCAAGGCAATCTAGAGATTAAATGCAATCCCTATCAAATTACCAAGGACATTTTTCAAGGAACTAGAATAGGAGTTCCCGTCGTGTCTCAGTGGTTAAG
The DNA here is from genome assembly GCA_004024745.2 of Catagonus wagneri. Taxonomy (NCBI): domain Eukaryota; kingdom Metazoa; phylum Chordata; class Mammalia; order Artiodactyla; family Tayassuidae; genus Catagonus; species Catagonus wagneri. Next base: position 19,129,166 of record PVHT021183608.1, on the reverse strand, counting down.
GAATCCGACTAGGAACCACGAGGTTGCAGGTTTCAATCCCTGGCCTTGCTCAGTGGGTTAAGGATCCGGCATTGCGGTGAGCTGTGGTGTAGGCTGCAGATGTGGCTCAGATCACGTGCTGTTGTGGCTGTGGCATAGGCTGGCGGCTACAGCTCTGATTCGACCCCTAGCCTGGGAACCTCCACATGCTGCGCGTGCGGCCCTAAAATGACAAAAAAAGACAAAAGAAAGAACTAGAACAAAATATTTGAAAGTTTGTTTGAAAGCACAAAAGACCCAAAATAGCCAAAGACATTCTGAAAAAGAAAAATGGAGCTGGAAGAATCAGGCTCCCTGACTTCAGACTATATTACAAAGGTATAGTCATCAAAAACCGTATGGTACTGACACAAAGACAAATATAGATCAGTGGAACAGGATAGAAAGCCCAGAATTAAACCCATGCACCTATAGTCAACTAATCTATGACAAAGGAGGCAAGAATATATAATGGAGAAAAGATAGCCTGTTCAATAAGTGGTGCTGGGAAAACTGGACAGCCACTTCTAAAAAAAATGAAATTAGAGCCTGTTCAATAAGTGGTGCTGGGAAAACTGACAGCCACTTCTAAAAAAAATGAAATTAGAACACTTCCTAACACCATGCACAAAAATAAGCTCAGAATGGATTAAAGCTCTAGATGTAAGACCAGATACTATAAAACTCTTAGAGGAAAACATACGCCAAACACTCTCCAACATAAATGATAGCAACAACATCTCAGATCCACCTGTTAATGACAATAAAAAGAAAAATAAACAAATGAGACTTAATTAAACTTCAGAGTTTCTGCACAGCGAAGGAAACCCTAAACAAAAGTAAAAGACAACCCACAGAATGGGAGAAAATATTTGCAAGTGAATCGACTGACAAGGGATTAATCTCCAAAATTTACAAACACCTCCTACAGCTCAATACCAAGAAAACAACCAACCCCATCAAAAAATGGGCAGAAGATCTAAACAGACAATTCTCTAAAGAAGACATACAGATGGCCAAAAAACACATGAAAAGATGTTCAACATCACTAATTATTAGAGAAATGCAAATCAAGACCACCTTACACTGGACAGAACAGCCATCATCAAAAAGTCTACAGACAATAAGTACTGGAAAGAGTGTGGAGAAAAAGGATCCCTATTACTCTGTTGTTGGAAATACAAATTGGTGCAACCACTGTGGAAAACAATATGGAGATTCCTTAGAAAATTAAAAATAAGAGTTACCATTTGATCCAGCAATCCCACTCCTGGGCATCTATCCAGAGAAATCCATGACTCAAAAGGACAGATGTACTCCAGTGTTCATTGTGACACTCTATACAATTGCCAAGTCATGGAAACAACCTAGGTGCCCATCAACAGAGGAGTGGATAGGGAAGATATGATACATATACACAATGGAATATTACTCAGCCATTAAAAGAAACGAAATAACAGTATTTATAGCAACATGAAATTAGAAACTATCATGCGAAGTGAAACCAATCAGACAGTGAGACACCAACATCAAATGCTACCATTTACATGTGGAATCTAAAAAAGGGGACACAATGAACTTTTTTGCAGAACAGATACTGACTCACAGACTTTGGAAAACTTATGGTTTCCAAATGAGACAAGTTGGGGGGTGAAGGGATGCACTGAGGGTTTGGGATGGTTGTGATGAATTTTGTACACCTATAATTGTAATAAAATTCATTAAGTAATTAAAAAAATAAAAATAGTTTTTAGGACATGGAGAAGTAAACTGTACGACAAGAGCACAGAGGACAGGAGGAGGGAATGGGGAGTATACTGTTGTCGGCAAAACATTTTTTTCTTTTTGTCTTTTTAGGGCCACACCGATGGCATATGGAGGTTCCCAGGCTAGGGGTCTAACAGGAGCTGTAGCTGCCGGCCTACACCACAGCCACAGCAACGCGGGATCCAAGCCACGTCTGCAACCTACACCACAGCTCACAGCAACGCCGGATCCTTAACCCACTGAGTGAGGCCAGGGATCGAACCCGCAACCTCATGGTTCCTAGTCGGATTCGTTAACCACTGAGCCACGACGGGAACTCCCCGGCAAACAAATTTTAGTGAAAGATTTGTGGACATAAAGATGTATCTTTTTTTCCTGTTATAGTTCAGCAGATGCTGAAAGTCTACCCATGGACCCATGTTAATCCATTCCATTCTAATGGTTTCTAATCCATTCTCTGCTTTGATGCCAGAATAACTTAAAAAACACAAATCAAAATGCTTTACTCCATGATAAAATCAGGATTTAATGTTTCAGTTCTTTGGATGTTCTTCTTCCCCCTCCTCCGTGACAAGGTGCAGCTCCTCAGACGAGCAGCGCTCCTTTCTTCATCACGGTCCTTTACTGTCTGGAACACCCTTTCTCTCCATTTCCATGTTCCCACTCCTATTCCTCCTTTGAGATTCACTCTAAGCAGGACATTCACAAACAACCCTTCCCTGAACCCTCAAGCCAGGGTGCGTGCCCTGCATGTCCCTGTCCCCGAGAGCCTGTGTATGAGCCTGGTTGGCACTTATCACACTATTATAAACGGTGGCCCTTGTCTGGTCCTTCACTGCACTGCACCCCTTCACGGTCCGTCTCCTCGGCCGGGGGATCCCTGGCGGTTAGAACAAGGTCCGACTCAGGAGTGAGCTGAAGGAATCACAGATTTGGGGACTGACACAGCATGGTCTTCCCTGAGAGAAAATACTTCACCTTCCACAGAATTCAACTGTTTTGCATTTAAGTAGAAAAGGGTAAAGATGGGACCATTCCAAATGAACTAGCAGCAGCCCACATCCATTGTTTCTGGAGCCGCAACTTTGAGACACCCTTGAACAATTTTGGGAAAATGAAATCTTTATCTGTTACTACCTGGCTTCTGGGTTTCAAGTCCTAGCTTCATTTCCTGGTGTTTAGCAATTCTCCCCAAGGCTTTATTTGTAGCAAATATGTGGGTGAATACCAGGTTCCTCTAAAACAAAGATGAAATGTTTTGAAACCGGCTCACGTCAAAGATTATGCTTCTTTTCTTTAGCTATGCTTACATCTCTGAAAATATTTTGCTTTTCCCCCCCATAAACATATTTTTAAGTCAGAGAGTCCTTACTCATTTTTCCTCCGCTGCCAGCTCTTTGGGCTGTGAACGAAGATAAACAGAGTATCTAGCAAGACCCTCCTGCCAGGCAGCCGGCAGATTGAAGACTCGGTCAGCAACTGCATCATCTGCCCGGCCTGGCCCAGAGCTTTGGTTTAGCTCTGCTTTGCTGCTGCCTCTGCTCAGCCCAGGGCTGTGAATCTGACACCACTGCCCTCTGAGGCTGGGCAGCAATGTAGGAGAACCTGTGAGTACTGACAAGTTGTCTTTTTCTTTTTTCTTTTTTTGCTTTTTAGGGCCGCACCCAAAGCATATAGAAGTTCCCAGGCTGAGGGTTGAATTGGAGCTGCAGCATTTGGCCTATGCCACAGCTACAGCCTGCGGGATCCTTAACCAACTGAGCAAGGATCCGAGCTGAGTCTGCGACCTACACCACAGCTCACGGCAGTGATGGATCCTTAACCCACTGAGCGAGGCCAGGGATCGAACCCACGTCCTCATGGATACTAGTCAGTTTTGTTACCACTGAACCACAACGGGAACTCCCTGTCTTCTTTTGACATTACTGGTCCTTTCATCTTTTATCAAGGCCATTTGGGAGATATCTCCTTTCTGGGCAAGTTTTTTTTTTTTTTTTCATGACCAAGCTAATGCATATAAAATTTTAATTACTTTATCTTTGCCCCAAAACAGGGCCTAGAAAATAGATAATGAAAGATGCACAGACTGTCCCTCACTCATTATGATCACGGGACTGGAAGAAACCTGTTGAAGCGATCTGCGTGAGCGGATGCTAGGCAGGAAGTGATGCTGCTTTCAAAGTTTTGCAGGGAGGAAGCACTTAGATAAGAGCATTTCTGGCTCAGCCTGATCTTAACAACCAGAGTCGTGGTCTAGAATCTCTGAGAGGCTCTGCTCTGTTGCAGGCGGTGGAGGCAGGAGCCTCCTCATCTCCACTCACACTAAAGGCTCTGTGATCAGAGACAACATTTCCTTGGGGCCCCGGTGTCATTCCGCGTAAAGAAGGGCATTGCAATTGATTAGACTCATAGGCCCTGTAGTGCGAGGTCTACAAGCTCTTTCTAGTACTGGAAGGAATACAGTGGGAAGCGTTCGTTAACTTTTTTCAGATAATGAACCACAATATGCTTTTTCTTGGCTTTGATCTGAATTATGTCATCTCGCTCTGATCACCATTCACACTGACCGAGCTTCAGTGGAGCTAAAAAACAGCCTTGTACCCCCTCCCCGCAACCTCACCAACACTTCCCATTTCTGATCTTTCTGATCATTCCAACAATGTGAGGTGACATCTGTCATTTTGATTTGCAGTTCCCTGATTAATAGGGCATCTTTTCAAGTACTTGTTAACTGAAAAAATGAAAACACTAACTTGAAAACTATCTGCACCCCCATGTTGTTATCAGCAGCATTTGCAACAGCCAAGAAAGAGAAGCAACATAAGTGTCCATCAATGGATGAACATATAAATATGCGGTGTGTATACACACACACACAATGGAATACTACTCAACTATAAAAAGACTGAAATCTCACCATTTGTGACAATGGAGATGGACGTCAATGGCATTATGCTAGGTGGAGTCAGACAGAGAAAGACAAATACTGTCCTATTTGAGTGAGGTATATGTGAAAAAGTAAGTAGATGAAACCAAGCTCAGAACAGATTCGTAGCTGCTAGGGAAAATAAGTGGGGGATGGATGAGCTCTTTTTAGCTTGAATAAACAGAATAATAATCAAGAGACCAACTCACCCAATGCAGAATGGGAAAATAAACACTACTTCTGAAATGATGCTGGGTGGGGGTGGAGAGGGGCCTGTGCCACAGCCCCGGGAGAGGGAACAGGAGGGAAAAGACTGCCCCTCGGGAAGGGGGGCATTTGGCTCTCCTCACTCCCTGGCCCTGTCTCCCCACCGGCCAGGCCTTGTGACCCGGGCCCCTTCCCACTGAGCGGGAGGCCCCGCAGCAATACCTGCTCCAGGCGGCACGTGAGCGTGGCCCACTCCACGTCCCAAGCGGCCTTGTCGCCGGCATATTGCTGCTGCAGCCGCCGCCTTGCACGCACATCCTCTCGCAGCTCCGCGCGCAGGTCCTCCAGCAGCGCCTTGAGCGCACAGAACAGCGGCTGGTTCTCGGTCATCTGTGGGGACATCGCACGTAAGGGAGGGGATGGGGCCTGGCAGGCAAGGCGGTGCGGGTGCCAGGCGGTGTCCCGGATGGATGGGAATCTGCACAGCCAGTGGGAGAGCCGGGGCCCCTGATGACCCCCAGGCTCATGGGCCAACTCTGCTAAGGGCCAGTGCATTAGGAGGCTGGTTCCCCGGGGTATCTGGAACAGAGATGGCTCTGGCTCAGGAGCCTCGCCAGGGTTGCCAGCAAGTGTAAGGACATATACATACCTATGTATGCTGTCACCTGAGTACTGGCTGTTGAACCAGAAGAGAACTTATCAACACAGTGGGCAGACTCCTGACTTGTAGTTACTAAAAGGTCATATATATGACAAACATGGCTATGGACGGTCACCTTTGAGTCAACCTTTGAAACACACGTGCACATACACAATAATGTTTAACTGCATTTGGGAAGAATTTACAATACCCTGGATATGTGTTTGGATTTATAGACAACTGAATTAGAAAAGACGGGAGTTACGGGTGGCCTAGTGGTCAGGACTCAGCACTCTCACTGCAGCAGCCTGGGGTCAATCCCTGGTCTGGGAACTGAGTCCCCACATCAGGCAACTGCACACTGGGGCCAAAGAGAGAAAAAAGAGAAATTCCTTAACAGGAACCGATTTGTCAACTGAAAACGCCATAGTTTTCCCATAATTCATTGAAGAGTCATAACATTACATACAATAGACTTTCAATTGAGTGGAAAGGTCTGTTGGCTTTTACTGTTCATTGACTTAGAACACCAACTTTTACTTTAATAGCTCTGAGATGAAAGGCACTAGGAGTACAGTTCAGTTAACACTGGAAAAACTTAGAAGACAGCGAACCATCTAAAAATCTTACACGTTCTTTCCAACCATCTGAATATAAATAAATTACCACCATTCTCAACAAGATGCTCATAAAAAAGTGTGAAATTGTAATAAATGCATGTTTCTTTAAATTCCACACCAAAAGTATTTAAACATTATGTAAGTACAAGTGAGTGAGAAGAGGTACGCGGCAATCTTTTCACACGTAACACATTTTCCTAGGTATAGAATTTACTGAAAAATAATATATATTTTGTGGTAGATTTGTTTGGTATTTTCATCTTTGGGTTTAAAACTTAAAAATCACTTTTCAAGTCAAAGTATTTTAGCATAAAATAACAATACTAATTTTAATCCAATATTTGGAGTAGTCATTTAATTTTCATTGGAGAAAAAGCAGTAAACCATAAAAATTCTGAGCTGTGATCAATACCTCCATATGAACCCCAAGTCACATATGTGGTCAGCTGTAGGGTTCTTAGCTGAATAACAAACCACCACGACAATGACATTGGTACCATAACTTTGTGCTCCTTGAAAGCAGGGTTCACATGACAGTCCCTTTGCAGATTGAAAATCTGGTTCCTCTGGAATAAGTACCTTTCGGCATTAGCAGACATCAGATTAAATAAAAGCCTTAATGTTTTCATGCACATTTGGGTCAGAGTAACTAACATAACGTCTTACTGTGCTGGTATTACATTTAATCATCATGGAATGAACTCAAAATTGCTGCAGTGTGAAGGTAGCTAAAAGGAGCAAGAGCCCAGAGCATCGATGCTATTGGTACCCGTTACCATAGTCACCCAGGAGCAGAAGAGGGCAGGCAGCCAGCCGAGCTCTGCCGCTGGAGAACAACAGCAAGAACTGATGTCCAAGGGAAATTTTCTCAAGAACTGAATGAACCACAGATGGGCATGAACCTTCCAAATGATTGTTACACATTTAAAAACCCAGTAATGGTAATGAACACTCACAGTTTCCAGTGGGTGGGGAGTGATGATCACTCACCTGCAGGACATCGCTTGCATCTCACATCGGTCCTGAGGGCACACTCACATCCCCGCATAACAGAGGAGGAACCAGGGCATGCAGTGATGGGACCTGAAGTCTAGCTGCGAGCAAGTGCAGAGCCCGATCACAAGCCAGGTCTGTGCCACCTAAGCTGGACAAACTGTGTGCCAGCATTCAGGAATCCTGGCATCAGAGCCTTCCTGGGCTTTTCCTTACACAGTGGTGGTCCTTGCTCAGCTATGTTCTGGGTAAAAAGGCCCAAATCAAGTTAAGACTGGAATCAGGACTCTGGTCCATTTAGAGGCCTTCAGGTCAAAGTCTTCCTGGATACAGAGCTTTTTGAACCTTCTGTGCTGGGGTCTAGCTCTGCAACATTTTAGCTCATGTATCTGGTAAGTATGATCAATCTCAATTTAAAAACCCAACTTTTCGGAGTTCCCGTCGTGGCTCAGTGGTTAACGAATCCAACTAAGAACCATGAGGTTGCAGGTTCAATCCCTGGCCTTGCCCAGTGGGTTAAGGATCCGGCGTTGCCGTGAGCTGTGGTGTAGGTCGCAGACGCAGCTCAGATCCCACGTTGCTGTGGCTGTGGCGAAGGCCAGCGGCTACAGCTCCTGTTAGACCCCTAGCCTGGGAACCTCCATATGCCACAGATGCGGCCCTAGATAAGGCAAAGACAAAAAAAAAAAATCCAACTTTTCAATCTCTTTAAGATCACCTGGTTGGTTTTCTTGCAAAGAAGCATGATGAAATGGTTCCATTATTTCCTTTTTTTTTTCAATGTTATGACCACACTTTCAGCATGTCGAAGTTCCCAGGCCAAGCTGTGGCATCACCGGATCCTTTACCCACTGCACTGGGTCTGGGATCAAACATGAGCCTCCAGTGACCAAAGCTGCTGCAGTCGGATTCTTAACCCACTGCGCCATGGTGGGAACTCCTCCTTCTCCTCCTTTTAAGGTCATTTCAGCCCTTCCAAGCTCATCTCTCTCGGGCAAGGCTTAAAATGATCCCAAAATTGGCATCAGGAGCTTGACTGCTATAAAGTGTTAAACTTATAACAGGTTCAAGGTTGGGCTCAGTCCACAGAACTGCTATCCAAGTAGAGGACAAATGTTAACAGAGAAAAGGAAACTTATAGAGAGGTACCAATTTGTGATGTAACGCCAGCTATTTTACAAAATCACGTTTGCCTAGTATTTCTCACATGTACATCAGTTCTATGACAGAGCTAAACTACCATCAACTACTTTGCTTGCATCATAGCCATTTATCTTGGAGATGGGTTTAACCTAAAGTTGGACAGATGCCCAGACCTGCTGCTACGGGGTGACTCACAAAAAGCCAGTCACAGAATAGAGGTGATGTGGCCTCCGCTGTCTTGTCACTTAGGCAGAGAGTTCTAGAATGCTGGGGTTGCTGCCCCTGCCTCCACCACCGGCACGCAGAGTTCCAAGCTGATAAAGAGGGGGACCTCCTGTAGGCTCAATAAAAGTAACTCCTCCTCCAGCAGAAGCCCTAAGACTTAGCTGAGATTAGCCAGAAAGGATACATTTGCACACCCAGCAGCATTTTCATAAATAAGCCATTTTTCCCTCTTAGCTTCACTGTTACATTCAGATCAATTTGAGATTTCTTTTCTAAAACCATTATCCCACCCCTACACATAAAAGAGGAGCCACTGAAGACTGGCCCTGAAAACATACCCTATGGTGAAAGTTTACAGAAATGACAGACATTATGCAGAGCACGCATCTGTCCCTGGCTGGGAATACGTCAGGTGACCTGGGCCACGTAGGCTCAGGGCCTGCAGGTCACCATAATTTTCACCAAGAGCTCCCAAGACTAGGAGGTGTGGGTGTGTTTAAAGAGCAAATGGATGTGTGTTGAGCAAAGTACAAACCCAGAGTTGACAGCCGAAGACTTCAAGGAAAGTCAGGGCAGGTCTGCTGACAGTCAATGACTGGATTGGAAGCATGAGCTTATTAGCAAACTTATCAGCTTATTTAGATCTCATGCCACACTCTGAAAGGTATGGTGCCAACTGTTGGCTGGGGGCTGAGAGAGTATTTCCTCAGGTACCTTTTAGTACCTGTGACTTTCCACCTCCTACTGGTGCTATTTTCACAGTAACAGAAACAAAAACACAGCAGAAATCAAACGTTTCCTAATCACAAGCTCTGGTCTGCTTCCTTTCACACAGAGAGGCCGTTTCCCAAGCAGGCTGTAAAGCTGCAGCGTCTGAGGGATAGATAAATCATGATGCGACATACAGGAGTGCCACGTAAATGTCACCACCACCTAGGCTCAGGAGGAGCAGCTTCTCATATTAAAAAAAAAATAAAAGGCAGATCACGGTTCTGATGTGCAGAAGTGTTCTTTCTAGAAGTTTCTGCATCTCAGGCAGAGCAGAATAGGTGGGCTGCTGGCTACCAGGTGAGTCCAAGGAGCCAAGGCACTCTGTCCACAGGGGAAAGGTGGACTTTGACGGGTCCTGGGTCAGCCACACAGGCTGAGGGAACAGAGTCTCGGGCTGCGTCCTGAGCGATCCCTCAGTGACCAGTGGCTGTGGCAGATGGACGTGAAACATAACTGCAGTGGATCTCGCTCTGCAAATTACATTCGGTTCTTCACATTTACCTACTTTAATAAAAAGTATTATATCACATCCCTAGTGAAAAAGTTGCTTCTCTTTTAATAAATTAGTCCAATTCTGGGAAGACTGCTGTTGGAACCACAGGGTCATACGTTTGGCACCATAGCCATCTGGGCTTAAAAAGCTGATTTCAGGAATTATAATGGGTAGGAAACGCATCCATGGCCATAGGAATGCCAGCCTGAACTTCACACTGTGACAGCTCTTCAAGGAGGCTGCGTGCGCTGAAAGCACTTGCGGTTCCCAAGACGGTCGGTCCCTGCCGCCCGCCAGCCAATTAAGGACATACACAGAACCGAACATTTTCTAACCTGATGTTTTTTCCTGAACTACTCCCAAGGTCAACTCGATATATGTAACTTTTTTAATTTAACAAATATTCAACTCCTCCTGGATGCTAAACCTGGTCTAGGTGCCAATCACTGGTGGTCAAAACCACTAACTGGAGAGTTCGCGTTGTGGCTCAGTAAGTTAAGAACCCGACTAGTATCCATGAGGATTCGATCCCTGACCTTGCTCAATGGGTTAAAGGATCCGGCATTGCTGTGCTGTAGGCCTGCAACTGCAGCTCTGATTCAGCCCCTAGCCTGGGAACCTCCATATGCTGCAGGTGTGGCCTGAAAAAGAAACAAAAAAAAAAAACACTAGCCGGGCATAATTTTTTTCTAATCTCTTTTGATGTGATCAATGTTGCCATCCACTGTGTTCAACTGTGAGACTGTTCAGTATGACACAAAGAAGGCCTGGGAAGTTTTGTCACTTGTGAATTTGTCCTTGGGAAAAAAGTCAGGCTATGTTTCCCATTGTGCTTATCATCTTGGGAGGTTCTTGGGAGTTTCTGAGAAGGTGTGGCTCTGCTGGGCAGCCCCCAAGACACGTGCTCGGCTCTCTCGTCTACGCCACTGGCTGGCACCCACGCCGCCTCAGGGCAGAGACCTCCTTTCCCAGAAGTGCCCTCCCAGGAGCCAGCTGTCGCGTACAGTAGAGCTCATTAATCTTGTCCTCAGACGGGTGGCTCCTGACTGTCATGGAGAGAAGGGGCCATTAAAGGCACATCTGATTCTGCCCTTCTGGTCTCTGACCCTGTTGGCCCATCCACACGCCTCTCCCTCGCACGGCACAAAGTGGAAGTTCACGGGGCCATCTCCGCTTTCAAGGGGAAGGGCCGAGAAGTTAGCGATGGCAGGAGGTGGCAGCAAAGAGAGATGACATTAAAATACACTGCACGTGAGGGTCACGTTATTTTTCCTCTCACGGGGTAAAATTTTCCACAACTCTTGTTTGGGAATCCAGATATATTACATTTTTTCTCTTTTCAAAATCATTTGGATGCACGTGTGGGAAACACCCAGCACATGGTCTCAGGGACGGTGGGTTCTCAGCACGGTGACAACTAAGGGATACCATTCGATTTAATCACAGACACTTGGTAAGACTGACTGACGACGTCTCTCAAAAATAAAAAAACCGGTAGATTGGGAAGGATTGTTGGCAAAGTAGCATTTTATTTTCTAACTTGATCTGCTCTGGAAAACTCATTCCATAAGCTAAAATCTCCCCTTGGACCCTGTCGTCACTAATATCCTAATCACTGCAATTAAAAGGATCCTTGAAAGTCTAATCTTTTTCTTGAGTCGTACTATTCAGGGAAAATGACGGGTGGGTGGATATGGGTAGAAAATGGGTCTTTGCCTGTGAAAAGCTGGGTGCGCACGGAGAGGAGCAGTGGAGCAGACACACCCTTCCCGAAGCCCTGAGCTCCGACGGCGCCACTTTCGTCACTTGGACCTGAGCCCAAGTCCTGCTGACACTCGTCCCGCCCGCCCGGCGCTAAGGCTCTGGGCTGAGGGCGGGGCGGCAGCCGGGGAGGCCGGTGTGGAGGGAGGCCCCGAAGTGCTGGTGGCTGAGGGGCTGCAGCTGTGCCCGGGGTCCGCCCTGCGCCTCGCCCCAGGGCCAGGCTCTGCCGAGGACCCACAGAGAAGCAGCAGAGGGTCAGCAGGGACTCAGGCCGGAAAGTCTGGAAGCAGAAAAGCTTTAGCCGCTTGGGGTCTCCACACCCCAAACCCAGATGCCACTTTGCACAGTAGCGCAAAAGCCCCGGGCGGCATCATTACTCGGCAGGGCTTGTCTGCTTATAATAAATGAGACTTTGGCAACATGAACAATTACTGGTTTCTACACTGAAACCCCACCTCTCTTTACACATACTTTCATTTTTTTTCAAGTGTTTTTAAATACTTTTGTTTGGGACATTACGTCCCATTTGGCTTAAAAAGAACCTGGAACATGGAGTTCCCATCATGGCACGGGACTAGAATCCATGAGGATGCAGGTTCGATCCCTGGACTCGCTCAGTGGGTTGGGGCTCCAGTGTTGCCATGAGCTGTGGTGTAGGTCGCAGACAAGACTCAGATCCCGTGTTGCTGTGGCTGTGGTATAGGCCGGCAGCTGTAGCTCCAGTATGACCCCTAGCCTGGGAACCTCTATATGCCATGGGTGCAGCCCTAAAAAGCAAAAAAAAAAAAAAAAAAAAAAGCCTAGAAACTCTATACGTACTTGGGGAATAAACACAACACTGGGTCTTCCCTTCTGCGCTCTCCATTTTGCCCATTTAGGGAGGCCACTGATGTCCACTCAGCAAACCACAAAAAAGCCCTAAGCTCTTTCCCTGGCCATGGTCATAGGGCTGCCTTCTCAGAAGAATGATCAGCCTTCAAGAGGCACAGGCCACTCTCTCCAATACCTTTTTTTCCCCTCCTTCAGAGACACATTCGCTGACCTTGAGGGGATCCTCTTGATGTGATCTTACTGTGTCCTTAGTTATGTGTATAAGCCAAGTAAACCCATCTCCTGCTCCCTGGAATACCAGCAGGTGACCTGGTGACATAGGCGGACCAGGGCTCTCCTTTCCAGGTCGGGGCCGGTCAAGGGGCAGTGACCTTGGTACCCACCTGCCTGTGCAGCTGTCCCCCGTCTGTGGGCTGCAGCCACGATCCATGCTCAGCAATCTGCTCCCCCAGTGAGAAGCCACAGCCTGGCCCGTCATCATCTTGGTCTGGACCATCCAGCTTGGGGTCACCGTGGACCCCAAGCTCCCCGAGCCTGGGAAAGGTCTCTGGAAGCTCGCTCTGAAACTGCAGGAGAGGACGATCACAGCTCCACCCCAATCCTGTTGCCCTGCAGCCAGATTTTTAGCATTTGGGAAAAGGACCCACTTCAGAGATCAAGTCTACGCTTCCCAGCCCTTTCCCCTCATGGGCTCACTGTGGTCATTTCACTTACTGGCCCCTTTCTCCGTATAAATCACATGGAATGGGTGCCCAATTTATTAGAAAAGATCAGAAGTTCTACTACTTATAAATTATTTTGATAATGAAAAATTTTACTATTTATAAGTTATCACTGATCACAGTTATGGTTTTAGAAATCAGAGGAAGAGAACTCCAAAGTACTGATCAACAGAAAACTTGACCCATATCTCTAGGTTTTTCTTAACGATGGTTTTCTAGGTCATGGATAGTTGGAAGTAGGTTGAGTTAATTTTTGAAGACTTTCTTCACCGCAAAGAGAGACTCACTGGAGCTTTCCATTCCTGGATGATGTAACATTACCTACACTGTTCATCAGAGTGGGAAGCAGACCAACAGCCTTTGGGGGCTAAAAGGAACCAACAGTCACAGTGACTCGAAGCAGTGGACAAGGTCACCAGGGCCCTGGGTGTCCAGAACACACAGACACCAGTGGCTCTAGCCCTGCACTCACCAGAGAGCAAGGCCAGGAAGGAGCCTACAGAGCTGGAGGTCACACTGTTTTAATCAATCAAAGTCAATCAGAAAGCCAGTAACTGTCCCAGTACTGTTCCGAATCTGAGAATTGAGGCACAAGAAGCGGGGCAATACAAAGTTCAGAGGTGGCAAGAAAGTGCCCCTGCGGGACTCAGGAAAGACCCTGCTAAAACTGCACTGGCAGAATGGGCTCTGAGATTTAGGAACAGAAGCTGAAATGGAAAGAGAAGACAACTTAGAACTAGGCTTTACAGACCAGGAAGGTGGAATGAGCGGTAAAGGCCTTGGCGTAAAAACCGTATCAAATTCACTGATCAGCAGCAAAAGGCATGGCAGCAAACCCGGGCTGCAAGATGGAGTTTCAGACCAGCGTGCTCTTAAAACGAGGTCAGAGAGCAGAGCAGGACAGCCCGCTGCATTTCTGCTGCCTGGGCTGGACCTGACAAAGTCATCTAAAATGTCGGAACTTGACTTTGTGTATGAGGGGAGGGGGACGGCAGGGTCCCGGGGTGGAGAACAAAACCACAAAGAAACGGACTCCGGGCGGCACTACCTCGGTGGGGTCGTCCGCTTCCTCCTCCAGCTGCTTCCCCTGCCGCCAGCGTCTCAGCAGCCACCGGAGCTTGACGTAGAAGAGGAAGACGTGCTGCTTTAGGGCCCGCAGCTCCTGCTGCACCAGAGGCCTCTCGTCGGCCCAGGCCCGCTCCTGCATCTCCCGTTCCCTCCACCTCAGGGCACAGAGGTGCTCCTCCGCCATCTGCAAAAGAGACAGTGTGACCGGCAGCTGTCCCCACCTGCTGCCCAGGCCAGACCAGCAGTCCCAGCAGACCACCGGTCGCCTGCGTCACTCCGCACCCAGACCAGGAAGCTCAAAAGCCCCCGCCCAGTTTAGTGACCTCCTTGAGGGGTTTGCTTCTGATTCAGAAACAAGCGCTAGTTCAAGGTAGAGTGTCTGCCAGCGACATTTTTCATTATGGGGTCTCTCGTGGTATTCTCGGATGTTCCCAAACTCCTTCGGGGCCAGGAAAGCTGTCTATGGGATACAGGCTTACAGCGGTCTTTGACGCAGACCCTGCTTGCCCTCTGCAAAGGAGCTGGCACGTGAGACGCACGGCGACAGTGCAGGCAGAATAAGGGAGAGTCCTTCCCCTTGACTTTCTAGGCTGCCACTGCCCCCAACAGCAAGCGGACGAGCTAGCCGGCCCCCTGGGTGAGCACCAGGAGAGAAGAGCTACCACCCACTTCCACACCCAAGACCTCAGCATCCTCCAAGGTGTGGGGAGTGGGGGTGGGGTTCTCGGGGAAATAAAAGCATTGCAGAAAAAGAAATGCTCTCCATTGCTCTGCTAAGTTCCTTCCTTTTCAACACTCGTACATGCGCTCATCTAAGCAAGAAACAACTGTTACGTGTCAATGACTAATTGAAAGGTGTAGATAAAAACTTACAGATAAGGCATAGGAATAATATCACAGTAGCTAAAGCAATAAGTGGGATGAAAGTTTCTGTTCACAGAGGATTAGAGTCCAGCCTTACAGTTATCGGCTCTTCTCCCAGCCCCTAACACCCCCTCTTGTGCCAAAAACCAGTGGATGGGTTTGCTTTGGTTTTCCAAAAGTGCTAGATTACAGCTCAGAAACCACGGACGGGACCATGACTGTGGCTGCCCAAGGTCAACACTCATCCAACTGCCACACTAAAGGCAGTGACGGCTGTGGGCACTCCGTCAGCCACTGTCGTGATGCCAGGCGTTTGCACTTCTCTCAGGAAGAGCATAACAGTACCATTTTACTCACACTCTCAGCGGCCCCGGGGCCCACTCCGGGCTCTCTCGCCCGCGGATGCGGAACACGAAGGGGTGGGGAAGGGGGCGGTCCAGCTGCTGCAAACCCAGTGTTTCCAACCTCTCTGCGTCTGACCTTGGGCTACGGCGGAACACGGGTAAAAGCTCCAGATGCAGAGTGAAGATAACTCATGCTGGGCGGTACTGCCCACACCTCAGAGTCCTGGTCCCCGGCCCTCAGGGCAGGTGAGGGCAGAGCTTCCCGGGCCCTCGGAACAAGGAACATCCCCCTGCCCCCAATCAAGGTAAGGGAGACTTTTCAGCACATGCCCGGGACCCTGCCACTTTGCTCTCAGCATCCACAGGGATAAACTCACTTGCAAACATGACTTTGGAGCAATACAAAAATATATAATAAAATAAA
This sequence comes from Catagonus wagneri, assembly GCA_004024745.2. NCBI lineage: Eukaryota > Metazoa > Chordata > Mammalia > Artiodactyla > Tayassuidae > Catagonus > Catagonus wagneri. The sequence goes on along the minus strand of PVHT021183608.1, from coordinate 19,113,349 downwards.
TAAATAAAGTTAAATTACCAATGGCATTCCCATCATGGCTCAGCGGAAATGAAAATGACTAGGAACCATGAGTTTGCGGGTTCGATCCCTGGCCTCGCTCGTGGGTTAAGGATTCGGCGTTGCCGTAAGCTGTGGTGTAGATGGCAGAAAAGGCTTGGATCTGGCGTTGCTGAGGCTGTGTTGTAGGCCGGCAGCTGTAGCTCTGATTTGACCCCTAGCCCGGGAAACTCCATATGCTGTAGACGCGGCCCTAAAAAGCAAAAAAGAAAAGAAAAAAAATCACCTAGCAGTTTACCCTTTAGGTAACATGAAATTATTCTCCTTTTGTAACAGTGTGAAACTTGACCTATAAAGGTGAGTTTCACAAGCGGGTGCACAGCCGGGGTAAAGGATGGCACACGGCTTTAGTTTGCCCAAGTGGCATCGTGCAAAAGGTGCATCCTTAATCAGTTTCTGATCCATTTAGATGAGCATGACCACAGACCGCATGGGGCTGAAGTGTAACACGCATCTCATTCTCCACAGGACATGCGTTTAAAACACTGCGGTGCCCTATTTTAGGTTAACACACTTCTGATTTTTGTTTTATTACTATTATTACTACTTTGGCTGCGCCTATGGTGCACAAAATTTCCCGGACCAGGGATGGAACCCTCGCCACAGCAGTGACCCAAGCTGCTACAGTGACAACACTGGGTCCTTAACCTCTAGGCCACCAAGGAACTCCTGGTTTTTGTTTTTAAAGATACAGGTATCTTTTGAAAACAAACACAAAATGGGAAAGCCGAAGTGACCGTTCTGAGCCTGGATGCTTACAGCTTCATTAGAAGTGGGTGGCAGGGATGGGACATTCCCAGGAGGCAGGCAGGACCCCATGTCTTGGGGACTCTGGGGAAGGATGGCATGGATGAGGGGCCATTGTGCAGAAACACATTATTCTATAGTAGTTAAGGGCTAGTGAGGCCACAGCGAGATGAATGGCAGGCTGCTGAAAACGGGTGAACTATTGATGCTTCTGTCAGATAACTGACCTAATACTGACAAAACGTACACATCTGCCAGACAGTGAAAGTCATGGATGTACTTTTATGCCCAGAGGCATTTAGGGCCCTTATTTTCTTTCACTTTGCTGGTTCTGGCTGCAGGAAAATTTAGATTCGGTATTAGAAAGACCTTCCCGAGACCACAATTTAGGTGTGGAAACATAGCTTTTTGAACAGGAAGGGGGACAGTTATGTTTCTGAGACACCCGAGGGGAGGGGCAGCTCGACTGGATGACTTTTCCATGCACCCTGCAGGCTGCCCAGCCAGTGCATGAGAGTGTTTTTATTTTTCTCTGCTGCACCTGCAGCATGCATTAATTCCCAGGCCAGGGATCCAGCCCACACCACAGCAGCAACAACACAGGATCCTTAATCCACTGAGTACCAGGAAACTCCAACAGTGTCCTTTTAAAACACCCCCTTGTCCTCCCTCTCTCTGTCTCTCTGCCCTGCAGACAGAGAAGGTTGTGCTGAACCATGGTCCGTGTTTTCCTTCCGGATCATCTTTGTAAATCTGTCTCCACTCGATGCAGTCTGGTCGCCTGTGCAAGACGACCTGCAGCTCCTTTACCTGTACAGTCTGTTCAGGTAAAATGGGAGCCCCTGAGCGGGTGGGTGGGACAAAAGAACTTCACCTGAGCTGAAGACAGACACGCGCACGAGGCAGTGACACAAATGGAGCTGCGGAGGCGGCTGCCCCAGAGCCCCCACCCCGTGTCTTACCCAGCAGACGGGTGAGTGGTGCCCAGCACCTGACCTCCGGCCCCACAGTAACACGAACCGGGAGGAGCCCCTACAGCAGCTTCCAGACAGTTTTGTTTTTTTTTTTTTTTGTCTTTTTAGGGCTGCGCCCACAGCATATGGAGGTTCCCAGGCTAGGGATCAAATCGGAGCTGTAGCCGCCGGCCACGGCCACGGCCACAGCCACAGCCACAGCCACAGCCACAGCCAAGACGGATCCCAGCCTCATCTGTGACCTACACCACAGCTCATGGTAACGCCAGATCCTTAACCCACTGAGCGAGGCCAGGGATTGAATCTGCATCCTCACGGATACTAGTCAGATTCGTTTCCGCTGAGCCACGATGGGAACTCCTCAGATGGCTTTCTGAAAGCCGGGTTTGGCCCAAGCTGGAGATCGTGACGGTCAAGGAAGACCACCTCACACAGCTGTTCTCTTAGATTCACGGTGCAAGTCCAAATATGTCTCTCTCAGTTGCTAATTAATTAGTCCCTACGCTTTTTTTTTTTTTTTTTTTTTGTCTTTTTGCCTTTATGTAGAGCTGCACCCACGGCATATGGAGGTTCCCAGGCTAGGGGTCTAACAGGAGCTGTAGCCGCTGTCCTACGCCACAGCCACAGCAACGTGGGATCCGAGCCGCGTCTGCAACCTACACCACAGCTCACAGCAACGCCAGGGATCAAACCCACAACCTCATGGTTCTTAGTCGGATTCGTTAACCACTGAGCCAGGAAGGGAACTCCAGTCCCTACGCTTTCTTATTAGAGTCTGTCCTGCCCCACTGGGGGGCCTCCCCTCTCCCCACCCCCACAGTCCTGGCCAGGACGGGATGCTCAGGGTAGCCAACCTGGGCTCCTTCAGTTAGCAGACACCTGGTCTGGAGCTTCTCCACTGCACACACTGCCTTGGAGCACCTGCAACAATCTGCTAATTACAGTTTAGGTTAAAATACTTAAAGGAATCTTAAAAATTTTATTGCTGAAATTCATCTTTTAGGCCCTTCATGTCCAAATGACAATGACGGAGGAGGCTGAGCTGTTTCTGAGATAGCTTTTAGAGATGGAAACACTGTCAGATTAAAAATCTCAGGCATCGGATTTCCCTGATGGCCCAGCAGTTAAAGATTCAGCGTTGTCACTGCTGCAGCATAGGTTGCTGCTGTTTCTCGGGTCCAGTCCCTGGCCTGGGAACTTCCGTGTGCCACAGACACAGCCAAAAACAACAACAAAAACTCAGGCATCATTAAAACTGAAGCATGACTGGTACCCACTGGTTTGTGCTACCTGAAGTTACATGACTTAGAAAGCTGGGAATTTGAGCGGGTTGCTGCAATAAAAACTGCTGTCACATCACCAGTTCATTCTGATTACCTTTAATCTGTTATTTCTCATTGAGAACTTGCATTTTCCCCTGATGAAATCTGATGTTACCTGGAGTGTCACGAATGAAAATCATATCCCAGAAAATGCAAGAAAAGAGTACTTGCCTTAGCATGGGGGGTGGTGGGGGGACTGAGAGGGAGTTCACAGACAGGACAGAGACAGAAAATCAGAGATGCTAGGGATTCACCACTTCACGATAAAGCTTTTGAAAGCTAGAGATTTAATCTCATCCTATTTTCAAGAAGCTCAAGAACTAACGAGAACCTGAATTCTCCTCGCTTTGCTGGTTCTACGGGTGACTCCTGCAGCCTTCAGCATCTGCTGGCAGAGCCCGGGGTTCCCTTGAAGAAGGGCGCTTCTCCACACATCAGCTTTACTCCAACGGACTCCTTTCTAGAAGGTCTTATTTTTTGTTTTTTCCAGGGTCACAGGTGCGGCATATGCAAGTTCCCAGGCTAGGGGTTGAATTGGAGCTGCAGTTGCCAGTCTACACCACTCCAACACCAGATCCAAGCTACATCTGTTGAACTACATCGCAGCTCATGGCAATGCTGGATCCTTAACCCACTAAGCGGGGCCAGGGATCAAACCCTAATCCTCATGGATACTAGCTGAGTTCTTAACCAACAAGCCACAACGGGAACTCCTAAACCATTTTTATTGGAATATATGAGCTTCCTTACTTTAGCATTATTTGATTAAAAATATGTTTCTCTGGTTAACAGATACACCTACTATATATAAAATTGAGGGAGTTACTGTCGTGGCTCAGTGGAAATGAGTGTGACTAGCATCCATGAGGACACAGGTTTGATCCCTGGCCTCACTCAGTGGGTTAGGAATCTGGTGTTGCCATGAGCTGTGGTGTAGGTTGCAGACGCGGCTCAGATCCTGTGTTGCTGTGGCTGTGGCAAAGGACAGCGGCTACAGCTCTAATTCAACTCCTAGCCTGGGAACCTCCATATGCCATGGGTGTGGCCCTAAAAAGACAATAAAATAGAATAAAATAAAATAAAATAACCAACAAGGACCTGTATAGCACAGGGAACTATACTCAATTTTTTTTTTTTTGGTCTTAATCCTGAGCCAGGTGAGGCCAGGGATCAAATCCATGTCCTCATGGATGCTAGCTGGGTTCGTTAACCACTGAGCCACAACGGGAACTCCAATACTCAATATTTTTTAATAACCTATAATGGGAAAGAATCTGAAAAAGTATATGTATATATACACATACATATGAATATATATTACTGAATTGGTGTGCTGTACACCTGAAACACACAACACTGTAAATCAGCTATACTTCAATTAAAAAAACAGTTCCTCTATTTGAACCTCACCAATGAAGGGCCAGAGAAAAGGACCCTTGAAATCCTATGAGGACCCCCATTGTGGCGTTTGACCTACAGTGGCTCCCATGTCATCTGTGGGGGCTGGTCAACGACAGAACCTTCTGGATCCTCCTCATCTATGAGAAGCTCATTCTTTTCCCGTCCACTTTTGCCAGCGGAACATTAAAACGCCTATGGACAACTAACGGCTCCTAGTTGGGACGCTGTACTCTCTCCAGTGTCACAAAAACCAAAGCACAGATGGAAAATTCTGCTGAAGCCTATCCAGAATCAGTCCGCTGCCACCCAAGTGCATCCACACCTGCAGAAAGTTTCACACAGGGCACAGACCTCCTCTGGAAAACAAATTCTTCGCTTCATCGCCGAGTTCCCAAAGGTTAGGCAGTAAAGCATCCTTGGCCCACGCACCCAAGTGTCGATGATACACCAGACACACGCATTGCATCCTGTCCGTGAAGGCAGTTTACGTAAACAGACACCCCCTCAGTGGCTCCCCGGGCTGTGAACGCCTGTTCACCCTGACAACACAGCCGCCTTCCCTGCACTGTTGCTGGGGAACCCACAGCCCACCCTCCCCCGCGTGGCACGTCCCACGCCCATTTACACTGCTCATTTCCTGGACATCTGCACAGAAGGTGGCTTACAAATTACTCTCCACACTTTTAAGACAACGTCGCTATCTCAATATAACCAAAAAATTAAAAATTAAAAAAAAATGCAAAACATAAACAAGGCTTTTCACGGCAGCCCCTCCCTAGATACCAGCCATGCTGCTTACTTGCTAGGACTCCATCCTACCGCTGTCCCCATGACCTCATGCCCCGTGAGTTCCATTTTGTCCCGGCCAGCTTGGCCACCACTTCTTTCAAAAGTGGTTTGTCGGGTCAACACCTGTGCACACATACTTGGCATCAAGCCCTCATTTTATCGAGGCTGGTATGTCACAGCTGAGGCGGCAGGGACTGCACACGCCTCACGTGCTCGCTGACTTGAAGGATAAGAGAAGGAGCTCAGGGGAGGAAGGCTGAGATTTCTGACCCAGCAACCCAATCCTCTGGGCACAGGCTCGGCATCACTTACGTGTGAAATCTGACCAGTGCCCAGGCTCGGCTGCTCCTCATTCAGAACTATTTTTAAGGCACCCCACACATTCCAAACCACATATTCCGTACCCTGCTCTCTTAACAAATGGGACTCTCTGGGCAGATTTGCCAGGAGCCACTGGGAGCAAAGGCAGGCAAGAGCCCGGTGCCACCTGAGAGCATCTACGGAGGTGAACAGGCCACAAGAACACGGGTCCTTCTTAAGGCTGGCTGCTGTTTTTTTCCTCTGAGCAATTAATTTGTGTGTGGTTGCACTGCACGGGTTCCTGAGAGCCCAGGGGCTGTGACAGCTCCGCCAGGCTGGGCATGGAGACACCATCCCCTTCCAGGCTCGGTGTGAGCCAGCGAGGGGCAACTCTCCCACCGCACAGATGCATCACCTGCTAACATGCTGCAGGATAAGAGACAAGCATGATTCTTCACCTTGTTATTATTACTGCTGCTACCAGTATTACTGATACTGCTCAAAACCTAACCTCAGTTAAACCTGGCCAAACACCCAAGTCTTCCCAAATAAGTACTTCTTTCCCCTTTCCCTAAACACGCACGTCTGTAAGGCAAACACATGGAAGTTCCATTTCACAAATGGAACTTGAGAAATCTGTGGGTCTCCACTGAGACCCAGAGCCCCTATAAGGGATCTACGAAGCGGCTTCTCTGATGAAAGAAAAACCCTGGAGCCCTCAGAGTGGCCCTAGAATGTGTTTTATCTTATAAAATCATGCAGAAAAACAGAAAACCAGTGCCTAACCTCAGGGGGCTGTGACACCCCGCCAGCCTGGCAGCTTCCGCCAGAGGGACCTATTTCCCGCTCCTTATTTTCAGTCGTACTTTGCATTTACACAGCACTTAGCTGTTTTAGGTACTTTCTCAGTCAACAGCTCACTAGAAAATCAACCACATACAACCAAGTGAAGCAAACAGGACAGTACTTTCACTCCCATTTTACAGCTGAGAAAACAGAGGCTCAGAGACTTGCCTGAGAAACAGAGCTAGAAATGGGCTCAGCTGGCTGGAGCCCGGGCCCCGAGACCCATACCAGAGTGCGTGTCCTGACTGGGGACCCACGGCCTCGTCAGGGTGCTGGCTGTAAGCGTGCCACCTTTTGTGGCCCAACACCTGACTTTTTGCCACATGAGCCACTGTCTGCTTCCAGGTGTGAGGGCCTCCCCACGCTCCCTCTCCCCTGATTCCTGGGGTCTGCCGTGATGAAGATGACACCCCCTCAGGGGCCGATGAATGAGGACCCTTCATCCCGACCTTCCCCAGTGCACAACAGGCTGCTCTAACCCCGCAGAAACCTGCCTGACTGGCAGGGCCAGAGAGAGGCAGGGACTCATCCTCGGCCACCTGTCCTGTGCTGGGTGGAATTACTTGCATGGAAGAGCTTTCCCTGATGGGACAACTATTTCATACAATGGAGGATCTGTAGTGGCCGCAGGCTTTGTGGACACGGGTTGCTATGGAAACAGTCGACTGACGAGCCCCCCGGGTCATGACAGCATCTGGATTCTGCCGACAGCTGAAGGACCATCAAGTGAAAATGTAGGGCCAGCTCATGACACTGAGGGATAAACGTGGCTTTCAGTCCTGCTCCTTACTGTCTGACAAGAAGCCACAGAGCGCTCACGCATACATCTCACGTGCTGTGCACCATCCCCAGCCCCCCTGCCCTCACCCCGGGTGGACCCTCCAGTTCAGCTGAAGGCAGTGGATTCTGATTCCAGTTAAGGCCCCCTGGGTCCACATCACCCCCACCCCCCCATCCCCATTCTCAGGGAGGAAGCATCACAGTCAGACCCACGACCCAGGAAGGGTGGGAGGGTGTGGACCTACTGACCTCCAGGTTGAAGCAGCTCTGGGCTCCGGGCCGGCAGCTCCCAGCGTCCCCGTCGGCTCGGCGGTGCAGCTCCCGTGCGGCTCGGAGATGCGGGCGCCCTCGCTCCTCCCCTCGTTCCTGCCACTCCATCTGATCTCTCAGTTTGGACTGTTAGGTGCATGGGAGGGATTTGTTTTGTCTTTTAAAAATTTTAAACACAACACAAAGGACAAGAGGGTGGGGGTGGGGTGGGTGGACGGCTGGAAAACTATGGGACGAAGAAAAGCATGACCAGAGAAACCAACGTAACCACAGTGGCATGAGAGAGAGAAGAGAACAGAGCCAAGATGAAGATGAGCCGAACTGCAGGCTGAAAGATCTGAAAAGCAAAAAGAGAAAGAGGGGGAAGAATGCAACACGCTGGTGATGGGGCGCATGCAGTGGGGACGCAGGATCGGGCTGGCCCGTAAGCACTACCCACGAAGGATACAGAAACAAGGCTGCTTCTTCTTCGCAGTGGTAGGGCAGCGAAAACCACAGTCCAGGGTGGCAGCTGGGTCATGGCCAAGGGCGGCACAGGGGAGCGCAGTCCTGGGGCTACTCCACTCGCGCCCTGGGCTCCGGAGGTGCCATCCAAACCATCCTTCTCTCAGCTGCACTCCTCGACGGCTGGGCTGCATCGCAGAGGGAGCGGTGGGCAGCCTAGGCCATCGGGGCTGAACTGTCCCCAGGCTGGCAAACCCAGGGAGAGACTTGCTCCTGGCGAGTCTGCTAATTATCCTGACTGCGAAGACTTGTTTGTACTGTTTTAAACTCCTCTTTGCTTCTTCATCAGGATGGCTGGTCATTTGGGATGCCCAGAAAAGGAGCAGGGATGGGCTGTGCTGATGCCTAGCGCTTCCAGCGGGATTAGCCTTGTGTCAAGAGGGAGGCCCTCTGAGCCAAGAGCATTGGCGCAGTTAAAAGTAAGAGGGAAGGGGGAGAGAAACAAGGAAACAAAAGAGAACTAACCAAACCAAACCAAAGGAGAAACCCAACCAAGAGAAAGGTTTTGGTTGAAACTTGAGGCTTGAGTACAATGCAGGTTTGCAATCATAACCAAGCAGCCGTGAGCAGGATGAGCTGGAGAGCAAGGCCAGCCAGGAGGAGGAGGAGCAGGAGGGAGCAGGGAGGCCGAGCCCGGAGCCCCCTTACCTGCAGGTCCGGGCCCAGCTCCTTCCCCAGGTTCCCAACCGGGGAGTCCCGGGACACGGAGGTCACAGTGGACAGGAAGCTAGACGACTCGGTGAGGTGGGGCAGTGGGGACAGGCCCTCCAGTCGCTCCCTCAGGCCATCCCCCAGCCGCTCCACCTGCTCTAGGAAGGCCTGGAGCTCTTTCCTGAAAGCCTTCATCCTCGCGTTCAGGGTCCCCAGCAGCCGGGGCTCCTTGTCGGCCCCTGCTTCCCTCTCCCCGGCCCCTGGCGAGGCCTCGCTGCCCTGCAGCGCCGCGTCCGCGAAGCCGTCGGTGTCCGAGATGATGCGCTCAACCGTCCGCTCCAGCTGCTCGGCCTCGTGCCTGATGCTCGCCAGGCGCTCAGAGTCCTCCCGGGCCCGCAGCAACTCCGCCGGGCACTCACCGGCCTCCGACGGCTTCCCGCTGCTGAAGCCTGACGTTTTCTCGAAGGTCTCCTCCGAATCGCTCTCGCCGCCAATGGGGCCCTCGCGCCGGGGCTGCAGCGGGCGGCCGTCCTCCCCATCGCTCTCCTTCTTGCCCGCGTCGCTGTCGGCATCGCTGTCTCGGGGGCTCGGGGCGCAGCGCTGTGCGGACAGCAGCACACGGTTCTCGTGCTGCAGCGTCAGCACTTTCCCACTCAGCTCGCTGATCTGCAGCCGCGCCGCCTGCAGCTCGTCCTGCAGGGGCGCCCCTCGGCCCCCCTCAGCCAGCCACCCAGGCTCCGGCCGCGGCTCGAACTTGAACTTGCTCAGCTCGTGTGTCAGCTGGCGGTTGTGGTCCTCGATCTCGGAGATGGACCTCCGCAGCAGCTCCGCCTCCTCCTCCACGAACTGCAGGTGTCGGCGCAGCTCAGTGCAGGACTCCAGGGAGTCGCCAAAGGGGGAGGTAGGAAGGCCGGGGAGGGGGTCCCGGGCCGCAGCCTCGCGCTCGTGCTGGCCCCGTAGGTCTTCCATCTCCGCTTTGAGGCCACGGTTCTCCACCTCCAGCTCCACGATCTTACGGCCCAAGATGTTGGCCTCCTCCTCCACCAGCTTCAGCCGCAGCTTCAGCTCGGCCTCCCGGGTGCTGGGCGGCCCGCCAGCCTCCCCTGTGGGGAGGGGGCTGTCCACCTCCCCGTAGAGGGCCTTGTACCTCTGCAGCTCCTGCTCCAGCCCGTCCTTCTCCCGTCCCAGCCTAGCCATCTTCCTGAGCATCAGCGAGCCCTCCTCCTTGGCAAACTGAAGCTGGCACTTCAGGTCGGCGCTGTCGTCCTGCCAGGAGAGAGTGCCGGGAGAAGGGTTATTTGAAAATATCAGATGTTCCTGTTTTTCACACTTTTCCTTGTGCCTCGCCCCCAACACACATGAACACAAACCACCGATCTCTCCATCAGCGCAAGGAGTCACAGAGAGAGGCCAGGACCCGGTCACGGCGAGCCCTCGGCCTTCACTGGTGGACAAAGGCCTGCCGTCGGTGGCTTTGTCACAGAAACAAGGGAAACCAAACCCTTAGTTTGGAAGAGCGTGCACATGAAAACCATCACCCAGGTGATGAGTGAATGAAGTGAAACCCAGCACCATTGGCAAGGCAGCGACACCCCCTTACTCTGTGGGTCCAGCCCGACTGGTAAAAGTCCCCAGGCCCCTCGCCAAGGCCAGGACAGGTCAATAGGGCTCCGTGGCCACTCCTCCTTATGCCACTCACCTCCTCCCTCATCAGAGGGGCCAGCACCTCACAGGAATTACCAGCACGGGGAGGCCAGGTGACCCCCAATCAGAGCCTGGCTTTCTGCGGACTTGTTGAGAAGCCGCACGCAGCAGCCACCCTCCCTGCCGCCTACCGCAGGAATGACACGAGGGCAGATCAGGAGATGGTCGGCGTGGGGTGCTTGGGAAGCCGAGCTTCAGAAAGCACCAGGCTCCACTGGTTACTATGAACTGGTTACTGCAGACCTAAGACCTGCGTGACTCACACCCTCTCCCGGTAAAAAACACGACTTCAGAGCCTTTGCTACCTTCGCTCCCTTTAGTGGCTGTAACACACAAGGAAATTAAACTCAGAAACCCCAGGCAAGGTGTTAAGTAGTTAAAATCTGAGACACGGTGCTCAGGGGACACGGGAAGACTCTACAGGGTCACTGGAGCAGGCTCTCTGTTACTAAAATCCCGCGCTGCCTGGCTGAGGTCACGAGGGCACTTTCTAGACCAACCGGCAAGAAGACTCCGCTGTCCCAGGGTCAGTCTCGACACCCTGACGGTACACGAACTCTGGATTTGGGCCTGCACCAGTGTCCTACTGGTCAGTGGCCGCTGTCGATACTTCACGATTCCTTGCTCTGTGAGTGGCTATCAAGCTTAATAGGCTGTCACAGGGACAAAGACTTGGGCAAAAGCTCCCCCATCACACGGACTCAGCACCGGGCGGGTGGTGGTCAGGCCCCGTCAGCCCAGGGGAAGGGAGTGTCATCAAACCAATCTCCCCAGCAGGTCGGAGGGGGGCGACGGCACTTTCAGATCACCCGCTGCTGACCCGCTCACCCCCGGAGACCACGGCTCATTCTCCGCCACTGTTTCCATGTGCTCTTGGCGCATGCTCACCACTGAGCAGAAAGACGCAGAGACCTCCTGGGTGCCCCCAACTTCCCTCCGCCCACCCCATCTAGAGACCCCCTGCCCACACCACTAACCCATGGAAGGAAAGAAAAATAGAGCGACAGGGAAGACCCAAGGAAAGACCCGAGGCCAGAGCCACACTGAAGGGAGCCCTGGTGCTGCCTGTGCGCCCTCTGAGTGCAGCCTCTCGCTGCCACCTCTCAGCAGAGGACCAACTGGTCCTGTCCCTCCATCCAGGGCATGAGCTTTAAGCACTTATCTGCACTACCCACTACAGGAAGAAATTCCCCAAGAGTCTTCGGATTGCTTTGAGTTCTGGAAACCCTGCACCCCTCCACTGCCACTTCCCGCCAATCTGAGTCTGACGATAAACCAGACCATCCTCCCGTCTCCTAAGTCAGCAAAAGCGACAAGATTCCGTGACACCCCAAGGAGTGTCTGATTTGTAGATGACTTGGGAGCAGATCAAATATCCCCAAATCCTTCCTGTTCCTTAAAGAAAGAAACTACCTATATAACCGACTCACTTTGTTGTACAGCAGAAACGATCACAACCTTGTAAATCATACTTCAGTAAAACTTCAAAAACAAGAAGAGTTCCCATCGTGGCTCAGCAGTTAACGAATCCGACTAGGAACCACGAGGTTGCGGATTCGATCCCTGGCCTCGCTCAGTGGGTTAAGGATCCGGCATTGCCGTGAGCTGTAGTGGAGGTTGCAGACGCGGCTGGGATCCTGTGTTGCTGTGGCTGTGGCACAGGCCAGCAGCTACAGCTCTGATTAGACCCCCTAGCCTGGGAATCTCCATATGCTGCGGGTGCGGCCCTAAAATGACAAAAAGCCAAAAAAAACAAAAACAAAAACAAGAAAGAAACTACCCCCACACCAGGAAATCTAATGTGTGACTGATGAAAGCATGCTTCACTTCCACTCCACACTCATGCACCACAAAGCCTGCCACCAACACTAGGGCTACTTTTGCAAGAAAGGCATCCTTGAGCCACGGGGGCGTGTGGGTTTAACCAAGAGCTCAGACCTCCTCACTTGGCAGAGGCTGCTCAAGCCAGCCTTTTGGGGGGATGGAGCTGGCTCAGCCCGTTCTGGGGGTGGGAAGCTGACTCCTAATAAGATGAGGGTTCGCAGCCTCGGCTGAGGAGGAGGGGCTAGAAACCCATCCTAAGTGGTAACGGAAGACTTTCTAGAACTCTGCCAAGACTTCGGGGGAGGGGTCCAAGCCGACATCAGGCTCTGGTTTCAGGAGATGGTCAGATGGCTCCAGAAACGCAGCACAAGTAACCTTCCCCGGTGACACTTCCCGCTGCAGGCAGAGAAGGCAAGCGCACCATGGGGTGGGGGGGACACACACAGGGCCACCGCCACCGCCACCAGCGGAAAGAGGCCTTGTCAAGCAACAGAAATATATTGCGGCGGGTATATATTCTTGGGCTTGCAAGCCTGCAGTAAGCCAGCACCCGCACGCTGGCGGCTCGTGCTCCTACCTTGCGCCGGGGCGCCAGTTTCCTTTGGGTTTTGGTTGCAGACCTGCAGTTCCCAAGGCGCTCCGATCCACCGCTCTGCTGGACAGAAACTCCTTGCTCAACGGTCCCTCAGGCTGGGCACTGAACCCCCTCTTGGGCCCGGGGTGTCTCCCCTCTCCTGCAGGACAGCGGCAACTGTCCCCAGCCTGATTCCCCTAGATGAGCGCACCTCGGGCTCTCCACCCCACCACGGGGCAGACGACCCTTTTCAAAAACTGCTCTCCCTGGGTCAGGGCCCAGAACCTGAGATAGGCTCGAAGCCCAGGGGGGTGGAAGCAGCCAGCAGTGGGGAGATTCTGGTGCCCCATTAGTGGATTCCAAAGTGAGATTTGGGGATCAGAGGTGTGGGGGGGTAGGGAGTACAGCCAACCGTCAGCCTTCCTCCTGCTCGTGCAGCCTGGACCTCCTTGAGCAATGCTCTGGGGGCAGGGACTTTGGCGAGAAGACAAAGCCAAGGCAGTCAGGCATGGGGCTCACGGGAGCCCTGCATTCAGCCTCTTGGACTTGCCGCGGCTAATTACTGCTCGCTGAGAGCTCAGGGCGCTGACCCCCCGGTGATGCCTTGGTCTCTCCAACGCCTCACACTAGCAGCAATTTTAAATAAGAATAAAGGAATCCAGAAAAGCCGGTGTTCAGAAATGCTGAGGAAGGCCCGAAGGACACGAGCTACACTCTTACCGTCACTGGAGAGAACATCTCACTGTCGATGAGGACAGTTTAAGATACTGGTCAACTTGTGCCTTTTTTTTTTTTGGCTTCACCCAGGGCCTGCAGAAGTTCTTGGGCCAGGGATCGAACCCGAGCCACCACAGTGACAATGTTAAATCCTTAACCACTAGGCCACCAGGGAACTCCCAAGCTTATACATTTTTTAAAAAACCCAACCCCATGCTTTATGGATGAGCCAACGTGACAACGGCTGTTGTCGTGAATGACTTCAAAGGCCAAAAAGTCTGTCACCAGTTGTGAGCACAGCAGAGCCCTGGATGGCACCGAATTATGCTGCCTAGGAAGCCCGTGTGTGTTCATCGATTTCTTAAAGGAGTCACCAGCAGATGGGTGCAGAAAAGAGCTGTTGGTTTGGGAAGACAATTTTCACTCTACAAGGCTTCAGATGAGTCCAGATGTTTGTGCAGGTCACGTTTCCTTGACTATGTTAAAGGTGATGCTAACACTTCTGAAGAAAATTCCAAATGTGGTGACTGCATCTTGTGGGAATGTGACATAAGAGTGAAGCACTGCTCACCTGGGTGAAGGTCTTCTTTTCTTTGTATGTTTCCCGGCTACCTCTTCTCTTCAGGGAACTCTGAAATAGAGCCAAGTGGCATTCTGTTACGGAGGGGATCATACCTGGGAGCCAGCAGTAGATGGCATGTCCCCTCTAGGAGGGGACGTACACAGTGGATAGTGACTGTTTTTGTCACTGGATTCAAGAAGGAAACATTTAAAGGCAGCCGCATAAGCTGGGTGAGATCTTCAAAACTGGAGAGACTTTAAGTCCTGATTTTTTTTTTTTTTTTAAGGTCCAAACCCAGGGCATATGGAAGTTCCCAGGCTAGCGGTTGAATTGGAGCTGCTACTGGCAGCCTACACAACTACAGCAACGTGGGACCCGAGCCATATCTGTAACCTACACTGCAGCTTGCATTAGCGGTGGGTCCGGAACCCACTGAAACTTAACCCACTGCACCACAAGGGAACTCCCAGAAACAATTACATTTCTAGCTGCCCCTGAGCTTCCAGGTGGCTGGAGGCTGGGAAGAAAGGAAACTGAGAGAGGAACAGAAGTTATGGAGGCAGCACGGGTGTGGGTGCTCCCCGGCCAGCCAAGGGGGTAGCAGCTTATTGCTAAACCCCAGGTGCAGAATTGGTTCTCTTTCCTTTAGCTCAATGGGTTAAGGACTCGGCATTGTCACTGCAGTGGCTTGGGTCACTGCTATGGTGCAGGTTCAATCCCCGGTCCTGGAACTTCCACCTGCCACAGGCTTGGCAAAAACAAAACAAAACAACAACAAAAAAAAAACAGCATCAAACTACAAAGAGAAGCACCGCCTCCTCCAACAGTTGAAGGTAAGGCTGATTCAAGAGCCTGGGTTTTCCAGGATTCTTCATGCTACAGTGAAGGGCTTTGAGTGAGCCAGTGAGATGAACACTTCTGAAGGTTCCCTGTATAGAGGAATTACCAGGAAGCAACGGGGATAGAGGGAGACTGTGCCCCAGGCTTTACCCTGGTGACGGAGCTCTGGGTCGGGGTGGCCACCAGCACCCGAATGAGAGCAAGGCACTTGCAGAGCCTGCCTTTCACAAACCGCCAGCCGCCAGCCCCGCACACACTCTCCGAGGAACAGAAAACCGGCTCCGCACTTGCCAAAAGCCATCTTTCTAGAAGCCAGAGTAAACTAGAAACAGAGACAGAAGTTTCTGAAAATCTATGCAGAATCACGAGGCACTTTCTGGGGGAGGCCCCTGCTGGGAGGGGGCCCCCGGGCACAGACTCCTCTGACCCGCCCTGGGGGGCTCTCCCCCTTGGCCCAGCCCTGAACGTGACTGAGTCCTGCGAACCTCCTAGCGAATCACAGCACAGGTGGGGGGCTGTGGGACCCCTGACTCAGATCCCATGCCCGATGGCAACTATGATGAAAATCACTGAAAGGACTGAAGTTAACCAGCAATAGGAGACATAAAACCCTAATGATGGACACGAACGCTGGGTGCTGTCTGACGGGAAGATCCCATGTCATAAAGATATCATTTCTCCCAAACCACTTGGTAAGTATGACATCATTTTAACCAAACTTCTCTCTGTCTCCATATAGTGTAACATATATACATAGTGTATTATACATACAAATACACACAAAAAGTGTGTGTGAGTATATATACATACCAAACAAGGCTTTTTGTGTATTTGTAAAGGGAGGAGGATGGAAGGACATGACAAAGTGACTCAAAAATTCAGCTAGGGCAGAGGTGGGCAAACTATGGCAGTCAGGACCAATCAGCCTAGAGCCTGTTTTGTGAATAAGTTTTACCGCAGAGCATCCTTGTCTATGGATCAGGAAAAAAAAATAGATCCATACTACAAATTAAAACAATTTCGGGGGGAGTTCCCTGGTGATCTAGTGGTTAGACTCGGTGCTCTCATGGCTATGGCCTGAATTTAATCCTTGGTCTGGGAACTGAGATCCCACATCAAGCTGTTGCATGACATAGCTGAAAAAAAAAAAAAAAATCAGATAAACTAGAAGTCTAAAAGCAGAAATCACATACACAAACACACAAGAAACACTTTAGAAAGAAAAGAGATGAATTTCTATTCTTGGGGCATGAATTTTATAAACACAAAAAAACAAAAGCAGAAACGTCCAACAAGGAAAAGATAGACTGAATTGGTAAGATTTAAAATTTGTATATTATCAAAATAAACCACTTACGGAGCATAGTGGGTTAAGAGATCCAGTGCTGCAACAGCTACAGTTCAGATTCAACCCTTGGCTCGGGAATTTTCATGTGCTGCAGGTATGGCCATTACAAACAATAATAATAAATAAATAAGCCACCTATTTTAAATAAATTTATTATTTATTAATAATCACTTAATTAAATAATAAATAAATAATAAACCAATTAAAAAGCAAAGTATAAAATGGGAGGAAAAAAGGTTTTTTGAACACAAGACAGACAAAATTATAACATTTTGTAGGCAATAGGAAAACCATTTTAAAAAGAGAATAAACAAATGGCTATGCACATGATGACTAGTAATTAAAACTACAAGGTATCATTTCTTAGAGATTTTTGGACCAAAAGAAGTCTGACACAGCATCAGCAAGTGTCCGCAGAGGAAGCCCCTCTCCCCCAACTTATCAGCAAGAGTAGGGGGGCCCCACTACACTTCAGACAAGTACACACAGGAGTCCCACCCCTGGGAATGTCCCCTAAGGATAAACACAGCAATGCTTGAAGATTTATGAATGAATCAAGAATGCTGATCACAGTACCTATATAACAGCAAGTGAATATTGCACAGGTTATTAAAATGATGTTTCTGAAGAATACTTCAAGATTCAGAAAATGGAAAGGAAAATGCAAATTGACAAACAGCACTTTTTTGTGATTTCAATTCATATTTAATAAATTACCTGTATACATACATGTTACATGTGTATGTGAGAAAAGCAGGACTAGAGAAATATATATTAAAATGTTAATAGTGGGGAGTTCCCATCATGGAGCAGTGGAAACGAATCCAACAAAGAACCATGAGGTTGTGGGTTTGATCCCTGGCCTTGCACAGTGGGTTAAGGATCCAGCATTGCTGTGAGCTGTGGTGTAGGTTGCAGATGCGGCTCGGATTCCGCATTGCTGTCTGTGGCTGTGGCGAAGGTCGGCAGCTACAGCTCCTGTTAGAACCCTAGCCTGGGAACCTCCATATGCCATGGATGCAGCCCTAGAAAAGGCAAAAAGACAATCAATCAATCAATCAACCAATCAATAAAATCTATAAAGAGGTCAGAGACACCTGTCACCGATGCCCTATGCAGAATCACAGCGTGCTTCACGGCAAGTTATCCACGACAGCTTCTGGGTCTCTTCCCAGGTCTGGTCCTTGAAGTGTAACTGATACAGATACCATTGGCGAAAAAGACCAGGGAGCCCCCGAGGGTTCCCCACAGCACTGCAGGTCCCCTGCACACACTCCCTCAGCAGGGGCGGGCCCCTCCACACTCGCCCCTTCCCTTAAGTCTTGACCGGGGCAGTGCCCTGGCTGTACCTGACAGCGACCCTGGGTGCAGGAGCATTTTATGCGCATCATGCCCGTTCACCAGTCTGATGACTCAGAGCCAGTGGAAAGTCTCTTCCAAGAAACAGTAAGGAAAGGAGTCAGTGTCAAGAACCCAGATGGGGGACTGGCCTGTGACTCAAGCCCACTTCCTTTTCAAATTTGGCCAGCTGCCAGCACATTAACTCTCAAGTCCTCTTGAAAAGGAAAAGAATTCAGCTCGAATCCCAACTGAATCCACCTAAGGATGATGCATTTGCTGAGTAACAGGTATGACTCAATACCATCTGAAGTTAGGCAATTATTTGGACTTTCATGTCAATCTGTAATGTTTCTTAATTTAAGTGAGCCAGTTTCTTCCAAGCAATTTCAGAGGACCTACCAAGCCCTCAACTGCTAAAAGGTTTCAGAGACAGACTTTGGGCTTAAAACTTAGATTGCAAATAAAAGGAGGCAAATGAAAACTAGCATTAGCATGTGAGGCGTGAGGGAAAGTGGGTACAGATGGAGGCAAAAGTTTCAGAATTCTTACAGATTCGTATTATTTGCAAAGTTGTTTGGATTCTGGGGCTGATTTGTAGCACACGGTTACACCATCAGAATAAGACAACGAAGGGGCCCGGGTCTCTTTCCTTTTAGGAAGACAACGTCGAAGTTCTTCGACCCACATTATGTTCTCATTTCAGTGTTACGGGGTGTGAAGAACGGGAATGAACAGCTTTTTCAGCCGGAAGCGCCGGGCCGTGGCAGGAGGACGCCGCCTCTCCCCTCACCCCTAGGGGCCTCCCAGGGAGACGGGGCCTCCATCCTGAAGTCAGCTGCACCACAAATACACTGCTGGGTCCAGCACACACAGCCCTAGGGACTCGGCGGAAAACCCTCCATGGCCAGAATGGGAAGGGCACCTCCGTCCTGGGTCAGCCTGGGAGGACAACGATGATGTTAACAGCTGCCATTTGGGAGTTCCCACTGTGGCTCAGAGGGTTAAGAACCCTACACAGTGTCCATGAGGATGAAGGTTCAATCCCTGGTCTCGTTCAGTGGGTTAAGGACCCTGTGCTGCAGCTCGGATCTGGTGTGCCTGGGGCTGTGACGTAGGCCTCAGCTGCAGCTCCAATTCAACTCCTAGTCCAAGAACTTCCATATGCTACCAGTGTGGCCACAAGAACAGAAAAACAAAAAAACCCTGCCTTTGGTTGGACACTGCCTGGTCCAGGCACAGCGCTGAATCTTCATGACACATCTAACCTAACTTCTCATGGGAGCCTGAGACAGAGGACATAGATGATATATTCTAATTGCTGGGAAACAGACAAGAAAAGGGTCAGGTCCTGCTTCAGGGTCCCCAATCTTGGAGGGGGGGCACCAACCCGACCCTGATGTCAAACCCTCACTCACACTCACAGCCTCCCAACCCAGAGTGGCTGCCAGGCCCCGGCAGCCCCATCTCCCAAGTGGGGCTGGTTTTCTTTTTGTTTTCTTGAGGTTTCCGAGCCCCAAGTTATTGGGTTTTTATCCAAAGAGTCTCTCCGTTCTTTAGCCAAAGAGGACAAAGAATTATCACAGGAAGGGTTGCGAACTGCCACACTCAGGAGGTAGCTCACAGCAGTGAAATGTTTGTGGGTGCTCTGATGCTTTCTGAAGGATCTGAGGCTGCAGACAGCAAAAGTCCTTATTTGGAAAAGATGGGAAAACTATTATCAGAGGACAAAATACCACAAAGTAAATGAGGAGAGGAGGAAAGTTATATTGAGACACTTTGGCAGAAGAAAGGTACAGCAGTCAAAGTCAGGGTGGGAGGCAGCTCCCGCAGAGGGGAAGCCGGGTCACACGGCACATCATCCAGGCCACGAGGCCCTTCCGGGACAGACAGGGACCCCAGCACACCCAGTCTGGCAGATGCTACTTTCTCCCAGGGAAAGAACATGATGATAAAGGTAACAGGTTGCTGGATGTGCAAATTTGGGGACCGGGGCCCATACGTGCTTTGCAATAGGGGCTGGTGCATTCATTTTACACCTTAGAGACGTGTGTCTTGAGGCCTAGGAATCAGAAACTTGCTCGTTAAAACACGTCAGAGCACAGTTGTCTCAACCAGACATCACAAAATAAAGATGATTAAGTACGACTGTGAATTCTCATTAATGTGCAAAGAGAAAAATGAAAAAATCCTGACCATTTCAAGAGCAAAGTGATGAATACACCAAAAGCAAGGCGTCTGTTCCTCAGGCACCCTTGTTCTCAATGCGCTCGTGTAAGCCATCAGTCACACCACCAAGCATTACAGGAAATACTGAATTAGAGTCCACATTTCAGAAGCCTTTACTGATCAATAAGGCCCTCGGACATGGCCGAAGGTTGAAAAGCTATAGAAATGCAGGCCATTTGACTGTCAGAACTAAAGAGAAAGCCTGTGTCTTTAAAAAAAATAATCCATTTCTGGAGTTCCCTGGTGGCTCAGAGGGTTAAGGATACAGCTTTGCCACTACTGGGGCGCAGGTTTGATTCCTGGCCTGGGAATTTCTGCATGCTGCAGATGCGGGCCAAAAAAAAAATTATTTTTTATTTAACCACTTGTGGCTCGGTGGTAACGAACCCAACTAGTAACCATGAGAATGTGGGTTCGATCCCTGGCCTTGCTCAGTGGGTTAAGGATCCAGGGTTGCCAGGAGATTTTGTGTAGGTCACAGACACAGCTTGGATCTGGCGTTGCTGTGACTGTGGTGTAGGCCCGCAGCTGTAGCTCCAATTCAACCCCTAGCCTGGGAAATTCCATATGCCATGGGTGTGGCCCTAAATGACAAAAAACAAAAACAAAAACAAAAACAAAAACCACCTAATTCCTGGCTCTCACTGGTCTAATGGAAAGAAATATATCCATCCATCCTTCAAGAGAAGCAAATGACTCCATACTCAGATGAAATAATACAAGAGTTAGAAGTACTTTGAAAAACAAAACATAAAAATATAAATAAATGATATATTAAAACACTGCCTCCTTTTCAGAGAAAGTTCATCTTTTTTTTTCAGGTGAATGTAACATGAGAAAATAGCACTCAAAGAGCACATGGAACAGTTCTGATTTATTTGTGATATTATTTCATAATAATCTGTCATCACACCCTTTGGACCTTCTAATGTGCCTTGAGTGCTGTACTAAAAAGATTTCACTGTTATACTATTAAAATTTATGCACATTTGTCAAAACTCAGGGAATATAAACCTAAGATCAGTGCATTTCAGTACATGTAAATTAACGCAAAAAAGTGTCCACAGGAGTTCCCGTCGTCGCTCAGTGGTTAAGGAATCTGACTAGGAACCATGAGGTTGCGGGTTTGATCCCTGGCATCGCTCAGTGGGTTAAGGATCCGGCGTTGCCGTGAGCTGTGGTGTAAGTCGCACACGTGGCTCGGATCCCACGTTGCTGTGGCTGTGGCAAAGGCCGGCGGCTGTAGCTCCAATTAGGCCCCTAGCCTGGGAACCTCCATATGCCGCCGGTACAGCCCTGAAAAGACAAAAAGACAAAAAAAAAAAAAAGTGTCAGCAAAAATTAAGCTGTCGGTAACAATGTGTATTTAGGGAAAAGTGAATCGGTGTCTACCATTTATTTTCAAATGCTTCAAAAAATAAGATGAATTAATGGATGGATAGATCAAGCCAAGTGTGATAAACAAATATAGTGAAATGTTTGCACAGACTGCAGGCAACTCTACAGGTTCTCACTAGAAAATTCCTTAAGCTTTGCTTATATGTTTGAAAATTTCATCATGTTCAGAAGTAAAACTGCACACATTTCCAACTGCACTGAAGACAATATTGTATTACTATTCAAAATGATTACTAAAAAACATTTTAATGACATGGGAAATTTTCCCCAAAATGCCAGTCTTTGAAATTCAGGATGAAAAACATAAACGTAATATATATAATCTCAATAAGATTAAATAATTTTTGCCTCTGAAATGTTTGGAAGCAAATAAAATGCTGACAGGTCTTACCGATAGGCAGTGGAATTATAGGTGACTTCATGTTTTGCTTTATAGACTTAAAAAATTTCTCTGAGTCAATCAATCAATATATATATGCTAGTTTTTCAAGTTTTGACAACAACAGAACTGACTCTCAACGCCAACACCCCCACTACACCTAGTACAGTGGACACACACTGATGGACGGAGGGCCTTGGAGCCAGACAGAAATGAACAGGAAATGACACAGGAGGATTTAGCCCCCAGGCAGGGTTCGCTCTGTGCTGCTGTGGATTATCAAACATTTTTGGACAGAGGATAAGGACGGGCCTAATGGACATTTGGGGACAGCAAATGGCTCTGAGATTCTAACCATCTTCCTGGGCTAATGGCTCCCTCTCCGAGGGGCTCCCTGGCAGACAGAAGCTGATGAGTTGACCACACCTGCCCAGGTGTCTGGAAGCCACCCCCCCCCAGCTCTGTGCATTGCCCACCTAAAGGTCTGAAACCTCCCAGCGCACCTCCC
Organism: Catagonus wagneri; assembly: GCA_004024745.2. Lineage (NCBI taxonomy): Eukaryota > Metazoa > Chordata > Mammalia > Artiodactyla > Tayassuidae > Catagonus > Catagonus wagneri. The sequence goes on along the minus strand of PVHT021183608.1, from coordinate 19,091,287 downwards.
AGCACCCTGCATAAAGCCACTCCGTCCCTTGGATAAGTTCTCACCTCCAAGCCAGGGCTACTTGGATCCCCCCCACACTAAGGCACAACCTCCAAGTGATTTAAGGGCGGGACAGGGCGGGGGTGCCTGAGTCCTGGTATCATGATTCTCACAGAGCAAAAGCTCTGTCTTCTCCCTTGGCCTCCAGCGCCTTCGGGAACGCAGATGATTCAATCAATCAGGGCCAGTGGCTGAGCTGGCAGGATGCTATTTGCTCCTGCAGAGTGAGACAACAGCCCCGGAAGCCCAGGAGCTGTGAGCACCCTGGGCAGGGGATGCAAGGTGCTTCCAGCAGAACGTACCCTTGGGCTCAGGATGGGCAGGGGCAGCAGAGGTCAGGGAGGCCCTGGGGCTGGAAGCCAGCCTTCTGCGGAAGAATGAAAACGCCCTAGTCCAGGTGATGAGAAGCAAAGAAGCCAGCCTTACTGTCTATGTGGTGTGTCTTTTTGAACACAGGGCTAAGAAGCTGGCCTCCCCAAACCACACGCGTTTCTGCTAGCAGATCACAGGACAGAACTTCCCAGACGGTGTTTATAAGCACGATCAGCTGCCAGACCAGGGGTTGCCATGGCCTCCCCAGCGGCCAGAGCAGGGTGGCCATGGTCAGAGCCGCCATCGTCTGCAGGTCCCCACTCGGCCCTCCAGGCTCTGAGTCAGACAGTGACAACATCACGGAGCCTGAGAGCTGCCCCTCCCTCCAAAGAGCTCCAACAGCTCAGGCCACACTGAGACACAGCATTGTGGATCAGACCCAAAGTACAGAACCACGTGGAGAACGATGGAGGTCGCTGGGCAGGCCCTGAGGACAAGCAGGGCTGCCGTGCTTGCTCTCTGCACCGATCCTGTGTGCAGGGCCTGCTTCCTGCTGTGACAACCACTGCAGTCTAGTTGCCTGTCTGCTAAAATGACAACAAATCTATAACTGGCTTCTTCCGTGAAATGCCAGTCTGAGAAAATCCAGATGTTCTTAGATGCTGCTGTGCAATGCAGCTATCAAAATTGAGACAGCCCCTCCCTGGGCTGTGTGTAAACCTCCCTGGGCAATCAAGCCGGGTTCTAGCAGTTTCTGAGTCAACAGAGGAAAGAAAGGGTTTCATCAGGAAGCACTGTCTGCCTGGAAGCTTCATCCTGCCTCCTCCCGGACGCAGCTCCCGTGGCAGTTCCTGCCAGAACAGGCCACCCGTTCCCGACCGGCCTCACACCTGCCCCGCACCATCACCTGTCCACGGATGAGAGCAGGTGGGCCAGGTCCTCCCAGCCTCTAGACCCTCAGATTCGACTGTTCGGCAAAACCACTCCCACTCAAAGCAGACTAGGCCGGGGCCCTGCGCAGGTGTACAGCGCTGTGCCAGGACAGACGGACTGCAGGACTGGTGGACGGGGCCAGGGGCCAGGGGCCAGGCAGTTTTTATTTAATAGGTACAGAGTTTCTGCTGGGGTGATGAAAAAGTTCTGGAAATAGTGGTGATGGCTGTACAGCACTGCGACTGTATCTAATGACACTGAATTATACACTTAAAAAGGATTAAAACTATAAATCTGATGTTACATATATTTTACCACAATAAAAAAAAAACTTATTATATCCATCACAGTCTGTTTGAAGAGCTATGACAACGCACCCCAAACAAAACTGTGGGGCACTATAGCTTCTACTCTGGGTGTCCCGTAAGCTCCCTTAATTTCACTTTCCACTTGTCCAATTCTATACATGCTTTCTCTCCTTTTATGGCCAATAAGCTAAGATTAGCTAGGACTGGTTCCAACCTGTAAAAATATACATTCAAACTGTTTATAAATGTTTTAAAGGCAGCTTTTAAACTGTGACCAAAGCCTTCATAAGTTTTTTCTCCAAGGGCCTTACCCTTTTTTTTTTTTTTAAACAGGAACATACGTTAATTTTTTTAATTTTATTATACTTCAAAAGATAGTTTCTCTACTGATGTTTCAAGTCACCATATTTGAATCAACTATTACTATTACATGCCTGTCTTTTTCATAAGAAGAAAATACTTTCTCTCAGTGACTATTTATAGAAAATATATATCTAAATTGTACCAGAAAACACTAATGGGAGAAATTTTGACTTTTTTCCTCCAAAAAGGAGTTAAAATTTTTAAAACTCAGTAGAAGCAACGCAGCAATCTCACTCCTGGGCATATACCCAGACAAAAATATAATTTGAAAAACTGCTTGTACCATTGTGTTCACAGCAGCACTATTCACAACAGTCAAGACATGAAAACAACCTAAGTGTCCAACTAGAGATGAATGGATTCAGAAGATGTGGTACATATACACAATGGAATATTACTCAGCCAGAATAAAGGATGAAATAATGCCATTTGCAGCAACATGGATGTACCTGGAGATTATTATACTAAGTGAAGTCAGAAAGAGAAAGACAAATACCATATGATATCACTTACATGTGGAATCTAAATATGACATAAATGCACTTATCTATGAAACAGAAACTGACTTAGAGAACAGATTGTGGTTGCCAGGGGGAGGGTGAGTAGGAGAGGGATGGACTGGGAGTTTGGGATTAGCAGACCCAAACTATTACATAAAGAATAGATAAATGACAAAGTCCTACTGTATAGCACAGGGAACTGTATCGATATCCTGGGATAAACCACAATGGGAAAGAGTAGGAAAAAGAATAGATACATGTATAACTCAGTCACTTTACAGCAAAAATTAATGCAACACTGTAAATTAATTATACTTTAGTTTAAAAAAAATCCTTTTTTGGAATTCCCTTGTGGCGCAGTAGGCTAAGAACCATGCATTGTCACTGCAGCAGCTTGGGTCACTGCCATGCCCGGGTTCAATTCCTTTTCCCCATACTTCCGTATGCTATAGGCATGACCAAAAAAAAAAAAAAAAATCGTCTTTTAAAATTAAAAAAGAAAAAGCACCTGGCATAATTTGTAATGTGTGATCTGCTACTGAAGTCTTCCTACTCAAGTCACTTTCCCTCCCAAAGTGACCCCAGATGCATAATAAACAACACTAACTCCCTCAACACACTCCAGGTCCCTCCTGATATTTTAATGTATTTCACTAGTGCAGTGAGAGGACAAAAAGGAATCGTCTCTGAGAGAAACCCACAAGGCTGGTATATTCAGTCCCCCTCCCATCCCTCCTCTGAAAGCCCTGCATTGGCTCCCCCAGCTTCATCACAGTTATTCGCCGTAGTGTGGTTCTGTTTCTTTCTGCCACTTACAATCATCTACTGTCTGACAGCAAACACCTGATAACAAGAATGCACCACTTGCTGAGGAGCCCAGCTCCTGAGAGATAAAGTACCCAGATGTGTAATAAGCATTAAGAGTTTGCAGGAAAAATTCAAAAGCACAAACCATAGCTCATGCAAGACCAGACTTTCATAGCTGTATCAAGTCCTATGAGTCTAACTAATACCTGAGGCAGAAATGCCAAGCTCATCACAGATGAGATGAATCAGCCTGAAAAATGCATCCACTGTCTTTGGCCCTAAGTCCTAAGGGTTCAGGAAAACCCAGGTGACAGCCCCACTGTGAGCTATAGAAGAAGAAGGTCGCATGAAACCAGCTCCACCAGGGAAATGTAAGTGAGCCACCGTTAGAGAAAGAGGAAATCCTTCCAAGTCACTGGGCCTAATTCTGGAGGAGTGGATGCTGCCATCTAGTTTGAGTCTTTTTTTTTTCTTTTCCTGCTTTTTAGGACCACTCCAGTGGCATGCGGAAGTTCCCAGGCCAGGAACTGAATTGGAGCTGCAGCTGCAGCTGCCAGCCTACACCACAGCCACAGCAACGCAGGATCTGAGCCAAGTCTGTGACCTACACCACAGCTCACGGCAACACCAGATTCTTAACCCACTGAGTGAGGCAAGGGATCAAACCCAAATCCTCATGGATACTAGTTGGATTTGTTACCACTGAGCCAAACTCATGGGAACTCTCTATGAGTCATTTTTGAAAACGCTTTTTATCTTTCTTGGGTAAAAAGCTGACAAACCAGTCTTTGAAACCTTGCTTAGCCAACTCCATGGCTGAAAAACCAGTTAAAGGAAGAAAGTCTCTGTCAAAAGAACATGTGCTTTTTATTAATGATGCCACTAACAGTAAAGACATGGTTTCTAATACAATAAAAACACATTCCCCCTTTCTTCCTTTTTTTGGGCTGTGCCCACAGCACATGCAAGTTCTAGAGCCAAGGATCAACCTAAGCCACGGTGGCAACAATGCCAATCCTTAACCACTATGCCACCAGGGAATACCAAAAACATATTGCTCTTAAATAACTACGACAATTCACCAGACCACCTTCAGTAGAAGACAACAGTCCACTGTGATACTGTCATGTATAATCAAGAATATATATTTAGAGAGATTGGATTAAGATGGTGGAATAGAAGGACTGGAGCTCAACTTCTCTTATAAAAACAACAAAACTGCAACCAAATGCCGAGCAACCTTCAACCAAATGGACTGGAAACTTTCAAAAAGACATTCTGCTCCAGAAGACAAAGAGGAGACCACATCAAGAGGTAGGAGGGGCGATTACGCGATAGAAGCAACCCCATACCTCCTGGGTGGGAAGCCCCACAGACTGGAAAGTAACTGTATCACAGAGACTCAGCTACAGGACTGAGAGTTCTGAGCCCCACGTCAAATACCCACGCCTGGGGATCGGGCACAGGGAGAAAGAGCCCCCAGAGCATCTGGCATTGAAGGCCAGTGGGGCTTGTGTGCAGGAGCTCCACAGGACTGGGGGAAACAGAGACCCCATTCTTGAAAGGCACACACAGACTTTCACATGCACTGGGTCTCAGGGCAAAGAAAAGTCTCCATAGGAATCTGGGGGGAACCTGACTGCAATTCTTGGAGGATCTCCTGGGAAAACAGGGGTGACTGTGGCTTGTTGTGGGGGAAGGGCATTGGAGGTGAAGCTCCTGGGAACTTTCATCAGACTGCATTTCTCTGGAGGTGGCCATTTCTGGGAAAATCTGGTCCCTCCCATCAGAGCTGAGAAGCCCCAGGCCAAACAATAATCCAGGTGGAACCTTAGCCCCACCCATCAGTAAACAGGCTGCCTGAAGACCCCTCAGGCACACAGCTAGCCTCTAATCTTACCCAGAGACAAAGCCCTACCCATAAGAGGGAGAGGAATCAACCCCACCTACCAGTGAGCAAGTATCACTCCCTCCCATCAGGAAGCCTACAGCAGGCCCCCTCCATACCAACTTTAGCCACAGGGGAGGCAAACACCAGAACTAAGAGAGGCTACAACTCTATTGTCAGCAAAAAGGTCACCACACCAAAAACCTACAAAAATGAAAAGACAGAAAACTGTAACTCAGATAAGGGAGAAAGAGGAAAGCCCAGAAAAACAGCTCAGTGACGAGATTATCATCCTCCCAGAAAGAGACTTTAGACTGTTGATGCTGAAGATGATGCAAGGCATTGGAAATAGACTGGAGGCAAAGACTGATCATTTACAGGAAACACTAAGCAAAGACATACAAGATGTAAAAATTAAACAAGAAGAGATGCAAAATACAATAACTGAAATAAAAAATTCCTTAGAAGCAGCCAACAGTAGAATACAGGAGGCAGAAGAACGAATCAGTGAGGT
>PVHT021183608.1:19048601-19081034 GCA_004024745.2 Catagonus wagneri | reverse complement strand
AAAAAAAAAAAAAAAAAAGAAAAAAAAAGAAAAGTACAATCTCCCAAGACTAAACCAAGAGGAAATAGACAATATGAATAGACCGATCACAAGTCCTGAAATTGAAACTGTGATTAAAAAACTTCCAACAAACAAAAGTCCAGGACCTGTTGGTTTCACAGGTGAATTCTATCAAACATTTAGAGAAGAGCTAATGCCTATACTTCTGAAATGCTTCCAAAAAATTGCAGAGGAAGGGACACTCCCAAACTCATCCTATGAAGCAACCATCACCCTGATACCAAAACCAGACAAAGATAACACAAAAAAAGAAAATTACAAGCCAATCTCACTGATGAACATAGATGCAAAAATTCTCAACAAAATACTAGCCAACCAAATCCAACAACACATTAAATGGATTGTACATCACAATCAAGTGGGATTTATCCCAGGGATGCAAGGATTCTTCAATATCCTCAAATTAATCAGTGTGATACACCACGTTAACAAACTGAAGAGTAAAAACCATATGATCTTCTCCATAGATGCAGAAAAAGCCTTTGACAAAATCCAACACCCATTTCTGATAAAAACCCTTCAGAAAGTGGGCATGGGGGGAACCTACCTCTACATAATTGAGGCCATCTATGACAAACCCCAGAGCTCACATCATTCTCAATGGTGAAAAAATGAAAGAATTCCCACTGAGATCAGGAACAAGACAAGGATGTCCACTCTCACCACTACTATTCAACATAGTTCTGGAAGTCCTAGCTACAGCAATCAGAGAAGAAAAAGAAATAAAAGGAATCCACATTGGAAAGGAAGAAGTAAAGCTATCACTTTTTGCAGATGACATGATATTATACCTAGAGAATCCTAAAGACTCTACCAGAAAACTGTTAGAGCTCATCCATGAATTTGGCAAAATTGCAGGATACAAAATTAATACACAGAAATCAACTGCATTTCTATACACTAACAATGAAAGATCAGAAAGAGAGATTAGGGAAGCAATCCCACTTACCATCGCATCAAAAAGAATCAAATACTTAGGAATAAACCTGCCTAAAGAGACAAAAGACCTGTACTCTGAAAATTATAAGACGCTGATGAAAGAAATCAAGGATGACATGAACAGATGGAAAGACATACCATGCTCTTGGATTGGAAGAGTCAATATTATCAAAATGACTATACTACCCAAGGCAATCTACACATTCGATGCAACCCCTATCAAATTATCAAGGACCTTTTTCACAGAACTAGAACAAAATAGTTTAAAGTTTGTCTGGAAACACAAAAAACCCAGAATAGCCAAAGACAACCTGAAAAAGAAAAATGGAGCTGGAGGAATCAGGCTCCCTGACTTCAGACTATACTACAAAGCTACAGTCATCAAAACCGTATGGTACTGGCACAAAGACAGAAATATAGATCAGTGGAACAGAATATAAAGCCCACAATTAAATCCACGCATCTATGAGAAAGGAGGAAAGAATATACATTGGACAAAAGACATCCGCTTCAATAAGTGGGGCTAGGAAAACTGGACAGCTACATGTAAAAAAATGAAACTAGAACACTTCCTAACACCATGCACAAAAATGAACTCAAAAGGGATTAAAGATCTAGATGTAAGACCAGATACTATAAAACACTTAGAGGAAAACACAGGCCAAACACTCTCCAACATAAAGGACAGCAACATCTTCTCAGATCCATGTGTCAGATCTGAGACATGTGTCACAATAAAAAGAGAAATAAACAAATAGGACTTAATTAAACTTCAAAGTTTCTGCACAGCAAAGGAAACCCTAAACAAAACGAAAAGACAACCCACAGAATGGGAGGAAATATTTGCAAATGATTCAACTGACAAGGGATTAATCTCCAAAATTTACAAACACCTCCTACAGGTCAATACCAAAGAAACAAACAACCCCATCAAAAAATGGGCAGAGGATCTAGGCAGACAATTCTCCAAAGAAGACATGCAGATGGCAAATAAACACATGAAAAGATGTTCAACATCTCTCCTCATTAGAAAAATGCAAATCAAAACCACTATGAGGTACCACCTTACACCAGCTAGAATGGCCATCATCAAAAAGTCTACAAACAATAAGTGCTGGAGAGGGTGTGGAGAAAAAGGATGCCTATTACACTGCTGGTCGGAATGCAAATTGGGGCAACCACTGTGGAAAACAGTATGGAGATTTCTCAGAAAAGTCAAAATAGAATTACCATTTGATCCAGCAATCCCACTCCTGGGCATCTATCCAGAGGAAACCATGACTCGAAAAGAGATATGTACTCTAGTGTTCATTGCAGCACTCTACGGAATAGCCAGGTCATGGAAACAACCTAAATGCCCATTGACAGAGGAGTGGATAGGGAAGATATGGTACATACACACAATGGAATATTACTCAGCCATTAAAAGGAATGAATTACCAACATTTATAGCAACATGGATGGACCTAGAAATTATCATGCAAAGTGAAACCAGTCAGACAATTAGACAGCAACACTCAATGCTACCGCTTTCATGTGGAAACTAAAAAGACACAATGAACTTCTTTGCAGAACAGACAATGACTCACAGACTTTGGAAAACCTTGGTTTTTCAAATAAGACAATCTGGGGGGTGGGGGGATGTACTGTGGGTTTGGGACACAAAATCTATCAAACTGATTGTGATGATTTTTGTACACCTATAACTGAAATAAAAGTTAAAAAACAAAAGAATATATATTTGGTCTTCTCTTTCTGGCACAAAGCTCCAAAAACCCTTGGAACTTCCTAAGTGATGACAGCAGAAGGTGTTGTGAGCATCATAATAAACTCCCGTCAACCTCACCTGAGTTTATGCTAATGAGGTGACTTTTGGACATCACTGGAGGATGGGGACTGGTTGCCAGAGGAATCAATTCTGTGAGTAGAGCGTTGGAAATTTCAGTCCCAATTCCCTGACCTCTGGGGAGAGGAGAGATGCTGGACAATGAACTGCCATCAAGGTCAATAATTTAATCAATCATGCCTGTGTAAATGTCAGTGATTTAATGTGATTTAATCATTCACTCTTGTGTAATGAAGCCTCCATAAAAGCTCAAAAAGAGGGCATTCGGGGAGCTTCATGGGCTGGTGAACCCGTGGAGATTCGGGGCCCGATGACAGAGCGAGGGAGCTCTGACTCCCTTCCCACGCGGCGCCCTGTGGGTCACTTCCAAGGGCTGTTCCCTTCATCATAAACTGCTGATCTAGCGAGCAGGATGTTTCTCTGAGTTCTGTGAGACTCTCTAGCAAATTAATCAAACCAAAGGAAAAGGTTGTGGGAAACTCCCTGTACTGCAGGTGGATCAGAAGCACAGGTGACAACCTGGCTATGTGACTGGCAACTGAATTTGGGGTGGGGGGCAGTTGTGGAGGACTGAGCCCTTGAATCTATGAGATCTGACCCCACTTCCGGGAGACAGAGCTGAGGTAACTGCTGGTGGAGTGGGGAAAATCACACACTGGAACTGGTGTCAGAACCAGATCCTCACAAAAATGCCAACAACCTTTTTCCTTTTTCTTTTTTGCTTTTTAGGGCTGCACCTGCAGCATATGCTGATTCCCAAGCTAAGTGTCAAATCAGAGCTGCAACTATTGGCCTATAGCACAGCCACAGCAATGTCAGATCCAAGCCAAGTCTGAGACCTACACCACAACTCATGGAAACACTGGATCTGTAAACCACAAGCAAGGCCAGGGATTGAACCCACATCCTCACAGATACTATGTCAGGTTCTTAACCCACTGAGCCACAACGGGAACTCTGACCTTTTTCTAAATGCCCATCTCCAAACACACCTTCGTATTTGTCACAAATGTGCTGGGTGATGTGGGCTGGGATGGGGACACATGACCCTACCTGTTACAGAGCCACTGTGACCTTGCAGACCCTCATGGCTTCTGACTGATCCCCAGTGGTGGGAACACTTGAACTTCACCTGGACACAGCTGCCCCCTGCTCCCAGCCTTTTTAAACAGGGTTCAACCTGCCTTCCCATCTGGGGCCCCATTACCAGCCTTCAGGGCTCTGGGACCAGTGCTGGCCCCTCACTGATCATCAGAACATCAGTGGAGCCTCTGGCAGGCTCCAGGCAACCGGCTGGTATCCACTGATTTAGGGGCTGGGGGACCAGATGGGGATGAGCAGGTAAAATCCCACTAATATCAGGGAGAAGGGCACTAGGAGGGGACCTCGCCTGCTAAATGTCTCTTGGCACTCATAGCAGCGTCTTTGGGGCTTCAGAGCATTTTTTTTAAGCACTCGGGTCGGTGACCACGTTCTAGATGCTTAGGGCTGACAGCAGCTGAACTCCAGTCACAGATGCCCTCTCCTCCTTCACACTCCATCCTCTTTCTCCCTCCCTTGTAAAGTCTCCAAATTTCTCCTTTCTCCAAAAAGTTTGTCTCTGACCTTCGACATTCTTGAAACTCTATCTGGGTGAGAACCTGAACCTCTTGCCTTCACAGGATTCAGTTCTTCTCCATGGCCGGCACAGGTGCCAATTCTCACCTTGTTCTATAAAGGAAACATTTCAAGGCCCGAGTCACCAAATCGCCTCATGCCCTCTGGAAAGGCCTGGGACCCTACAAAAGAGACCCCAGCACTCACGTCCTGAAGCTGAGGCAGCCCGTTCCCAGGACAGAGCCTACCACCCTCATTCCATGCCTGCGAGTTCTAACTCTGACTGCACGCCCGTAATGCAGATGAGAACAGTCATACCTGTGTCACGTGTCACAGCTCGCTGTGCCAGCCCCCACCAGCCTGCTCCACCCACGGCTCCCCATGAGCCCACAGGAAGGTGCTCTCACGGAGGTGACGGCGTGTCCTCCAGGAGGGGTTGGGAGACTAAACATAGCCACGACCCCTCCAAAATAGGGCAGATTACCCTGGGGCCCCGGAGACAAGTCCTGGAATCCCAGGAAGCCGGCCTGGCTGCAGGAGGATTTTCTGGGACAGAGCGGTACCGGCAAGGTGAGGAGACCGCTTGAGTCACCCTTGGAGTGTCCCTGGCAGCAAGAGGCCTTGCTGGGTTAGCACGTCCTCGCAGAGCACAAGGGCCACGCGTGCCATGCATGTCCCCACTGTCCCGCACCACCAACTAATCCTGAGCTCGATGCAGGGAGACACTCAAGGACTAACGCCAGTTTTTTGCACGGATACGGCAGTTTTCATTTCAAATAAATCCTGGTTTACAATCAACAACCCCAAACCCCCAAGGCACTTGGGACTTTGGCATCGGTTGGCCTGAGTCCTAGACCGTGTCCCATCACTAGCTATGTGACCTAGGCAAGTCTCTGGGCCACACCCTCCTGTGGGGAGACCAGTTACCTCTTCACTCCAGTGTGGAGGCAAAGAGCAAGCAAGACTGCAGCCCAGACGCCCCGGGCACGACTCAAACGTGCTATGTCATTACACAGCCGTGTCATCACCAGTTACCCAGAGACTCTCAAGTAATGCTTTCAGTTGATTTGGGCTTCAGTGCCCTCCAACCCCCTCCTGGAGGGGACAGGAGCTGGTCAAGCCAGTGGCTCACAGCAGGGGGCTCTGACACTTGTTGTGTGGAAAGGACCAAAGCACTAGTGTAGCCTAGGAGAGACTTTCCAGTGTGTAAGCTCTCCTGGCAAGGAGTTTTCTTCTCACCAGAAAGCCTGAGGAATGAAACCCCCTTCCTATAGTGCCTGGAAGCTGCATGCATCAGAGAGACAGATGGAGAACAGACAGCATACCAGACAGAGGCAGGAGGTGGCAGACATCTTGCAGAACCGCATGCACCTGCACTAGGGCTGTTAAGAACCAGAGTGGCTACCTCTGAGGGAATACAGACCAATCAAAATGTATGGAACCACACTTTTGGGGGGGCCACGCCTGCAGCATTTGGAAATTCCTGGGCCAGGAATTGAACCTGAATCATAACAGTAATAATGTCTGGTCCTTAACCCACTGAGCCACCAGGGAACTCCTGGAAGCACTCTTGATAGAAATCTTACAAAATGATTTGGTTTACTTTTCCCCCAATAGCATCTGTATTTCGTTCTCAAGCACTCGACAGCTTTACTTTGGTTGTGTCATGGAAGCCTGTCCCGTTATCCTAAAAGTGTTAGAAAACCCAGGGCTGGGACTGAATCACCTCCTTCCTCCAGATGCTGAACGGGCCCTGTAGAATGCTGGGCACATAGGGGATGTTTCTTTCTTTCGTTTTGCTTTTTAGGGCCATACCCGAGGCATATGGCAGTTCCCAGGCTAGGGGTCAAATTGGAGCTACAGCTGCCAGCCTATGCCACAGCCACAGCTACGCGGGATCTGAGCCACGTCTGTGACCCACACCACAGCTCACGGCAACACCAGATCCTGGACCCAGTGAGCGAGGCCAGGGATCAAACCCACATCCTCAGGGATACTAGTTGGATTCATTTCCACTGCGCCACAACGGGAACACCAGGGGATGCTTCATACACTGTTGTTTAAAAATAAGGGTGAGAATAAGGAGGGGAGAACATTTTTCAAACCGTTGTTTATCACAGTCTCTAGGAAAAACAATAGTTTGAAATAAGAATATATGTTAAAAAATTTGAAATACACAAATAAATGATGTGCTATGAAATGTTCCTTTATCAGACACACATTTCAACACTCCTCCCAGATTTTGATCTGTAATATTGTGACATTGGTATTTTTAGATCACTAGGGTCTCTCACATGCCTGCCCCTCTTGCTGGGTGTGCCAAGGATGCAAGGCTGGGACCATGGTCTTTACCTGGACCATTTCTCAGGACTGTTTGCAGGCAGCAGCCCGAGGGATGAGCGAACATCTCCCTCTGCAACAAAAGGCAGCTTGCCTCCCACAAGCTAGGAAGAGGTGGGTGCCCTGCTCAGGTCCTCAGTGTGGACACAAACCCACCAGTTCCTGCTCCTGGACCTGGGGACAAGGGAGCTGACCTCTGATAGAGCCTGCTGTGCCCTGAGTAATGAAGTTCTCTGACCCTGGGGTCTACGTTGCCATGCGTGGCCCATAATAGGCTAGCTCACCAGCTGGTAAGTGAGTAAAAACCTGCATCTGTCAATATCTTTACTTCAAATAATGAACGGCTGAGTGTCTCTAATGGACTTTATATTGGAGTGAAAGGAAACCAACTCAATTCAAAGGTCATGCCTACAACAGAACTGAACATTTGATACTTTTTTAAATTTATTTTTATTTTTTTTGTCTTTTTGCCATTTCCTAGGGCCGCACCCATGGCATATAGAGATTCCCAGGCTAGGGGTCTAGTCGGAACTGTAGCCGCCGGCCAACGCCACAGCCACAGCCACACAGGATCCGAGCCACGTCTGCAACCTACACCACAGCTCACGGCAACGCCGGATCCTTAACCCACTGAGCAAGGCCAGGGATCAAACCCGCAACCTCATGGTTCCTAGTCGGATTCGTTAACCACTGAGCCACGACGGGAACTCCACATTTGATACTTCAAAAAGTGATTTGAACTGTAGGGGAAAACTGCCTTGCTCACCCTGGGCTCTTCCACCTGCAGATCGGGGTGGGCACAAGGGCTCCTGTCTGTGACCATCGGCCTCGCTGTTCCTACCCACTCTGCTGCAAGCAGCAGGATTCTGGCCTAGGGCCCAAGAATAAAAACCCAAGTGCAGCCAGCCTCTGCCTTGGCTCAGCTCCACCCCCTCTGCCTGCAGAAATAGGTCAGAAGGGCCGTGTTAAGTATGGCAGTGGTGCCCGAGTACGGCTGCTGGTCCTGCCCATCCTCTGAGGCTTCTCACGCCCCAGTTGTCTACAGCCCAGTGATTCTGCCTCTCTGACAGCAAACTGGGCTTTGCGCAAAGCCCAGAGGCCCCGACTCATCCCTCCTGGAGGGCAGGGGCCGAGGGGCTCCTGAATAGGCTGTGTGACTGGCCACAGGGCTCCCATAACCAGAAGCAGCTCCACAATACCTGGTCAGTGTCTCAAGCAATTGTCATTTCTAGAACCTATCTGTGACTACATTTTTCAATAACCTATTGAGTCTGAAAAATGGGACAGTATGGAGTTCCCACTGTTGCACAGAAGATTAAGAATCTGACTGCGGCAGCTCTGGTCACTTCAGAGGTGCGGGTTGGATCCCAGGCGGGGGCAGTGGGTTAAAGGCATTGCTGCAGCTGTGGCTCAGATTCAATCCCCGGCCAGAGAACTGCACAGCCATTTAAAAAAGAAAGTGGGAAAGTAGCCATTAAGATTTTTAAGTTATCCCAAGAACCTTAGAAACACTCTGCATCTGGCATAAACCCTCCAGCACATCTGAGACTGGACATATTCTCACGCTTCATTTCATCTGCCATTCCATGTGTTTTTCTCTGAGTTAAAGAGCTAGACCAGCCTTTATTAAACTTTCTTCCAAATAAGTCTGGTCACAGCTCCTATTTATCAATGCTCAGCTCTCTTTCAGTTATGATGCCACCAGCATGTGGAAGCTGAAATATTTTAAAAGTCTGGGGTTCCCTGGAGACTCAGCAGGTTCAGGATCTGGCATTGTCACTGCTGGAGCACAGGTTCGATCCCTGGCCCCGGAACCTCTACATGCTGCAGGCGCAGCCAAAAAGTGAATTTTAATGAAATCTACAGGACTCCTAATCATTACCTCTAATATGCAGCTGATTCCTACAGAGTCATGACATTTATGTATCTTACTGACATTATTTGGATGTTCTCACATAACACATCAGATGAGGTTTACTTTTCTCATTCTGCAAGTCAAGCCTGACCTCCACCTCTTCTCCCCAAATTCACCCTCTCCCTTTCTGTCACCAAGATGCCCAGATTCAAAGCACAGGAGTCCTCACAATCTCTTCCATTCCTTCCCGTCTTATCAATTCATCAGCAAACCTCCTTCAAGACACTGTCATTGCCCCTCATTTCCAGCCTCACTCCCTAAGTCAACACGTTATGCCCAGATTAAGGGCACAACTTTCCAAAGACAATAACATCGACTCTGTCCGCCCAATCTAGTCTTCAACATGACAACCAAAAGAGGACTATTTTTTATTGCAGTGGCCCCTCTCAAAAAAGCCAGTGTCTCAAGAGTTCCCTTTGGCATAGTGGGTTAAGAATTGGGCATTGTCACTGCAGTGGCTCAGGTCACTGCTGGAGCAGGTTTGATCACTGGACCAGGAACTACAAGTCATGGGCACAGCCAAAAAAGAAGCAGTAGCAGTAGTGTCTCTCTTGGAGCGGCCACCCACCACCCCTGCACTGACCCCACCACATATCCGCCCCCCCCCAAAAAAAAACCTGCTCTTCTTGCACTAGGTCTGTGGCATTCAGAACAATGAGAAAGCTTGCCCCGTCTCTCTTGAAGGTCATAGAGCAAAATCTTTCAGCAGCTAAAAGCACTT
Source organism: Catagonus wagneri (assembly GCA_004024745.2). Lineage (NCBI taxonomy): Eukaryota > Metazoa > Chordata > Mammalia > Artiodactyla > Tayassuidae > Catagonus > Catagonus wagneri. The sequence continues at coordinate 19,071,617 of PVHT021183608.1, read as the reverse complement.
GTCAGCATCCATATATAGGAGATTAGTGTCAAAAATAGCACCCCCATGAGAAATCACTGCACGAAATTTAAACGATCTTGTTCTAAACCACCACCAACCTGCTCTGGAAGGACAGAGCCACACCGGAGGACAGCAGTACTGGCATCGCTCGAACCCCCAGAAGCACAAATGACGTATCACATTGCACTCCTGGGTGGTCGCGGAAAAGATGTGTTTAATGTCTCTGCACACAAAACCTAAAACAGAGAACCAAGAGCCTGGTAAAATGTTTCTCTGGAGCCTTCTTTTGACAGAACACACACAAGCTATGTCCAAATGTGTTCAAAATCTCTTATAAACATTCAAGTCAAAATACAAAGTCAGCGGCAGCGTGAGCCTTACAAATCTCTCCTTTGCACAAATATTTCCTTCTCAACAGAGTCCAGACACACACACACGTCTAGGGCTGAGAGGGGTGCACAGGGAGGGTGAACGTGCGGTCACGTGTCCACGCGCACTTGCCCGGCGCGGAAGCTCCTTGCGCGTGCGCGGTGATGCGGCGCCCCTCCCGGCAGCTGCGGCCCTCCCGGCAGCTGCGCCCGCACCCTCCCCGAGACCGCCCTCCCGCTGCCCATCCAATACATCAACAAGCAAACAGAAGGCAGCTCCGCGGGCCTCCACCCCAGCGTAGCCAAAGGTGCCTATCTCGTGACCCTCTGAACTAAAGTTTTAATGGCAAGTTGCTTCACTGTAATGAAGAAAAAGCACTCTAATAAACCCAGAACCCCTCAAGTCAGATAGATAATCTGATCATAACTGCAGTGCATTAAAAATGCACATTAATCATTTTGTTGCAAGCCCTCCCGCGCTGAGAAAAGTTGTTCTCAAGCCTTTGGCAAAGCAGCGTCCCTCTGGATGTATGCATTTGAAGCTCAAGTTTGTAACTCCAAGTTAGAATTGGTGGTGTTGCATAGTTCCTCCCCACAGCCTTCCACCCCAATAGAAGATATTTCTTCCTCTCCCAGCCAGCCAGGCGACAGCACATGCTGCCCTCAATCCCAGATGCCCACCCCTTTGGGTACAGCAGGTGTGGCCCTGCCCCTGAGGAAGGCGCCCTCTGGGTCTGGGCTGGGCTGGCCTTGGCAGTCACACACGGCCAAGCTGCTGACAACAACTTTAATATTCCTACGGATTAACAGACAAATTCAAAATATAATTTTATGTTTGCCTGTACCTCCTCGTCAAAACACACTTATATAAGGCAGGTACTATGTCTATTTTACAGCTGCAGATGCTGAAGTTCTAATAATTAAGCAACCTGCCAGAGACACATCATTAGGAAGTGACAGAGGGACAGCACCCGACTCTGGCTCCACAGCACTGTGCCCTAGGCCTGGAGCCCCTACTGGGTGGGAGGTATTTTTCTCACGGGTTTTAGAGGATGGCACACCCTTTACAAGCTCAGCTCATAAACATCACAGCCACACCTGCCTTGGTCCAGGCTGTGGCTTCCCATTTAGATTTGCACCAGCCCTGGAACTGGCCCATCCCTCCCAGCCTGTCTCTCCTGCCAGTCATCCTCCAGAGATGCAACTCTGATCATGTCATCCCCCTTTAAAGCCCTCCCGCGGTGCCCCACTGCCTCCCGAACAACATCCAACACACCGAGGCCAGACACACGATTCATGTGGCCTGTCCTTGGTCAGCTTACCGGCCACTCCCTGGGCCCCTCGTGGCAGTCACGTTGCATGGCCTGAGGCCCCTCCCAGGCAGTCTGATCCTCCTCTCACTCCAGGGCATCCCATTCTGCATGATCCATTACTGCCACAGCCCGAGGCTGGACAACAGCAGCTGGGCGTGCCCCAAGCAGCTGTCACTTTCTAATTGCTCTTCGATGCCTTTATGAAAGGAATTCGGACATACAGCACAGGGAACAGTACCAGAAAGTGAAAATGCAGCTGGTTGATCAAAAGCCCCACCTTTTACTGCTGCCAAATAAGTGGCCAACTGTCTCCTAAGGTCACCCAAGGCAAGCCCAGGTCTCCACTTATAACAGAACTAAAAGTAGAGACAAAGCCTGACCTGACATTGTGAGGCCAGTGTCACGTGCTAGGGGTGGAAACAGAGGATATTTCATTTGTCCTTGTTCACGAGAAAGTGCTTTGAAGGGACAGAACCTCTTAGGTGACTGACAGCCTCTCAGAAGCAGGTGCGATCTCCTATGACCTTAGCTGAAAGACGCAAGATCTGATGTCGGTCCTGGTTTACAAACTATGTGGCTCCCTTACCAAAGTTTCACACTCAGTCCAGTGGTTCCATCCCAAGAGGGAGAAGTGGCTGACCCTGAACTAACATAAAATAATTCTGAAGAACCTTTGCTAAGACATCGATTTCCATAGTTCTAACAGAGATATAGCCATATATATGATATATTTAACTTATATCTCATACCCTAACATCTGAAAATGTGAATCAGTGCATTTTTCCATAGCTCTGAATTTTCATTCATCTTTAGTTATAAGTTTCCATGGGGCAGCGGAGGGATAAAATGGGAGTCTGAGATTAACATATACACACTATTATATATAAAATAGATAAATAAGGACTTACCGTATAGCACAGGGAACTATACTCAATATTTTGTAATAATCTACAATGGAAAAGAATCTGGACGAGAATATATATATCATACATACCTATGTATAACTGAATCACTTTGCTATAGACCTGAAACCAACACAACTTTGTGAACCACCTATACTTCCAAAAAATAAAAAATAATGTTTCCATCACCTATTTGCTTTCTTTCTCTTGGTTCTAACTGTTTGGTTTCATTAAGCTTACTGAAATTTTTGTCTAACAAATGGGAATTTACCTTGCTCATTCATTGTATGGACTACACCGAAGCCATAAAACATTTCACTATCGATAAAAAGCAGGGAGCTTTAAGAGACTTGAGCAGAGATGTTTACAGTTTAAAAAAATTACTTTTTATTGACTTAGTGTGTTGGAGCCAACAGCTAATGCAGGGGTAGTGGCACGAGGGTCCTGAAGTCTCAGTGGGGGAGGGGAGAGTCCCTGACCTCCCTGCCTGCCGAGGGCCCTCCCCGTCTTCCCGAGTGGCCTCAGCTGTTCACCGTTGCTGAGTGCAGATATTTACCCATTCAAAGGCAGTCACTAGTTTTATATGATGTGTACAGTAAAACTCCACTGTGATGGAGATCAAAACAAGTAAGACAGTGCCCACCGTCAAGGACATTAGGTGGAGATGTTAAGACCCACACCAAGTAAGGACAAAACGGGGCAGGATGTGAGGCTGCTGGGGCTAACGGGGGTGGGGATGGAGCGCACAGTTCCAGTGGGTCCTTCAGGGGTCTGGGAGTCTCAGCTCACAGGGACTGGAGGGGAGAGGGCCCTCAGAGGCAGCCGATCAGGGTGGCTAAGCACCCACTTAAACATCTCCAGGGTTTTCTGGATTAGAATTACGTGGGAACCCCCATCATGCCCCTCACCTCCTACCCAGAATAATGGCACTGGAGTGACAGCTGTGGCTGTGTTCTAGGCAACCTAGACACGCCTCCCAAGCCATCAGAACCACCAGCCCAGGGAAGGAGGCAGGAATGACCCTAATTAGAAAAGAAAACGCTGTCCTCCCCCCCCCCCCGCAGGAAACATCATCTCCAGAGAGAACGGGGGAGGGCAAGAGGAGAACAGGTCAAGAAAACACCTGCCAGGTGGGAAAACCAGTGCCCGTCACCCCCTTAATTATGTACAGTGTGCTGCTTCCTTACACCCGCTCATATTACCGGTGATAAACTTGCCAATCAACTCTCAGTTCTTCAGAACACAGACATGGCAAAGTACATAGCACACGACAAGGTTCTAGGTCACACCCGGGGTGCGGCGGGGGGTAGCTCTGAACAGAGCTGAAGACACTTGACTCACAGAACCATATACTAATACTCTGTGGCCCTAAGCAGGTGAAGTAGTCCACTTATGTAGTGGTTCTCAGGGAAGAACACACACACACACACACACACACAATTCAGGATTCACTTGTCAGAAACAGGAGTCGGTGGTGTGCAGTTTGCAAAAGCACCCTGATAATTTGGAGACACATCCCGCTCAAGCTGAAGGGAACTGCTCTAAGAAATGATTCACTGGGTCGTCCATATGTGGAAATGAACAAAGCTCCTCTCACAGCCTACCTCACAGATAAATCCCACTGGGGTAGAGAACCTAGTTGTCAAAGTTGGCCAACCTATAAAACTAGGAAAATACATTCATGACCTTAGGACATGTACCAAAAAGGAAAAGACTGGTAAGTATAACCCCAGTAAAATTTATTTTATTTTTGTCTTATTTATTTATTTTTTTTAGGGCCAGACCTGCAGCATATGATGGTTCCCAGGCTAGGGGTCCAATCAGAGCTGAAGCCATTGGCCTGTGCCACAGCCACAGCAATGCAGGATCCACGCCACATCTGTAACTTACACCACAGCTCACGACAACGCCGAATCCTTAACCCACTAAGCAAGGCCAGGGATCGAACCCAAGTCCTTATGGATACTAGTCGGGTTCATTAACTGCTGAACCACAATGGGATCGCCAAAATTTAAATTTCTGTTCATCAAAAGATATTACCAAAACAAATGAGAAAGATACATCACAAACCAGAGGTGACACTGTACTGCATCTGCAAGCTAACCATAAGGATACAGCACTTCATTCAGCAGGTTGGCAAAAATTCAAAGTTTGATCACATAAGAGTTGACACAGATATGAAACAAATGAAATCGTCATGAATTGCTGGTTACGTGTATGCCGTTAAAACCACTTTAGTAAACCACTTGCCATGACTTGGTAAAACAGAACATACGCAAAGGACTTAAATAGACATCTGTCCAAAGAAGACACAGAGATGACCAGCTGGCAAGTGAAAAGATGCTCAGCATCACTAGTCACTAGGGAAATGCAGGTCAAAATCACCATGAGCTACCTTTCACACCCATTAGGAAGGATGCTGTGAAAAATTAGAAAACAAGTGTTGCTGAGGCTGTGGAGAAACTGGAACTCCTAGTGCATAACTGAGAGAATGTAAGAGAGGACAGTCATTGTGGGAAAGAACAGGGGTTCCTCAAAACATTAAAAACAGAATTACCAGAATGCCTGCTGTGGCTCAGGGGAAATGAACTGACTAGTATCCATGACAATGAGGGTACGATCCCTGGCCTCACTCAGTGGGTTAAGGATCCGGTGTTGCTGTGAGCTGTGGTGTAGGTTGCAGACACGGCTCAGATCCTGCATTGCTGTGGCTGTGGCATAGGCTGGTAGGCTGGCAGCTGCAGCTCTGATTAGATCACTAGCCTGGGAACTGCTATATGCCACGGGAGCGACCCTAAAAAGATGACAAAAAAAAAAAAACAGAACTACCATATGATCCAGCAATTCCACTTCTGGGAATATAACCCAAAAGAAATGAAAATGGGACTTGAAGAGGTATTTGTATGCCCATGTTCATAGAATTATTCCCAAGAGCCAAGAGGTAAAAGCAACCGAAGTATCTGGATGAATGCAGCAGCAGACACGGTCAAGACACAGAAGGGAATAGCTTTCAGCTTTAACAAGGAAGGAAATTCTGACACACTTTACAACATGCATCAACCCTGAAGATACTATGCTAAGTGAAATAAGCCAATCACAAAATGACAAAATATCGTATGATGCCATATACACGAGAGACCTAGAGTACTCAAATTCATAGAGACAGAGAGCAGAATGGTGGCTGCCAGGGGCTGGAAGGAGGGAGAGGAGGGAACTCTAATGGGTAGAGTTTCAGTTTCTGAGATGGAAAAAAAAAATGCTCTGGAGATGAACGGTGGTGCTGGTGGCACAACAACGTGAATGTACTCAATGCCTCCAACTATACACCAAAAAAAGGTCAGAATGGAGTTCTGTTCTGGTATTGTCATTTGTAGCAGCTTGGGTTGCTGCTGTGGCAAGGGTTCGATTCCTGACCCAAGAACTTCTGCTTATCGCGGTTGCGGCCAAAGAAGAAGGGGAAGGAGGGGAAGGAGGGGGAGGAGAGGGAGAAAGAAGATGATGATGAAAGAAATATTGACAGAATTCAACGTAACATGACTCGAGGGTGGGAAACGGTCATACGTGGATTTTTCTTTTTACAGCTGCACCTGCAGCATATGGAAGTTCTCGGGCTAGGGGTTGAATTAGAGCTGCAGCTGCCAGCCTACACCACAGCTTGTGACAACACCAGGTCCTTAACCTACTGAGTGAGGCCAGGGATTGGACCTGCATCTTCACAGACACTGTGTTGGTTCTTAACCCACTGAGCCACAACAGGAACTCCTACATGGATTTTTCAAATCAACTGGTAACAGCCTAACATGGGTATTCTTTTACTATTCTTCTTTAAATATATGTACACACACACACACACGTATGTATATGTATACATATATGTATTTTAAATATATTATTTTTATATAGAATATATTCATACATTTTTTTGTTTTCAAAAAAAGAGCATTTGAAAAATCTAGGTAATGAGCTTGGTTCATCACTGAGAAGCTCCAAAGCTCAAACCCTCTCAAATGTCAGGAAGCCGGAGGTGACTTTGTGCAGTGGCATAATACAGTCCCAGATCTCATGGATTAAGGAAGTGAACGCCTTAACCCTAGAAAGAAACGCCTGCCCTGGTTGTCCTCCATGTGCAGCCCAGGCCACTCCACGGTGCTCGTCCCCTTGTGGATCATGGGATCAGCAGAGGCCAGCAAGTCCACAGCTGGACGGCCTCACTGGGAGTGGCCGCCCCGCCCTGGGCCCCGCACAGACCACAGAACAAGGGAAGCTTTGGGGCTGGCTGGCGGAATCTTTTACAGGATTTCAGTACAGCCAGAGTCTTACAGGTAATAAAAGGAACAGATGACAGTCTGTGAGGGCCCTAGTCTTTAACAACGGGCCGCTATAGCTCCTCACAGAACCTGCCAGATATCACTTACATATGAGAGTACACATATTCTAAGTAATTACCCAAGCTTGTTAAAGGGAGAAGCAAAACAAAGAACGTGCAAAGACAAAAAAAGGAATACAGGGTTCATGGGGTTCCCGTCATGACACAGAGGAAATGAATACAACTAGGAACCATGAGGTTGCGGGTTTGATCCCTGGCCTTGCTCAGTGGGTTAAGGATCTGGCGTCACCGTGAGCTGTGGTGTAGGTTGCAGACACGGCTCGGATCCCGCGTTGCTGTGGCTGTGGCGAAGGCCGGCAGCTACAGCTCCTGTTAGACCCCTAGCCTGGGAACCTCCACATACCATGGGTGCGGTCTTAAAAAAAAAAAGCCAAAAAAAAAAAAAAGGGAAGAAGAAGAAATACAGGATTCAGTTCTAAGCACCAGCAGGAAGCAGGGAGAGAGGGATGGGGAGCAGGTGAAGACTTCATCTTAGAATTTCCACATCAATCTTCCGCTGTGTTTGAACCGGGCAGTTTACAATAAAAAACATGCTCCAAGGGGCAAAAAAAACCTGGAGTCCTTAGAGAAGGCAATTGGGGGTTACAAAAGTTCAAAAGGCTTGAAAATACAGATGATTCTGAAACCATCCTCCAAAAAGGAAATTCTGGAAAATGTATTATTGCTCATGTCGCTGGAGGAAAATGTGAGCTGGCAGAATGGCAAAACGGAAAAATAACACCAGACAGGAAACTGGAGCTCTGTTAGGTAACTGCAGCCACCAGGACACGGTGGAAAAGGTACGACGGGCTGTGGCCTCTGACACGTCAGGCTGAGGTTCTCAGCTCTGCCGCTTACCAGTCACACGACACAGGGCAGGCTGGTGAGCTGCAAGCCTCGCTTTTCTTAACATAAAAGTGTGAACATCAGAATGCCCGCTTCGAAGGGTGGTCATGAAGATGAGAAAAGCACTGGTAGCATTTAGTACTCAGGCCTCAACCTCCCAACCATGAAACTTCAAGAAGGAATGAAGGAGCTCTTCCCTCAAAATTACTTCCTTGCTGTGGTAGGCAGAACAAACCCTTCTCCTCCAAAAGTTCACTTCCTTAATCCATGAGATCTGGGACTGTATTATGCCACATGCCAAAGCGTAATTACGGTTGCTAATCAGCTGACCTCAAAATAGGGAGATCTCCCTGAGTTGGCCGGGGTGGGGGGGTCCCATGTAATTGGGGTCCTTGGAAATGGAAGCAGAAGGCAGGAGAAAGAATCAGACAATCCCAGCCTGCCCTGGTTGGACTGGAAGATGGAAGAAGAGGGCTTGAGCCCAGAAAGGTGGACGCATCTAGAGGCTAGAAAGGGCAGAGAAACACACCCTCCCCAAGAACCCCTAGAAAGAAACGCAGCCCTGCAGAACCTTCACATTGGCCAGCGAGGCCCAGCTGACTTCTGAACGACTGCTCTATGAGATGGTAAGGCTGCACTGTTTTAAGCCACTAAGCCTGTGGTCATTTGCCACAGCAGCATTAGGGAACAAATGCACCCCTCTCTGCGGTGCTGAGAGCTCTAGGCTGAGGATGGACCTACGCTGCGCTGGGGAGGGAGAACCGGGCATATAAGGAGAAGAAAAATCACTCTGCAACACCAACACACCAGCAACATAACACGTGATGCCATCTACCACTTCGTTTATATGTTATGTATTTGCATGTGGATTTATCATCTTAAAACTTGTCTAACCCTTACCAACCTGCGAGAATACTGTGCCATACTAAAGAATAGGAAGATACCAAGGGTCAAGGTTGGAGTAAACCCAAAGCAGGAAGCACCATCTCAAAAGGGCCATTAGCTTGTTTCTCAAGGATTTCTCGAACTTGAGCAGGTTTCGCTTCCCCGAAGGCAGTGAAAGAGCTCTAGGGACTGGATTCTGGTTAATGGAAGGACAAGCCAGATGAAGGAAAACGAGTCAAAAGAACGACATACAACTAGTCCTTCACGAAGCAATTACTAGGACACGTTCTTCTCCAAACCTGCTCAGCAGAAGGGGCTTCAGGAGACATTTGGATGTTTTCCAAGGATAGAGCAGTTGTTTCCATAACCCAGAGACGAGCCCGTTACTCCCCTCCTCTCTATAATCACCAGCCTCGGGCCGACCTGTCCAGCACACACAGGCACATAGCCCTCCCCGACCAGGGACAGGGACCCGACGGTGCTGCTTTCACCAAGCTGATGTGCTCCCTGACCTTGTCTGCTCCCGAATTACTCTGATCTCTGACAGATGTTGGCGTGGACCTGTGGAAAATGCATCCTTAGTAACATGGGAAAAAGACATCCCAGGGAGCGCGGGCTCTCTTATAAGCATGTGGATACGTGCCAGGACTCCTAAGGGCAGGGGCCCTCTCGCTTCTGGCAGATCGGCTCTGCCACTGCTTCTCTGCACTTTGCACACCCCCAGTCCTGCCAGAGGTCTGCTCCCGGGGTGCGGGTGGGGGTGTGGCCCGCCCCTTAGCTCTCACATTGCAGGGATGGGTTTTCGGAGGAGCATGACCTGCTCTAAACCCCACCGGCTCCAGGATTCTGTGGTGTCTTCCACGAGTTAAGTGGACTCTCCTCCAACACAGGGCCGCCGCTGTGTTGTATCTGTGAGTCTCCTCTGCGCACCCCCCCGCCCCCCGAGCCTGGCCTGTGGATGCACTGCAACCACCACAGGGCCACTCGAGGGGGCGGGTGGCCAAGAAGGACTCCGGGAGCCTTTCTCCTGACTCTCAAAGGACAGGTCGCACACCTGTCACGTGGGCCAGGTCAGTCCAACCCGACTTGAGAAGGCGGCTATGGGGCAAAACTGCATCCCGTGCAGTGGGGGAGGAGGGCAAGGCCAACGGAGACTGCGTCATTTCCCATTCTGAAAGCAGACAGGATGCCACGCTTTCCTTCTCTGCAAATCATGCAAGGTCAACTTGACTTCCAGAACCTCCCTCAAGGTAGTTTTCTAGTTATCTGTGTTCATTGGCACATACTTCTCAAAACATAAAAGACTATCTCCTCAAAAATTACTCTCTATATCCAAGGGTTTTATGGTAAAAGTATCTATGAAAAATAATTTTGCGGGAGTTCCCATCTGGAGCAGCAGAAACGATTCCAACTAGGAACCATAAGGTTGTGGGTTTGAACCCTGGCCTCACTCAGTGGGTTAAGGATCTGGCATTGCCGTGAGCTGTGGTGTAGGTCACAGACGCGGCTCAGATCCGGAGTTGCTGTGGCTGTGGTGTAGGCTAGTGGCTACGGCTCCAATGCAACCCCTAGCCTGGGAACCTCCATATGCCGTGAGTGCGGCCCTAAAAAGCAAAAAATAAAATAATAATATTTTAAAACTACATTGCTAAACTCAGAGAAGAGGTGGAAAATGGATTCCTGAGCTTTTCAGTCATATGGCTGAATAGCTGTAGATATTCAGTCTCTGCTGAATGCCTAGAGAGAAAGCAAAGTACTTCAGTATGAAAATGGGAGACCAAGCAAAATGGTGGAGTAAAATGTTGTTGACCATGAAATTATTGATTAAACTGTGATTTCTTGAAGAGTATTAAAGGTGAAATAAGTGAAAAACATGTTTATTCTTTTAGACCAATGCACTTCTGTAAGATTTATGAGGCAGCCGCCTCAGAGAGCCTGTATTTCGTAGACACAGATCTTAACTTCTAGAAGCTAAGATCTTTTGCTACCAGTCTCTGCGTCATCAGCTAAGCCTGCCAGACACTGCCCAGCAATTGGACCCAGACATCAGCAAACTTCCCTGAGCCAGACAGGCTGAGTCTCAGGAAGAAATGAGGAAAATGCACTTCGAGTCCCAAGCGGGAATAAGCAAAAAGAAATCCACATCTTATGAAATTTGTTAGGCGTTCTCATCACAGGGGAAAAGCATTTTTTTCAATTTCTTTCATTTTGTATCTATATGAGGTTATGGAGATTTACTCAACTTACTGTAACAATCATTTAATGATACAGGTAAGTCAAATCACTATGCTGTACACCTTAGTGCAATGTCAATTATATCCCACACAAACTGAAATAAGAGTTACCCCCCACACACACACACAAGAAAACCCACCACACACATCAAGACAAATTACAATGAAACTGCAACAGTAATAAGAAAATCTTCAAAGGAACCACAGAGAGAATCAGATGACTGGAAAAGAATAATTAGGCTGACAAATGCTGTAATGGTAACAGATACCAAAAAAATAATGAAATTGTATCTTGAGAAGTGCTGAGGAAAACAACTGTTAACCGAAAATTCTCTACCCCATTAAATTACCATTTGAGAGTAAGTCATTTGTCATATAAGCAAAGCCTCTGTGCAGAGATTTTCTAGCTATGCTTACTGAAATAACACTAAATGCATCCCAGCAAGAAGAAACAGAACCCAGGAAGAAAAGCGGTTAAGCAAAGCTGGTAAATTCAGACCTAAATGGATAAATCAGCATTAAGTACTTACTATTAAAAAAAAAGAAAGAAAGAAAGAAAACCGAAGCTCAAAGTGGAGTGGCGAGGGGGGGCGGTGATTTGACACTAAAAAATTGTCAGCAGGTCAAGGTGTCAGAAGGAGCTCAAGTCCTTTAGCAGAACGGTAAATATACTTTGAAGTATGTTGGTTAAAATTTGCAAAGGCAATCCATGAAAAAAACAGAGATATAAATCCTAAACCCACAGATGGATTTAAAAATAGGCCTGGTATTTTTCATGGAAAGCAGGAAAGTTTAAAAAACAAACAAACTAAAAAATAGCAAAACAAGTTCAACTCCAAGTGCCATCACAATAACCCTAAATGGAACAAACTCACTAATTACGATAAAAATGGATTATCTCTCTAGCACACTCAGCTTTAAACTGCTTAAAACATGACACACAAAAGCTGAAAACAAAAAGTAGAAAAATACCAGCAAAAAATATCGCAGAGAAAGCTGATGTAGCAGTATCAGCACAATATAATGAGCAAAGCATCAGACACGCTGCAACACCAGGCAGAAGCACTAACAGGGGCAGTTCACTTAAGAGCAGTTCATTTAATAGAAGAACCACCTACCACGTTATGACAATGACGAATTTCTATGCACACAATAATAAGGTAGCACTAATAATAATAAGCAAGCACTTTCCCCAAACCAAACTCACTTTCCTTTTTTTGTTGTTGTTTTTGTCTTTTTATGGCTGCACCTGCGGCTTATGGAGGTTCCCAGGTAGGGGTCTAATTGGAGCTGTTGCTGCCAGCCTATGCCAGAGTCACAGCAATGCCAGATCCGAGCCGTGTCTGAGACCTACACCACAGCTCAAGGCAACACCGGATCGTTAACCTACTGAGCAAGGCCAGGGATCGAACTCACAACCTCATGGTTCCTAGTCGGATTTGATTCCACTGCGCCACGATGGGAACTCCGAAACTCACTTTTATTTTGCTGAAAAAGCCCCTCAAAGCAACAGACAGGAGAGCCAGCCACTCGTCAGATGGGCCCACTGGAGAGACATACTGTGGCCTTGAGTGAGTGGCAGTTTCTGCCCTACAGATGGTGAAGGACCTGGTCCCCATTCGTAGGCAAGGGCTGCTTCCTCCTCCACGTGTGTCCTGGAGCTCAAATCCAATGCCCAGCGTTTAACTCGAATCATGTATAAGTACGAAAATCCCCTCAGTGGTCCTCCCAGCTCTGAAGGCGGTGAGGGCTTCTCCCCAGAAGCCCTGTCCTTGCCTAGTCACCGCCTGGTGTCTCCAGTGGTTTCTGCTCTTTTCACTGCTGTCAATTGGGTTGTCAAGAGCATTCTGCGAATACCTACCTAATGGCCACCACAGCCACCACGGCCAGGATGCCCGCAGCACACGTGCGCATGCACGCTGCCTCCACAGATAACAGCGGGCACACTTATACCTTTCACATAAGCCCCCAAACTCCTCCCCTTCAACTTCTCTTAAGAAAAGGGAACATTCTGATTTGAAAAGAATCAAGTATTTGCTTGGTCCCTCAGAGTCAGTGTTACCCACTGCTGTGCAGTCCTATCTGCCATGTCCAAGGTGTGTGACCTGGGGCACGTCAATTTCCATCACTGAGGCTCCACTGTAAATGGGGGTGCCCCCCCACCCCCGCCGGCTGGCCGGGAGGCTCCCACAGCACTGAGCACTGTGACTGGTCCTTGAGGACCCTGGGTCAAGGCTGTGGGGGGCCCTCGCTTCCTCCGTTTGGGGGGCTCCCTTCCTGCTTCTCCTGTCACCCACTGCCACTCCCAGCCACCCTCCACAGGCCAGCACCCCACCGTCCACCCTTCTGTCCTCTTACGGACATGCTCGTGTGACTAAAACAAAACCCCAGCGCTTGAGTGGGTGGTTTCAAAGGCCCATTCGAGGAGGACAGGAGAGACTGGCCGCACGGCCACGCTGCCCTCTAACGCAGGTTCCTGTCCCGCTGGTCCCTGGAGTACAGGAGTCACAGGCAAACAGCAAAACCACAGTAGCCAGAAGCATGCTCTCTGCCGGTGAGCCAGAGAGGGAAAGGAGAGAGAAGGGAGAAAACTACAGGGGCGGAGGGGGCGGGGCGGGTGGATTTGACGAGCGGCAGGTCCCAATGAACCTGAGGCAGATGAACGCCACTGTCACGGCACGCTAGAATCCCGCCTCTGATGGGCTTTAGGAAAACGGTAATTAATGGACAGGAAGCCAGAGTCACCGCCCTTTACGATGGCTGTGGTCGTAAACAGATGACCTGAGGCTGGGAGCCGACTGGCTCATGAGGGTAATTACACACTGCCGCTTGGTCTGGGGCCTCTGCTTCGCTGGAAAAAGGTCACTCCAAGGCCTCATCTTCCCCAAACGTCTGGCCTGCAAAACTCTTCTTTCTGCCTTCATTAACCTCGGTAACCCACAGTACCAGCCATTGGTGCGTGAGCTATTTAGCTACAGCTACTGCTCCAGACACACGGTCATCTCAGAACAGTGGCCGCAGCTGGTCTAAAAGCACCGAAGTTTTACAAAACACAGATGCCTGAGAATCAAAACAGAACAACTCCTCCCCCGCTCCGCCAGGCCTGGGTCCCATGCTCAGAGGTTCTGATGTCACCAGCCAGGGTGTGGCTGGGGCATTAGGATTCAGGAAAGCTCCACAGGGAGTCTACCAGGCAGCGGGGTGGAGTGTCACGGGCTACAGGGCTCGGTCCTCGGCACACATTTATACAAGCCCTTTCTCTGCCTAATAGACGCCGAGGAGCAGGACGCACCCTGGCAGCCCTGCTCTGAGCACCGCTGGTCTCTAATCCTGCAAAGACCCAGCCGTCTGCTCCCCCAGCTCAAAGGGCACCTCCAAAGATGTGCTACATGAGGTTGAGAGCAGAGGTGACCGTGCAGTGACTGCTCCCAGCCGCCCGACAGCCGGCCCGCGCCTGGGAAAAAACACTGAGCCAAGTTCCAGATGTGGCTGGGGTGGCACAGGAGCGGGGTGTGAGAAGGGAGACAGGTGGGGGCGGGGGGTTCCTAAGGCAGCAGAACCACCTGGGCAGCCGCTCACGATCACGCCAAACAACCCACCCCTCAGGAGGAAGAATCGGACTCCGCCGCCGTCAGGCAGGTACACAGCCCAGTGCCACACAGCCATCCAGTCAGCCCACCTGCTTCCTTCTGAAGCTCCAAGGGGGCTGGACGGAGAAACATCTGGCCAGCTTGCACCACTGGTGTCTCTCCAGGCCAGTGGTGCTCGGATGGTGTGACTTGGCCTCCTCCGGGACACCTGGCATTGCTCACAAGTGAGGGGTTGTTACTCGATCCAGTGGATGGAAGCCAGAGATGCTGTTCCTCAGTGAACAGGGCAGCCCCTGCCACAAAGAGCTACCCAGCCCAGAACGCCCAGAGCCGAGGCTGGGAAACCCTCTCTGAGCAGGTTACACAAAAGCAACTGTCAGGCAACCCCAACTCAAGATGTTCCCATGAAGCGTACACCACATGTGGACTCCATCACTTAGTGACCCCGTGAGTAACTTCGTTTAAAAATAAATCCAGGGAGTTTCCGTCGTGGCTCAGTGGTTAACGACCCCGACTAGCAACCATTAGGTTGCAGGTTTGATCCCTGGCTTCACTCAGTGGGTTAAGGATCTGGCGTTGCCGTGAGCTGTGGTGTAGGTTGCAGACGCGGCTCGGATCCCGCGTTGCTGTGGCTGTGGCGTAGGCCGGCAGCTACAGCTCCGATTAGACCCCTAGCCTGGGACCCTCCACATGCCGTGGGCATGGCCCTAAAAAGACAAAAATAAATAAATCCAAATCCTGCACAAGAGAACCCTTGGAAACAAGAAACTCCCAGGAACCTTCAAAGTTGGAAAGGAAGAAGGTGGCCTGGCCACACCCGACACGGACTCTGTTGCCTGGAGAGTAAGCGTCTTGGTTTCACCCAGTAAAGTTCCTTTTTTTTTTTTTTTTTTTTTTTTTTTACTTTTTAGGGCCATACCCAGGACATATGGAGGTTCCCAGGCTAGGGGTTGAATTGGAGCTACATCTGCTGGCCTACATGCACCACAGCCATAGCAACACAGGATCCGAGCCGTGTCTGCGACCTACACCACAGCTCACAGCAACGCCAGATCCTTAACCTACTGAGTAAGGCCTGCAACCTTACTCAGGTTGAACCCGCAACCTCAGGGTTACTAGTTGGATTTGTTTCCGCTGCGCCACAACGGGAAGTCCTCCCCCAGTGAAGTTCATACAGCTCGCCACTAGGAGCAACGTGGAAAGCTCTCCATCACCTTAGCATCTTAAAAACACGCGTTAGACCAAAACAGACAGGCATTTGCTGTATAAAATTATATCCTCTTGAAACCGTTTCCTGGGATTCACAAAAATAATAAGGGGAAGATTTTTCAGAAGTGATTTTGTTTCTCACATGAAAAAAATTGTTGCTAAAACCTGTGAATAAACACAGATGATCAAACATTTGCAAGCCTCTTTGCAGCCCCACTCCAGCGCATCATCCGACAGTCCTGTGTGGGGTGCCCAGTGCCCCGACAACCCACCCCTGCTCCCCCAAACAGTCCTGCAGCTTCCAGCTCTGCTCAGACGCCAGCCAGCCCTCCAGCCGGAAGAGGCAAAGCCACGTGTGCCAGGAAAACAACTGACAGGGCACTACTCCAACTCTTCAGAATTAAATCATCAACACAAGGACAATCCTGATAAATAAATATGGCCTTGTCTGGGCAACCAGCTCCCAGCAGCCAAAGATGGACAGTGCCTGTACTCAAGGGCCAAGCATCTAATGAGCGCTTCCACGTTTTGGACATTCCCTTGTCCCAGTCAAACTGCTGTGGGTCACAAAGAAAAACCTCTGTGATGCTGGGGGACAGATGAGAACATGACCCCCCCACACACAAGCCTCCTTTCAGCACAAGAACTGACCAAGCTGCGGGAAGGTGCCCAGAGCTCAGTGTTTCCATCCTTTCTCAAGGCTCAGCCTTAAGTCAGGGGTTCAAACACCGGCGATGAACTGCTCAACAGTAAAACGCTCTGCATGGACACATAAGTATATATATATAAAACTTGGCGCCTTTTCAGTGCTGAATATTTTCTGCTACTAAAGGGAAAAAATGAAAATGCTTATGTGGGCTCATAATCATACCACTCAATGTTTGATGGTTCTCACTTGAGTCAGAAATATCCAGAAAGTGCGCCCAGGAAACAGTCATACCAAGTAGCAAGTTCTAAGCATTTCCATTTCTGACTCTTGATTCTGCATTTGGATAAAGGCTACCTAAATCATACGACTTCACTGACACCACGGACGGCATATAAATCTGACATCAAATGTTAATTTTGAAAAGAGAAGAACTTATTGTTTATTCCCTCAGCACAAACTGAGATGCAGTTAACTGTCTAGTGGAGTCAAAATTATTCAGAAAAACATGCTCTGGCTACATTTTAATATTTGTGTGTGTGTGTGTGTGTGTGTGTGTGTGCTTTTTAGGGCCGCACCCATGGCATATAGAAGTTCCCAGGCTAGAGGTGTAATTGGAGCTGCAGCCGCCAGCCTACACCACAGCTCACAGCAACAGCAGATCCTCAACCCACTGAGCAAGGCCAGAGATCAAACCCGCAACCTCATGGACCCTAGTCGGGTCCTTTAACCGCTAGGCCACGAAAGAACTCCTTAATTATTTTTTTATTGAAAGCAATGTGAGTGGTGTCGGTTTCTCTGAAATTCACCAGGTCCGTGCTAAGACTTCATTCAACAGCAGATCGCAGGCTGACGGGCTTCCCTCCACCTTAGGAAAGATGACCACGTGCCAGGAAAAGAGGTGCTGAGGGCAGAGGAGGAAGGGATGAATCTTAATTCTCTGGGGGAAGTGAGTGTGGCCAGCAGCTGATGGCCGCTTACACAGCATCACTGTCCTTGAACCACCTCTGCCTGAAAGGCCGCCCCAGGTGGAGGGGGAACCCCTGAGCCTGGCTGAAGGTTCACCATCGCTAAACACACAGGGCGAGGTGACAGCCCACAGTCGCAATCAAAAAACACTTGACCTTGAGTGGAATCTTGGGTCTGTATGAACTGCCCTGAGGGCAGAGTTAAAAATTCCTCACCAAGAGATTTTAGGATAATGTTACCACTGCTTCTCAAGGGAAAATAAAGACGATAAAACCTTCACTCATTCAACAACTATCTGTTGAGAGCTTGACAAGGGCAGGGACGTGCAGATGCATATATACATTTGGTAAGTCAGAGACTGAATTCTGAAATGCCTCCGAGGGATCCTACAAGGTTCTCAAACTGCCATCTGGAGTGGACCCCTATCAAGAAAGCCCTTGCAAGATGTACAGAGCTGAGTAATCAGAGCGGTATAGGCAGAGATCAACAAGGCAGAAGCAAACCCAGAAACAGACCTGCACACATGTGCCCATCTGATTCCTGACAAAGGTACACAAGTCAGTCAAGAGGAAAGATGGCCTTTTCAAGAAGTGGTGCTGGGAGTTGCTATTGTGGCTCAGCGCTAACGAACCTGACTAGCATCCATGAGGATCCGGGTTCAATCTCTGGTCTCGCTCAGCAGGTTAAGGATCTGGTGTTGCTGTGAGCTATAGTGTAGGTCGCAGACGCGGCCCTAAAATGCAAATGAAGAAATAAAAGAAGTGGTGCTAGAACAACTGGATGTCCACAGGCAAAAAATGAACCTTGGAGTTCCTGCTGTGGCACAGTGGGTTAAGGACCTGGCATTGCTGTGGATAGGATTTGATCCCTGGCCCAGGAACTTCCATAAGATGCAGCCATAAAAGGAAAAAGGAAAAAAAAAAAAAAACCTTGACCTGAGCCTCATGCCTTATACAAAAATTAACTCAAAATGCACACCACGGACTGAAATGAAAAGCATAAAACTGTAAAGCTTTCCAAAAAACCCAAAAAAACAACAACAAAAAATAAACCACAGGAGAAAATACAATCTAGGGCAAGGCAATGAGCTCTGAGAATCAATACCGTAAAAGGAAATATTTATAAATTGAAGTTCATAAAAATTAAAAACATTTGCCCTGAGAAAGACCTTGCTGAAAGGATGAAAGACAAAACAAACCAGAGTGGGAGAAAATATACACAAACGATACATCCGACCAAGGCCTAGTATCTAGAATACAGAGCTCTCAACACTCAACACACACAGTAAAAGCTAGCAATCTAATCATAAAATGGGCAAAAGACATGAAGAGATCAGAGAGGACATACAAAGGCGAATGATCACATGAAGACATGTCCAACATCATTAGCCAACAAGGAAACAGCCATTAAAACCAGTGAGGGAGCTCCTGGGTTAAGGATCTGGCATTGTCACTGCGGCTGCTTGGGTTGCTGCTATGGCGTGGGTTCAGTCCCTAGCCTAGGAATTTCTACATGCTGTGGACGTGGCCAAAAAACCCAAACACAGTAAGATGTCACCTATCAGAATGGCTGAAATAAAAACCAGTGACACCACCAAAATGCAGTGAGGATGCAGAGAAACAGAGCGTTCGCGCACACCCGGTGCGCACGCTAAATGGTGCAGCCACTCGGGAAAACAACTGGGCACTTCCCGAAAATAGTGAAATTGGCAACTACTGTATAACCCAGGACCTGGGCGTTTATCCCAGAGACATGAAGGCTTACAGTCTCACAAAAACCTACACCCAGATGTTCACTGGAACTTGATTCGTAAGAGCCCCAACCTGGAAACCACCCAGGTGTCCTTTAACCAGCAACTGGTTAAGCCACTGTGATGCTTGGTGCCTGTAAACCACTCCTCAGCAATAAAAACACAGACCGTGGACGTGTGCAACCACCTAGGCGAACCTGAAGGGGGTGATGCCGAGTGAAAAAGCCAGTCCCCAAAGCTTACACTCCATTTATGACTCCCTGTACATCGTACTCTATTTTTTTTCTTTTTACGGCCGCAGCATATGGAACTGCAGCATATGGAACTTCCCAGACTAGGGATCAAACCAGAACTGCAGCTGCAGGCCTACACCACAGCCACAGCAACGACAGATCTGAGCCATATCTGCCACAGCTCACGGCAATGCCGGGTCCTTAACCCACTGAGCAAGGCCAGGGATCGAACCCGCAACCTCATGGTTCCTAGTCGGATTCGTTAACCACTGAGCCATGATGAGAACTCCTGCATTACTTCTTATAATTGTGTGAGAACCTACACATGCCTCATGAAAGAGCTCAGACAAAGAGCACTGGCGAGGTCTTCCAGGAGGAGGTGGCCTCTGCGGGAGAATCTTCAAGGATGGGCAGCAGCCCTGGGGCAGGGGTGGGACTCCAGGTACAATCCTGCGAGCAGGGGCGAGGCCAGTTGGCAGGGCCATGCTCACCCTTCAAAGTAAGTCTGCCCTCCTTCTTCCTATTAATTGTCTCCGCAGACATGAAAGAAGCAGCTTAATAAATACTTTTAAAAGTAGAAATTAACTTTATGGAGAAGCATTAATAGGTCTAAAAAACGACGCAGATGCCCCTCCTCGCAGACCCCTGGCTCCCCCGGCAGCTGCCCCTTCGTCCAGAGGGCTGCACAGCGGCCCCTTCTAGTTCCCACCTGACCGCTGGCCTCCTCCTTCCAGGTCTGACATGAAGGAGGAGCTCCAAGGTCAGAGTCCTGGTCAGACCAGCTCAGCCAGCACTGGCGGTGAGGGGACCATTCGACTTTGACTAGCTTTGCAGAAAACTTTGATGTGATTCTCGATTTTCACAAGAAATGACTCCAGGCCTGGCTTTTGGGAACCAGACCAGACCGTGCCAGGCTCTCTCCCATCCTTCCCAGCAAGAGTGAATCAGCCATCAGTGCTATTTATGGTTGTGTGGCTGCACACATGCCCCCTTTCTTCCCAAACACCAAAACTCAGCTACTTCCAGCTGAAGCACTTAGACTATGCCTGCCCAGGACTCCTGGCCCCCCGGCCCCAAACCTCGCATTTCCCGGCCTGGGGTTCGTGCCCTTGGTTGATGTGGCTCTTGTCCAATTCCTCCCCCCGCCACCCCCGGTACAGGCAGGACACACAAAGGCCATTTCCCTCCAGATCCCTGTGCAGACACTACACACACATGTACACACACACACGTGTACACACACACGTACACACACACAAACACCCAGGCTCTCCTCATGTGTCAGCAGTTGACAAAGACTTTACAGACACCCTTGACTCTTCCTGATTCCACTCTCGTTCCACGTCACCTCATTATTAAGTCAGGAGGCGCCTAACTGGGCTGTCATTTGGGACACAGCTTTCTTCCCCTGTCCTGCTCTCCAGCATATTACCCTTCGCTCCTAAAACTCAGGACAACAAAAGGGAGCAGGTGCTGTACGGTCCCCGAGGCGCCCAGAGCTTGCCAGGCTGTCACGCAGGATGACAGCCTCGTCTACACGGCCTGCCCGTCCTTCCATCCACCACTGAATGGCCAGGGACGAGGCCCTGAGCCCACGGTGGCTGCTGATGATCCACCAGGTCAGTATCCGGGAGACGCCCTGGCATCAGGACTCTGCCCAGAGATGCTGCACACAGGCTCCCACACAATCTTTTTCTTATGAGGGGGACCATCAACTCTGAAACCCCAGACAATGCTATTTTCTGAAAGTGTGGCATAATAGCAATAAAACCAATATATTGGAGTTCCCGTCATGGCTCAGGGGTTAACAAATCTGACTAGGAACCATGAGGTTGCAGGTTTGACCCCTGACCTTGCTCAGTGGGTTAAGGACCTGGCGTGGCCGTGAGCTGTGGTGAACGTTGCAGACGCGGCTCGGATCCCGCGTGGCTGTTGCTGTGGCGAAGGCTGGCAGCTACAGCTCCTGTTAGACCCCTAGCCTGGGAACCTCCACATGCCGCGGGTGTGGCCCTGGACAAGGCAAAAAGACAAAATAAATAAATAAAACCCACGTATTATGTTTGTACACCTTTGTTTCCAGGCTCTACAGCTGCCTGATAGTTTGATATATGACACAGAGAAAAGTCCTCGCCCACTGGGTGAGAAAGAAGAAAGACTGTCCGCGCCCATTCGGGCTGCCTTAACCACATGCCACAGGCTGGGAACTCAAAGAACAGACATTCTTTCTCATTATTGCCCTGGAGGCTGGGAAACGTTAAGATCAAGGTGCTGGGAAACATAAGATCAAGGTGCTAGCAGGTGAAGACCTGCTTTTCCTGGTTCACAGACAGTTTTCCCTGTGTCCTCATGCAATGGGCAGGACAAGGGGGCTTGTCTAGGGTCCCTCTGATAAGGACACCGATCCTTGTAACTTGGGTGCAACTCCACCCTCAGGACCTCGTCATCCCCCACAGGACCTGCCTCCTCATAGCATCTAATTGGGAATTAGGATTTCACACGAATCTGGGGGAGCAGAGCCCTTCAGCCGCCAACAGACACCCCAAGAGAGCAATGAGGAGGAGACATGGTGTGGACAAGCCAGTAGGAAGAAAGGCTCCAGGGGCAGCGGGGCCAGGAGCAGCAGCAGGAGGGAGGGGTGCAAGGGTGGATCAGGAGACGCAGGACGCAGGGTTACCCTGGGCCCCGGCACTTCTGCGGAGCCCTGAAGAGTCACGTCCTGTTTTGGCAACACGGCGCCCTGAGCTATTGAGAGCCCTGACCTCCATAAACAGCTAAGAATGCTAGAGAAAATATAACAAGTGAAAGTTTATACACAGCTGAACTCACACACACAAAGAAGGAAATTTCCCTAGTATCCAACACGCCTAAGGGATTGGAAATCAGAGGCGTGAGCACACAGGCCTGTGCTGTGGGGGCAGAGGGAGCGGAGGGAGTTACCAGGAATAAGCTTGTAGCCAGAAGTCTGGGGAGTGGCTTCGATTAGCACACCCAGGCTGCGCAATGAAGAGACGCACCCCCACTGATGGTAAACAAATGTCACTTAGGAGCTGAGAGTGAGCTTCAGCTCGGGCCACTGGGTGGTGGAAGAAAATCTCCTTTGAAATATGAAAATATCCTAGGCTTATGCCACATGCAAGTTCAATGTCCTACTGACACACCCATTTGGTACACAACTCCACTTGGCAAAAATTAAGAATTGTATTCAGACCAGCAATACCAAGGTCTCCAGAAAGACCAACAAACACACAAGCTCAACAAACCTCATGGACTTCCCACTAAGAAGGGTTCATGATAAATCCACTGAGTAAGAGTCAGAGCTGACAAACTGAAGTCTTAGTAACACCATGAACTCAAGGTAACAAACTGATTATGACTTTCAAGTGTTTAAAGATTTAAAACAAGAATTATGAGATGAAGGGAGTTCCCATCATGGTGCAGCAGAAACAAATCCGACTAGGAACCATGAGGTTGCAGGTTCGATCCCTGGCCTCGCTCACTGGGTTAAGGATTGGGTATTTCCATGAGCTGTGGTGCAGACACGGCTCAGACCTGGCAGTGCTGTGGCTGTGGCACAGGCTGGCAGCTGTGACTGCAATTCGACCCCTAGCTTGGGAACCTCCATATGCTGTGGGTGCAGCCCTAAAAAGACAAAAGACAAAAAAAAAAAAAAAAAAAAAAAAAAAAAAAAAAAAAAAAAAAAAAAAA
>PVHT021183608.1:19018595-19040530 GCA_004024745.2 Catagonus wagneri | reverse complement strand
TGGCTGCGGTGCAGGCCAGTGGCCACAGCTCCGATTAGACCCCTAGCCTGGGAACCTCCACATGCCGCGGGTGCGGCCATAAAACCCGCGGCCATAAAATGACAAAAAGGCAAAAAAATAAATAAATAAATAAATCATACGGGCTGCATTAACAGAGAGACGCTGGACACGCACGCACACCGCCTGTTGACACAGGTCATAGACAGTCCTAACACACTTTCCAGCTCGCTGCTGGAAGGCTCTTGAGCAAACAGCTACTGCCTAATTGTTTTCTGGTGATCACGGACTCCGTTGGGGCCCAGAAAGGGAATTAATGACCAGATCATCGGAATGGAAATTATTAAAAATAGCTTTAGAACAAGATCTGACAAGACCTTTCCACGAAGGACAGCAAATATTTCAGGCTTTGCAAGTAACGCACAGTTTCTATTACACTGTCTTCTTTGCTCTTTTTAGGTTTACGTTGTACGTGTTTTTTATTAAACAATGCTATAAAAACCATTTTTAGTGCCCAGGCCATACAAACCTGAGCTGCCAACCGAGCCTTAGACACTGATAAGAAAGAAGGGGACCGCTTGGAATCCCAAGTCCTTACAATTCAGCCCAAGGGGCAAGTCCCCATGCATTTCCCGATTACCTCCTTCAGTCTCTCCAGCTCGTTCTGAAGGGCCTGTTTGGAGATTTCCACTTCAATCATCTGCTGTCGGAGAGTTTCATTCTCATCTTCCGCTTTCGCTCTCTTTTCCTCCACAGTTTCAAGCTCGTGGTGCAGTCTGACCGACACATCTTTGGCGACCTGCGCCACCAACCCAAAGAGACAGCCATCAGGAGGGGAGCTTTCCGTATGCTAAGGTGCCTTCAAACAACATCAGAGGCGGGACCATTACAACAAAGAGCACAGACTCTGGCTATATTACAGGCCCACTTAGAGGAGGAGGGTGTTCATTTGAAACATGAAATCCAGGCATTCCCATCACAGCTCAGCAGTAACGAACCTCACTGTTATCCATGAGGATGTGGGTTCGATCCCTGGCCTCGCTCAGTGGGTTAGGAATCCAGCATTGCTGTGACCTGTGGTGTAGGTCACAGATGTGGCTTGGATCCCTTGTTGCTGTGGCTGTGGGGTAGGCTGGCAGCTGCAGCTCCAACTGGACCCCCAGCCTGGGAACTTCCATATGCCATGGGTGCGGCCCTAAAAAAAAAAAAAAAAACCAAAAAACCAAATCCGAATTAAGGGAAAGCATGGCTTCCATCTGGATTAAAAGGCCACTTTGCACAGCCCTACTCCTCCTGGAATATCACTAAGGATGCCAGCTCTGCCCAGGCACACGTGCTTTAAACGATAAATTAAAAACCATCATCATCAACAAATAAACATTTCTGTTGCCCCAAATAATACTAACCCTACATGCTTAAGAAAAAACAAAATAGGAGTTCCCGTCGTGGCTCAGTGGTTAATGAATCTGACTAAGAACCATGAGGTCGCGGGTTTGATCCCTGGCCTTGCTCAGTGGGTTAAGGATCCAGTGCTGCCGTGAGCTGTGGTGTAGGTTGCAGACGCAGCTCGGATCCCGCGTTGCTGTGGCTGTGGCGTAGGCCGGCGGCTACAGCTCCTGTTAGACCCCTAGCCTGGGAACCTTCACATGCCACGGGCGCGGCCCTAGATAAGGCAAAAAGACAAAAAAAAAGAAAAACAAAATAATTCTGCATGCAGTAGTGGTCTAACGGAGTCAAGTTTTCAGTTGTCTACTAAGGTAGAATAGTTGAACGTTAAAGGCCATTAAATATTTTTACTTTCTAAAAGGAAATGAGGAAGAGGATTTTGTGAGAAACATAAATCACCTCCATGTCGCCCTGAATGATATATGCCATTGAATGTTAGCGTTACAAAGATTCTTTCCCTGCTATGATAATGAAAGGCCAAGTGAGATTTCGCAGGGACTTCCACAATAAGGACATCATACATAATTCATCTCCAGATAAATGACTTGATAATCAGGGCACAAGAGCAGCTATGGTGGAGAGAACAAATGGAATAAAGTCTGGGATGGCTGGACCTTTTTTCCACTTTTGCCAATGATTCTTTAGACAGTTGGTTATGATCCTATGTCTCTTTCAGTTAAATCACCATGACAAGTCTTACTTGGGTCATGATAATTTCAGATTTTCTGCATCCCAGAAACTTAAAAAAAAATGTTAAGTGATTATGACCGACTTTATTTTTATTTTGTCTTTTGTCGTTTTAGGGCCACACCCGCGGCACATGGAGGTTCCCAGGCTAGGGGTCCAGTCGGAGCTGCCAGCCTACACCACAGTCACAGCAACGCTAGATCTGAACCACGTCTGCGACCTACACCACAGCTCACAGCAACACCAGATCCCCAACCCACTGAGCGAAGCCAGGGATCAAACCCACATCCTCATGGATACTAGTGAGATTTGTTCCCTGCACCATGACGGGAACTCCTAGAATTAATAATCAATTGATTTTTTGAAAGATTTTAGTTCTTTAGGAGTTTCTGTACAATTTCTACACAGTGTCAGACCAATGGGCAGGTAACAATTCTTTGCTGTAGATCTATTACTATGATTTCTTTTCTTTCTTTTTTAGGGGGTTTGAAGACCCCAGTTCATATGAGGGATTTATTTACTCATTTACTCATGGCCACGCCCACCACAGGCAGAAGTTCCTGGGCTGGAAGTAGAACCCGAGCCTCAGCAGTAACCTGAGCCACAGCAGTGACAGTACCAGGTCCTTAACTACTAGGCCACCAGGGAACTCCTCATATGAGGGATTCAAATCTTGGCCCAAAGACATCCGACCACACACCCCCTACAAGCCATCAAGTGGAAAGAAGAATGTTTAAGCTGAAAGAGAAACGCTAGCAGAACATCAAGACCACGTGAGTCCCAAGGGCTGCATCCCAGGGCCACACTCGTCCTGCTCCAGCAGCTCCTCTTGGGAAGGCCCAACCCATCTGCCCACTCACTCACCTTCAAGTCCTGCTCCAGACTTCGGATGAGTTCGCCATCCACCTGCCCAGTCTCGGCCACTTTCAGACTCTTCTGCTCGGCTTTCCTGAGGCGGTACTGCAGGATTCGGCAGTTTTTATTGGCACGGTCCAACTCCCGCCGCAGCTCCTGCAGCTGGTAAACATCTTCCTCCAAGTAACTGTCCCTCATCTCTTCCATCTCGGCACGGAGTTCATCCAACTCATCCTACACAAGCCAGACAGAGGACACTGCTAAGCCCAGCCCATCAGAAAGGCCAGTTTCTCACGCCCAGCCTTGCCTTGCAACACCTTGGGCTTCTGCACCGTCGCCTGTGGGTTTCCGGCCACACCTGTGCTATGCGGCACCTCTGGAGATTCTCACCCAGGACAGTATCACCAGGTGTCTGTTCATATCTTAGGGATCCAGAAGCCAGAAAGTAGCATGGATTATTCACTGCAACCTCCCAGCATTTATTCTAGTGCCACTTTATCCTTCCATAATCACACTCATAAATGATGTCAAATCTGCAGACAACTAAACCTTTAGACTCAAACACAGACCTAAACCTGTATCTATAAGACACAATCTAAGCAGCAGGACCAGTCAGACACTACCTTCAAAGAACATAAACCTCAGTGGGTTCACAACTGTGAATTGCCCAGAAATTATCACATACCTGCCGATGTCCCTAAAATTCCCTACCGCGTTACAAATCTCAGCGCTATGTGACTCATGATTCTAAAGATAAAACCTTGCGCGCTATTTCAGATACACATCGGGTTTGGTTTTTTTCCATTCACCAGCCCTTCACTCCCATCTCCATTCAACTCTGGCGTCAACACGGAGATACTGAGATATGGAAGAAACCTGGGGGTCGTTCGTGGCTCCCCCTCCCCTCCCGGCACAGTCACTGCAGTGCTGTCAGCTCAGCATCAAACACCTGAGGGGCTCTCCCCCCAGCAACTCCACAACCCACACCAGTCCCTGCCTCCATCCGCCCTCAAGGGAGCAGCAGCAAACACAGGTAAACCCATCACCCGAGGTGCCCATTCTCCACCCAAAGGGACCCTTTCCATATGTAACAGACCACCACCCCCACTCCACTCTTCCAGGGGCTTCCCATCACACATAGTTTTTCCAGGTCCTCCCTGGGGTCTCACAGGGTCCCGGGCTGCCGGAGGCCTGCTACCTGCTACGGCCTCTCCCCCCAGCTCCTCTCGGAGCCCCTGGTCACACAGTATGGAAGGCACCCAATACCTCCCTGCACCTCAACCCCACTGCTGCTGTCTCCCTGCCACCTCCCACCGCCGTCTAACGTCATCTGTTTCTTCCCACTCGTGGTCTGTGGTCCACACGGAAAGGAAAGCTCCAGGAGGGCAGACACCTGGCATCTCCCAGTGCCCAGGGCGGTGTCAGGCCCCCAGGAAACAGCTGTGGAATGAGTACACGTGAACATCGCTCAACGCCTACAAAGACCAAATCGTGAACACGACCCAACCTGGACATCACTGCCCTGTGCCTCCTTCCAGCCTTGTAGCCTCATCATGAAATCTCCCCAAACCCAGTCACGGCTGCAGCAGGCGGGGTATATAATTCCACTGAAAAGGTGTCAACGAGGGGCAGCGTGGCAGGTGGGAGATTAAGGAAGGCATTCTCAGGATTTTCTGCATTAGTTTAATAACTGATGGTACAAATGCCTCCAGACTAGGACATGCTCGGTCGTTCTCATTTGTTTCATTCAGTTCATACTGAGGATCAAGGAAAAAACTCCAACGTGGACATCCCAACCTGTCCACTCCTGGCCTGCTCGGTTTGCTCCGGGAGTCTCACCACTCTCACATTTATTCCTAAAACCAGGAATTTAGTTACAGTAAAGAACAAGAGTTTCCCAACCTCAGAACCTCAGCAGGCAAGAAACTGACTAAAAAGAAACCTACCGAGGGAATTCCCTTTGTGGCTCAGCAGTAACAACCCAACTAGTACCCATGAGGATGCAGGTTAGATCCCTGGCCTCCATCAGTGCATTAAGGACCCGGTGTTGCCATGAACTCTGGTATAGGCCGAGCAGATGCGGCTTGGATCCCGAGTTGCTGTGGCTGTGGTGTAGGCTGGCAGCTGCAACTCCAATTCAACCCCTATCCTGGGAACTTCATACGCTGGGGCCCTAAAAAGAAAAAAATAAAAAGGAAATCTACCAAACAGTATTTTAGCCTGGTTAGGATTACCCACAAGAAGTATAACAAATGAAAATCCTTATGACACAAGATGAAGACAGTTGTCCAGCCAACCCCAGCTGCTGGCAGCAATCACCTGTATGAAAAAGAGCACAGCTGAGGCATCTCATTCCCCCAGACCCCAGCCTGGGGGTTTTCCAACTCTGTCCACACCACCCGACCAAGAGAACGACCTACGCTGCTGACCATAACTCCAACTGGACCCTGTTTCAGTGGACCACCAAGGAGAACGGATGACAAAGAGGAAAGCTGTACCAACTTCCTGGAGGTCAAATGAATAAAATGTTTTTCTTTTCTTCTGCTAAGTGTTCTCACAGAACTTCTGTACCAGTGATGACAATCTCATTAAAAACATAAGTTCTAGAGTTCCTGCCCTGGCGCAGAGGAAATGAATCCGACTAGGAACCATGAGGTTGCAGATTCGATCCCCGGCCTCGCTCAGTGGGTTAAGAATCCGGCCTTGCTGTGAGCTGCAGTGTAGGTCGCAGATAAGGCTCGGATCTGATGTTGCTGTCGCTGTGGTGTAAGCCGGCAGTTGTAGCTCTGATTCCGCCCCTAGCCTGGGAACCTCCATATGCTGTGGGTGCGGCCCTAAAAAGCAAAATAAATAAATATGTAAGAAGCTCTAATATGTCTTAAGAAAGCTTTTTTTTGGCCATGCCCATGGCACGCAGAAGTTCCCAGGCCAGGCCGGTGATGGGATCCATGCCACAGCAACGACAATGCCAGATCCCTAACCCACTGAGCCACCAAGAAATTCCAAGAAAAGTAAATCTTAACACTAAAAATGGTGTGAAGCATAAGCAAGTTTCATTGCTTTCTTTTTTTTTTTTTCTTTACAGAGATCTCTTCCTATAAATCTTGTTCCTGGGAGGAAAACTTGCTGGGAGGAGCACAGAAGCCGGTCAGTTGAACACACGTGAACAGAATGGACAGGCTGGGCCCTACAGGGGGCTGGATAACACAGCTCTTTCTGGAAAGTCCCTGCCAACCTGAAGCACAGAAGTCGCTACTAAGGCCAGATCCCTGCACTGAGCCACTAACACTGTGACCCGGGAGCTGTGCCCCAGGCCTCACCCACTCTGGAGGAGACCAAGCGCACACAGCAAGCTTTAAAATGCGCCTGTGTGTGCCAGCTTCCCAGAGAGTTAGCCCTGAACCTTCCAAATCAAGGTTAAGATTCACTCAGGTCCCACCTGTGAATCTGATCTGACTTTGAGAAAAAGCCTAATAATCTCTGCACTTGTGGCTGAATGCAGTTAACTGGGTAATTACTAAGTCATTGAGTAACTAATAAATATTTCAGTACAATCAATATCATACATGCAGATAAACAGTGGCGTCACGCATTCTATTTATGGAAGGAACTGTTTGTGATTGCTTTTCCTTCTAGAAAGCCTATCAAGTCATTGATGCCTGAAATTACCTGTCACTCAAACATGAGTTTTAAAATGCGACAGCCATAAAAAGACATATGATATGACTTCCAGGTAAAAAATGTTCTCTGGTTTTCAGACTTTGTCGTAATCGGGGAGCCCCTTATCGACCCCAAAGTTAAAGGCGGGGTACATTATGCAGGTGCCTGCACCACTGCTGGCTTCAAAATAAACCCTATTCAAGGGCTAGATGTACATGCTCGGCCAGATCACTGAATAGACCAGATGTAAACAGCTAATATTTTTTGGCATAAGTGATCACTAACATTAGTTGCACTAAAAAGGAAATTAGGGAGATGGAGTTCCCATTGTGGCTCAGCGGTTAGCGAACCTGACTAGCATGCATGAAGACGCGGGTTCAATCCCTGGCCTTCCTCAGTGGGTTAAGGATTCGTCGTTGCCGTCAGCTGTGGTGTAGGTCACAGACACGGCTTGGATCCTGAGTTGCTGTGGCTGTGGCGTAGGCTAGTGGCTACAGCTCCGATTGGACCCCTAGCCTGGGAACCTCCATATGCCACAGGTGTGGCCCTAAAAAGACAAAAAGATCAAAAAAAAACAAAAAGAGAGAAAATTAGAGAGACCATAATTACAAGTATTTCAATCAGTGATTTTATAATACATATTTTACCTAAATTTGTAGAAGACATCCTTGATTAAGCACTTTACCTTCATTACTAAGCCTACGATAACACACTACCCGTATCTGATGGGCAGGGAGGCCAGACTCACACTGAACATGCCCAGAGCCTCTCAGCTTATAAATGGAAGCCCAACTATAAACCCAGGTTGTCTGGTTCCACATACAGGCTCTTTCCCGTAAATGCTAGAAATTATCTGCCACCACCAGGACAAATGAAATAAAAAGAAGCCTTAAATCATACTTTTAGAAGCCCACCATCGGTGTAAAATAATAAAAGCAGGCTAATGTTTAGAACTTCACGCTGTCAATGTGCAAGTATATCTGTTCTCAGAAAGGCACTGCAATGTGCAGAAAAGCTCTCAATAGCCCCATTTTTAAAACGAGGATATTGCAATTCTAAAAGTTTAAATGGCTTCCGAAGACTAGTTTGTCCCAGAGATGGGACGAGAGCAGTGTTTCAATTCTTTTCATGGAACCTTGAAAAAAGCAATTTTCAGGTTCAGAACAGCAAATTAGAAACCATGTAAGCTAGCAGCAGACGTTGGAAAAGCAAAAACTGTGATTATTCAGATTAGGGTCATGATAGGAGAGTGATTTTCAAACATACATTAATTTTCTGACAGCATGCTCTAATTTAGAAAACATTAGAGAACCTTAAAGATGTTTGCCAGTTAAATGTTTAAGAAAACCAAATCAAGCAGAACACATGTTTCTGGTAGATATAATTTAGACACAGTAAGTAAGAGTGGAAAATTGTTTTTTTAGATGATTTTTATTTTTTCCATTATTGGTTTACTGTGTTTGTGTATGTGTGTGTGTGTGTGTTTTAAGTTCCCGTGCCAGGAATTGAACCCTTGACACCACAGCAACCTGAACCATGGCCAGTGACAATGCCAGATCCTAAACTGGCTGAGCCACCCAGGAACTCCTATTGTTGCCCCCCCCCTTTATTTTTTTGGTCTTTTTAGGGCTTCATCAGTGGCATATGGAGGTTCCCAGGCTAGGGTTCAAATCGGAGCTACAGCTGCCGGCCTACTCCACAGCCACAGCAATGCCAGATCGAGCCTCTGTCTGTGACCTACACCACAGCTCACAGCAACACCAGATCCTTAACCCACGAACGAGGCCAGGCATCAAACCTGCTTCCTCATGGATGCTAAGTCAGATCTATTTCTGCTGAGGCACAAGAGGAACTCCTGTTGTTTTTTTAATACACAGATATTAACAAGAAAAAAATCACCCTTAATCAAGCTTTATACTGAATTAACATCAGGTCTCTCAGATACCCAAATGTTAGATCATTATCTCATTGAAAAGCTAACTCAGTTTTAATAAATACACCTTTCAAATTTTATATATAAAGTGAAATCTTAAAGTAAATCTTCCCAACTATTCCCCTTTGCCTGCAAATAACAACTTGGGCTATATATATATTCACATAGATATATAAAATCAAATTAGAGAAACCATGAGATACCATGTGTGCACTAGAATAAACCAAGATTAAAATATCAGTGAAAACCGGTGAAGATAGTTTTATCCACAAATATAAAATGCGTGGTTTTATAGTAAAAGTGATGAAAACCCTTGATCGTACCGATAATCTTATCAAATCTTAATCTCCCTTAAACAACCTGAAATCAATAACTAGTCCTATTTTAATAACCTCTTTAAATAGACCCAATTTGGACAGTGGGAGCAGGCATCTGCCTCTGCTGCGCTAATTCCATCTTCTGGGAGCTGCAGACAGAAACTACTGTCTGCTGTAATATACAAATAATCCACCCCATTTCCCTCTGGACAATGGAAATGTTCTCCGCAGGGTCCCAGCTGAGGCTAAGCAGGCACAGGAACTGCTCCCATTGTTTACCCAGTGACAGTGCCTTCAGCAGCTGATGGTCCCGTGGGCCCTGGTTGGCATCACCTTGCCATCTAAGATTATTACAGCCGCTTTTTTGCAGGCTGGACACACGGGTATGGAAGGCAGAAGGCAGACCCTCCGGGAAGAAAAGGAGGAGGCCAGGGAGGGAGGAGCCGAAGCACTCCAAGCTCAGAACTGTTTAGTCTTGCTTCGGACTGTCCCCCTCCCCCTTCCAGGCCATGCTGAGCTCCTGGAATCCAGGCCACCAAGTTTAACTGAATCATCTCAGACCCTGAAGCGCAGCCTCTCCAAGTGAGAAGCGGGACGGCAAGGCTGGGCCGGCGCCGATGCAGCTTCTCAACCCCAGCAGGCCTCGCCAGTCATTCCTCCCCCAGGAACCCAACCGTACCTGCTCTTTAGCTAGTGCCCATTTCTTTCAGAATTCTTATAACTGAAAAGGCAGAGCAGGCTGGGCAGCTGTTCCCACGCCAACACGAGCACTTCGGGGTATGCCATTTGGGGGTGGCATCCCCAATAAGGAGAAAAGCATTGTCAAAATAAGGCCAATAAAGTTGAAGTGGCCGACACCCTCCTGAAAAGCCTATGGAAACAGAACGTAATTGAAACTGTTGACAAAGAGCACTAGGGCTGGTCTGACTGCCTTGAAGCAAAACGCGGAGGTGGCGGGTGAGGAGGGGGACGCCCTTGTCACTCAGAACATACCAGGACTTGGTCTGGGAAAGAAGCAAAGGTCTGTGGATAACTGACTTCAGTCTCTCCCCTTAGTTCCTCAAGACTTCCCATCATGGGTAAGTTCGTCAGAGGTCAAGGGTCAAGAGCACTTTCCTGACTGTGCTTTCATGCAAAGGGCCAGCTACCTGGATCAAGTACTTATGCATTTTTTATCTGCTCACCTTGGTGCCTGTGGTGACAGTTGGGAGCTGGGTCATGGATGGCCCCATACAGCTCCACACAGCCCAAGAGAACAGGGGGCACTTCTATTAACAGCTGATTTTTTTTTTTTTAAATACAGCAGTCTGGCTAAAACCCAAGAGAATTCCACTTGAATTTCCCAATCGATAACACCTCCTCCTAGGGTTTTGAGGCTTTATTTTCTGCTTGACTACTCCTAGGCCATTTGAGCTCTGAAATTGTGAGACCTGTACAGTAACGGTGACAGAACTGACTCAAGAAAGGTTGTAACACGAAATATGCTCACCATCCTCCGGAAAAGATCAAACTAGAATTTCTGGGTACAGTCTCCTCTTGTCAGGTAACATCTGAATCGAGGAATGCTCTTTCTAATCGCGAGAGTTCTATGCAACATTCCTTAAGAAAACCATGGGTCAAGGACTTCCTTTTAGCTACCGTCTAAGAAAAGTACCACTGAGAAAAAAAGCAACAAAGAGAACTTTTGGCTTTTAACATGAACACTCTAAACTCCACATGCAAAGGCAGGCCTTTGGCAAAGGTCACTGCCCCCCTGCCCAGGTCACCGGTGCTCCGGGCCCCTGATTTTGCACAAGTTGACGGGCTCACTGACCCTTAGAGAAGTCTGCTGAGGATTCTCATCTTTCTTTCCCAAATTGAACTACCGTCATTGAAGGTTTTCAAAAGCCCAAAGTCGCACATGTACTTGTTTTGGCTGGGGTGGGGGTGTTCTGCTTTTTAGGGCCGCACCTGAGGCATATGGAGGTTCCCAGGCTAGAGGTCCAGTCGGAGCTACAGCTGCTGGCCTACACCACAGACATGCCAGGTTTGAGCCGCATCTGCAACCTACACCACAGGTCACGGCAACACTGGATCCTTAACCCACTGAGCGAGGCCAGGGGTCGAACCCACAACCTCATGGTTCTTAGTTGGATTCATTTCCCCTGCGCCATGACAGGAACTCCCACACATGTACTTGTGAGCATTCTTTTGACTTCCTAGCCTCTACTTCTCTCTCCTGCTGTCAGAGGAAAGGCTGGGAGGTGGATCCAGGCACGCTAAGCCCTAGGCCCTGAGGCTTTCTCCACAGGAAGTGGCAGCTGACATTTCCCCACAAATTAAACACTGCCAGTGGGGTTTATGGGACTGTCCACAAGCTGGTAGAGGGGTGTTCATCGTGGCCCTTTCACCCAAAAAGACGTCCCCTAGGAAAGCTAAACACTGGGAACATTTGGAGCTAATAAAACAACTCTAAGGCAAGCGTGGGCTCTAAGAAAAGCAGTCTTGATGGAAACAGGGAGGCTGCCGGGAGCAAGGGGCGGGGCGTGGGGGGGGTTAGTGCTCGCTGCAGGGCTTACTAGCTGGATGACCTTGGGCAAATCATTAAATTTTCTCAGTTCCCAGCATTCTTATCTGGGAAATCGGGGTTATGGGAACTACAACAATAATCAATCATCCCATACATGGTTGTGAGAATCACTGAAATATCAAGTGACACCAGATGAGACTCCAGGCTCAGACACTATTTTCTTCACTGAGACTCTTAACTACATAAAAAAATAAAGCAAATAACCAGATACCTAGGCATGGCCCCTGAAACGATGTCTGACTGCCTACCTTAAGATCGAAGATAGAATGAGGAAGTTTTTCTTTAAAAAAAAAAATTAAACACCTCAATTTTCTGTTGGTCAGCTGTCATGGTCTAGGTAAGCATCTCTCGGTCAGAAGCGCTGTGGGTCAGAGGTTAGGCTAAGAGCTGGGGCTCCCCAACTCGACAAGATGGTCTTTCTCAGCCTCAGGGAGCTTCTGTCCAGGCAGGATTTACAAAAGTGCCGATTTCACAACACACGCATCACAGTGGCCCTTTCTCTTCAACACCTTTGAATTTACTCTGTTGTCTGTTACATAAGAGTCAGTGACAAAAGTAAATGTACTACTTGAAATATCTCACGCCAAGTCCCCATCTGCTCTCTTCCCACCGCTTTCCTCCGCTGCCTCTTTGAAGAGGATAAAATAACTCCTGGGCTCAGTGAGTTAGAGTAGTTTTCGTGGCCTGGGTTTAGGAACACTCAGCAGTTCACAGCTCTGATCCTAGTCTGAACTACACATTTCACCACCATTCCCCTTCAAAACCCACCTCTTGGGAGTTCCCTGATGGTCTAGCAGGTTAAGGATCTGGCATTGACCCAGCTGTGGCTCAGGTTGGTTATCCTGGCCTGGGAAGTTCTGCCGAGGCATGGCCAAAGAAAGGGAAAAAAAAAAAAAAAAATGCAGCCCACATTTTTAGTCCCTTCAGCCCGAAGTGGGCCTCGATCAGGGAGGGTCAGCATTTGCAGAGAAAACGGGGAATCCAAAAACCCACGGATGGAAGCGGTTTGGGAGGAGACAGACATATAACCACCTTAACAGAAATGGGAGTAGACTTATACTACTATTAGCTAGTAACTAACAGGAGTATCACAGTAAATTAAAACAGATGCTTTCAGTACAATCCTCACTTTCCAGTTACCTTGCTTGCCCTTACCACTCCCCCCCCTCCCCCACGCCGACACTGTCTAAAGCCTCTTAAATCCTCTCTTCTACAGCGCTGCCTTTTCCTGGGAGAAAAGATGGAGCCAGAAAGCCTTGTGCCCCAAAGCTAACAGGACCAAGAAGCCACTTACGGCAGGCCCCCAGGAAGCGCTTAGATAGCACGAAGAGGCTGTGATTCCCTCGAAAGTGCAGTGGCCTCTTCTGTCATGGAAAAACCGGCTGGTGGACTTCTACAAAGGGCTGGCCAGCAGAACGCCGTGGTCCCTCCACCCAGGCCGCACTCTAGGGACTTCTGAACCATAGGTTATCACCGAAAAGGGCGAGGCCTCGCTGTGTGAGCTCTGAGGTCGCGGGAGGGGACAAGGGGGTGCCTGGCTTTCTGTAACCGAGGGAGAAGCGGCCTGCGGCCTGAGCCCTCGCACCCTCCGGAACCCACAGTGAGCCCACGGGGCCGGGACCAGAACTCCTCCGCCGGGGAGAGCCTGCTCCCACAGGTGAGGGTGGGGAGGTTCACTGTGAATCCCAAAGTGATTTGTAATCAACGCGGCCCATCAACGGGGCAAATAAGCCAGAGAAAAGATGCGAGACTTCTAGAAACAAGCTAAGTGGGTTGAGAAGCCGCCCGGACCCACAGGTCTTGCTGGCTCCTTTCAGAACTTTTGGTTCAAGTTCCCAACGCCCAGGATGTGCAGGGACAGGAAAGTAAAACGGAGCAGGAAAAAGGCGCTTTAGGGACAGGGAAGGAGGCGAGCGCGGGTCCCCGCACGCACCCGACCCTGGGGTCGCTTCCCAGACACCTACGGCGGGCAGACTACGCACCTTGAGATAGTCATTCTCCGAGCGCAGCTCCTCCATCTCCCGCAGCAGCTCCTCCTCCGCCGCCGCCGGCACCATCCGGGGCTGCTCGCCGTGGCCGCGCTCCTTGGGGGTCCCGGGGACCATTCGCTCCAGCGGCGTGCGGCCCCCGGCATCCTCCGCGAGGACACCACTCGGGCTGCTCCGTCCCGCAAGGCAGGCGCTGGCGGCGGAGGGCGCGGCGAGGAGCGCTGGGGGTTCAGGGCTGCCTGGCGGCGCCCCCCGAGAGGTGCGGCTTGTCGTGGGGGCTCCCCTCAGGGGTTCCCGGTCGCTGGAGCCCGTTCCGGACTCGGCGTCGCTGCTGGCGGCGGGGAGTAGGCGCTGCTCGTCTGACAGGGGGTCGGAGGGGCAGTCGGAGAGATCGGAGCTGCTGTCGGTATGGCTGATGCGCGAGCCGGGGGCCTGGGAGCCGGCCGCGGAGGTCACGGCGAGGATCACGGAAGGGACCGGGACGGCAGGGATCAGGGACCCGGTGGTGCGGGCGGGGGCCGCCCCAGAGCCGCGTTTGGCTTTTCGGCCTTTGGCAGCGGCAGACGGCGGCTCGGCCCCGGGCGGCGGCTTCCCTACCCGAGGCAGCGGCTCGGCGGGCGCCGAGCGCGCCGCCCTCCTGGGGCCCGGAGCGGCCTTGGCGCCGCCCGCTGCCCTGGCCCCAGCGCCCAGAGGCGGCTTGTCCTTCGCGCCAGGGGCGCCGCCGCTGCGCCGGGAGAGGCGGCCGGGCGCGGCCAGGGACCCCGGCGAGGGCGGCGCCTTGCCTGCGAGGCTGGGCGAACGCGGGGCGGCGGGCGCCGGGGCTCGGCCCGAGGGGGGGGCAGCCGGCCCGGGGCCAGCGGGCCGCCCGTGCAGGTCCTTGAGGAAGGGTCTGGCGGGCGAGGGCGCGCGGTGCAACCGCCTCCGCTCGGCCAGCGGGTGGAGGTGGTGGTGGCGGTGGTGCTGGCTGGGCGTCTGCGGCTTAGCGTCTGGGGCGCCCCCGCCCGCGGGGCCGTTCAGCGTCTCCATGGCCGGGGCCCGGGCGGCGAGCAGCAGCTCGGGCGGCTGATGCTCCGGGCGGCGGCTGCGGCGGCGTGCAGCCTCCCGGCGCGCCCGCTCATCACTATCTGCCAGCCCCGCCCGGTTTGTGCCCGGCGCTCCCGCGCCGCCGCCGTCTCCCGCAGTCCGGCCCCGAGGATCCCCACGGGCTCGCAGCCGCCGTCGCCTGGCTCTCTCCCCCGGCTGAGGTCACCGCCGCTCGCGTTCTCCCGGCGCGGCGGCGCGGCGGCTCACTGCCGCTCGCATCCCCTGCGCGCGGCGCGCCGGGCTCGCACACCCGCTCCCGTCCGGCGGCGGCGCTGGCGGCGCGCTCCCAGCTCCTGCGCCCCACTCCCCGCCCACGGCCGGCCGGCTCCCCGCAGCGCCGCCCGCTCGGGCCTGCGCCCCACCTTCCCGCGCCGGCCCGCCGCCCGGTGCGCATGTTCCGCCTCCCGGCAGCCGGCGCCGCGGTGGAGGCGGGGCTGTGGCACCAGCTCTCTCCGCCCTGGGACCCTCTTCCTTTGGGAAGCCCAAGGAGACAGTGCAGGAGCCAGGGACGGGAGAAGGGAGGGGCCGGGGATTCACACTGCTCTCTGGGGTGGGAAGAGACCGCGAGGCTGGGTGAGCCCCTCGGCGGGGTGCGCCTTGGGTCTCCCGCGTTCGCTGGGTTGAACAAGGACCCCCCCATGGGCCTTGTTCCAGCACTGCCTCCGGGGCCCCTTAGTTCTGGCCTGCTGGCCTCTTCAGCTGTGCAGTAGTAGCCACACTCCTCTAATGACTGCTGGTGTCCGGCGCAGCTATCTGTCGCGCGCAAAGGCCCACGGTGCTCCACAGTTGGCACCCCCAGTGGTCTCTGGAGCTCAGAAGAGGAGCTGCTGTGGAAATAGGGCAGGCAGCCCTGGTAAACTTCGGGTCAGAAAGGGAACTCACGTTTATGGGGTGGGCTGCGAGCCAGGCCCTGTTAGACACCCCCCAGGCCTGGTTTCATTTAATCCGCCTAACAAACCCAACGCGGAATTACTACTCTCTTCTTTGAGGATGAGGCTGTGGGTGAGGGAGGTGGAGACAGCGGTGCAGCCCTGCGTGCTGGCGGGGACACAGGCCCGAGTCCTACACGCCGAAAACGCGGAGCTTGAGTGCCGGTCCTGCCGCTAGAGAGGCTAACGTGGGCCACTGGTCTTTTTAAGCCTCAGTCCCCGCCCAGTATAATCAGAAAATACTTCCACCTGAGTGTTTGTGGGGCCTCAACAAGCAGCATGAGAAAACACTGGAAACTATAAAGTGCTTTTCAATATCATTGAGTGCAGTTTTTGTCCCAGGTGTCGGGTATAATAGGGAAGAACCGTTGTATTGGTTAATCACTAAAGGGAGGTTGCCTATATGTTTAAATTATACCTAATAGCCCAATCCTGGGAACCCTGCCTCCCAGGGGTTGTGCTTTAAGCTAAGACACTTTGTAAAGGCGCATCCTGACCAGGCCCACCTGTGAATGGGCCAGCTGAAGGAAGAAATTAACACATCCCTCTGGAACCAGTTCTCTACCCCTCCCCCTTCAGTATAAAAGAAGTCTGAATTCCAATTGGGGAAGCTGGTTCTTAGGGGCGCTACGGCACCATCTTCTCCGTCCGCCAGCTTTCCTAGTAAAGTCGCTGTTTCTTGTCCCAACAACACATGTCTTGTTTCATTGGCCTGCCGTGCTCAAGCATTATGAGCTTGGTAACAGGACGGTGGGCAATACCCAGATAAGAAGGGCCAGCCTGCCGTCTAGAGTTGGTTTTGCCGGGAGGCAAAGGCAGGCAGTGCTTATAAGTGGCTGGAGCGGGCTCAGACTCTGAGCCCAGAAGGACAGGCTGGTCTTTTACGTCTTTGCCAAGGACCCGACAGGGCAGAGGCTGTAGGTGAGAGGACCCCACATCCTGAGGGTGATTTGGACATGGTCCTAGAGGCTGGGGGAGACTTTAGGGGATGCTAAGCAAGACTGGTCTTCCCTGCTGAGAAAGATCTTTAGCGAGTGAGCTGGTGACGGGGGCAGTTAGTGGTTGGGGCCATACACAAAGAGGAGAGCAGTGGTGGGAGTAGGGAAAAGGGGACAAAATTTTGAAGATAAAAGAAAAATAGAACCTACGAGGGGAAAGAATCTGAAAAATTATATGTGTAACCGAATTACTATGCTGTATGCCTGAAACTAACACAACATTGTCAATAAATGTACATATACACACTAAAATAAAACGCAAAACATGGAAAAAGACTCCAAATTCTGGCATCTTAATCTTAAATCATCCTACTTGGCTCCCTCCCTCAAAAAATGCAGGATAAAGTCATCAGTGACACGTTTAATAAGACCACAGCCATTTCTCATGGGATATTTGCAGGAAAATAGCATTGGTGGGGACAACCCTGCAGAAAGGCTGACAGGTGCCCTGCCCCAGTCCGGTCTGTCTAGCTGCCCCATGGAGGGCGCTCCAACGCTCCCGGTCCAGCAGCAGGTTAATTAGAAGAAAGTCGCCGCTGTGCTGTCTGCAACTCTGGGACCTTCTCCACCTTCCTCCAGGGACCCAGACGTCGTCAACACCCTCACATTTGTCGAGAATTATGCCCAGGACGCGTAGCACAAGCTCCTCTCACCACATATAATCATGCAAAAGGCCAGCTCGAGATGTTTCAGTAAGCTAGTCTCCCCACAATATTAGCCAGGTGACCATACTTTATACAGTCAGCTTCCTTTCCCTCAGGTAATAAGTCAAAACCAGTCCCCTTAATGATTAGCCCAGCAGTTGTTTCACCTGCCCCGCCCCCTGCGCCCCGCCCCCCTCCCCGCGCCCCGCCCCGGGCAAAGAGGCGGTCAGTTCAGCCCTGCTTTGTTCCCAGAAACCGGTGAGTTAATACACAGATAACTGCTTGCATCATAGGTGTTTGTACAGTCACAGGTGATTTTCAAATAACGTTTCATTCTTGTTAAATCAAGTTAGTCTAGGAGGAGGGATCAATTGGGAGGTTGGGATTGGCATATACACACTCCTGTACACAAAATTGATAAGGACCTACTGCATAGCACAGGGAAATCTGGTCAGCGCTCTGTGACAGCCTATACAAATAAAGACCCTGAAAAACAATGGATGTTGGATATACGTAATTTATATATGTACATAAAACTGATTCACTTTTCTGTACACCTGAAACTAACACAACATTGTAAGTCAACTATACTCTGTTAAAATTTGTTTTTAAAAAAATTTGGAGAATTCCCACAATTCCTGTTGGGGCACAACAGGATCAGTGGCATCATGGGAGCGCTGGGATGCAGGTTCAACCCCCCACGTGGCACCGTGAGTTAAGGATCCAGTATTGCCGCAGCTGTGGCTTAGGTCTCAACTTCGGCTTGGTTCTGATCCCTGGCCCAGGAACTCCATATGCCGCAGGGCAATCACAAATGAGAAAAAAGGAGTTCCCGTCGTGGCACAGCAGAAACGAATCTGACTAGGAACCAAGGGTTGCAGTTCGATCCCTGGCCTTGCTCAGTGGGTTAAGGATCCGGCGTTGCCGTGAGCTGTGGTGTAGGTCGCAGACGCGGTTCGGATCCCGCGTAGCTGTGGCATCGGCCAGCAGCTGTAGCTCCTGGGAACCTCCTTATGCTGTGGGTGCAGTCCTAAAAAGCAAAAAAAAAAAAAAAAAAAAGGGAGAAAAAGCATTAGGGATTTACTAGTTAAAGGAGCCTTAAAGTGTTTTGTTCTGGAAAACAGACTGCAGTGTGCGGGTGCCTGTGTGGGTCTGTCTGCCCTCAGACCTGGTCCCCTGCCCTTCCCTGCTTCTACTCTGTGTAGAAGGGGAACAACCCACAAGGATTAGCTTGCTGGGTTCCTGGGTGTGCTGACTGGGTTTGGCCATTGGGAGGCGCTGTCAGGAGATTGGCCTGTAAAAACAAGGGAGAATTTCTTACTTTCTAGTGGCTTCTAAGTAGCCTGGTCTCCTATTGGGGCTGTGGCTTTCCGCAGATGACTGCTCCCACCAGTAACTTCACCTCCTTCCAAGCCTCTCAGTCAAGGATGGTGGTGGTTTCCTGGAACTGCAAGTCTGTGGGTGGCTTTACTGCCCCTGTTTGGCCCTTAACTCCCAGTCCCTGCATGCACTGTAAAGCCTGTGTGGCAGCTGCCTGCCCCGGGCTCCAAGGTTCTGATGTCCCTTCCTCCTGCAGAGGCAAAGCACAGGTCTAGGGCCTGCATGCAGCACTGGTGTAAGGGAGTTTCCTATACTGCATCCATGATCTTGTCAACAACCAGCCCACTACAGTGACAAGAGCTGAGACTTTGGCACCAAGTAGATCTGGGGCAAATGCTGCCCAAGTCACTTATACTCTGTGTGGCCTTGGGTAAAGTATTATTATCAATGTCATCATCATCGCTATTATTTAATACCTGTGGAATCATCTCTATTACTTTAAAATGTGAGCAAAGCAAACTTGGAGTGAGTTAGAAATCTAGTCTGAGCCAGAGTTCCCACTGTGGTGCAGTGGGTTAAGAGCCCACTGCAATGGCTCGGGTCTCTGCACAGGCTGGGTTCGATCCTGGCCTGGCACAGTGCGTTGAAGGCTCCGGTTTTGTCGCAGTTGTGGTATAGGTCGCAGCTGTGGCTTGGATTCAGTCCCTGGCCTGGGAACTTCCATATGCCATGGGTGCGGCCATAAGAAGGAAGAAAAGAAAAAGAAATCTAGTCTGGGTCTATACAACTATATAAAGAGAAAGGAGTATTTTTCTTTGACTCATCAGGGGAAAATACGACTGCCCGAGGACAACACTTCCCTTGGTCCCCGTACTCAGGGAAAGTTGTCTGCAGAAATCTCATGCTCTCAAAACCTTGTCCGCAAGCGCTTATCTATCTTCCAGTGTTTTTCCCTTATTTTAACACGAAGGCACCTTTAGAATATGAAATCATTCCTGCTCTAAGACGGAAGTCATCCTCTTAGAAAAAAAGAGGGACAAAGAGATTTTTAACAGAGTGGACTATTTTTGGGTGAAAAGGTAGGGTTGAAGAGGGATGACCTGAAACCTGCTGGCTCTCATGGGGGAAAGTGCCTTTGAGACGCCCCTGCACGGTTACTGCCAAATGCCAAACGCAAGCCAGTCCCACAAGGACCCACAGACCCTTTCTCAGGGGTAGCATGACAGTGATAATGACGACAGTGATGATGATGGCTTCAGAGACTCTTAAACCTTGAGTGCATCAGAATCTCTGGTGAGCTTGCTAAAGATGCAGATGCTACGGCCACGTGCCCCAGAGACCTGATTTCCAAGGCGTGGAGTGGAGCCCCGAATCCCAACTTGTACCAAACACTTCTGATGCCTACAGCCCTCTGACCAGACCCTGAGAAGCCCTGAGATAGTCTGCTAACACAGCTCCAAGTGTCATGGGCTTGTCATTTGCATTTCCTCCTGGGTCTGTTTGAAAGTCCTTCCAGTGCTGGTGTGAGATTCTGGGTGGTAAGAAATGCAGAAATCGTGGAGTTCCCTGCTGGCCTTAGCCCTTAAGGATTCGGTGTTGTCACTGCAGTTCCATGGGTTGGATCTCCAGCCCCAGGAACTTCCTCATGCAGTGGGCAAGGCCAAAAAAAAAAAAAATATATAGACATTTATTTCTCACAGTCTTGGGAGCCAGAAGTCTGAGCTCAAGGTGCCAGCAAGGTCGAGTTCTGGGGGGCGGGGGAAGGGACAAGGGATCTCTGTAGAGCCTAATCCCAGCCTAAAGCCTCCCCGTCAGGAGTTAATCACTCCCCAAAGGCCCCTAATGCCATCACATGGAGCATTAGGATTTAATACAAATTTTAACATTCAATCCATAGTGTAGTTTCACACATAAATACACTTTCACATATAAAGCAGTATTTTTAGTGCTTTTTTTTGTTTTTTAAAGGACTGCAGCTGCAGTAGAAATCAAGACTGGACTTTTTAGGGCTGCACCCATGACAAATGGAGGTTCCCAGGCTAGGGGTCTAATTGGAGCTACAGCCACCAGCCTACGCCACAGCCACAGCAATGCTGGATACGAGCCACATCTGCAACCTACACCACAGCTCACGGCAATGCCGGATCCTTAACCTACTGAACGAACGAAACCAGGGATCGGACCTGCAACCTCATGGTTCCTAGTCAGATTCGTTTCTGCTGCGCCACGGTGGGAACTCCCAGACTGGACTTATTTTACATAGAGACTTACAATGTCTGTCATCTTTAATCTTTCCATCACTGATGGCAATGCCACTGAAAGTATTTGTCAATATAACACACCTGTATTTGTCACATTTTAGCAGTTGTCTCTATGAATAAGCTCAGAGCACGTCATTATATGTATTTTCTAGTATATTTGTACCTAAGCTTTATATGTTGAAATACATATTATTTTGTTATAAATTACTTCATTATTTTTTATATTACTATTAGATAATTGTAATTATTTTTAAAAATACATGTTCGAAGACCAAAAAAATACGTTTGGGGGCGGGATTCACACACTGATTCTCATTTCACAAAAGGAAAGGGCATTTGTAAAAAAAAAAAAAAAGGCATGGCGCTGTGCTGCACTTGCTGGGAAACACCCACCCCCGACCCCGACCTGCTCCTGTGGAGAAAGAGCTGAACTGTTGTGGAGGGTGCCCTCTAGTGGTGAGTGTTGGGATGGCATCCCTTTTCCCCACTCAAGAAAAACAGCAGGATTGGGGGTAGGGGGGACAGTGGAGGGCGGTAATCCTAAAATGTGTTCTTTCATTAAAGGATGCAGTGTTCCCTGACTCAAGTTTTTGGGATGTTTGCTAAATTTCAAAATAAAAATTCGGGCTCCTTTCTTCTTACAACGGAACTACTAGGCGCTCCCTTCCTGGTTCAGTGGAAACGAATCTGACTAGCATCCATGAGGACGCAGGTTCAATCCCTGGCCTTGCTCAGTGGGTTAAGGATCCGGCGTTGCCGTGAGCTGTGGTGTAGGTCGCAGATGTGGCTCAGATCCTGCCGTGGCTCTGGCTGTGGCTGTGGCATAGGCCGGCAGCTACAGCCCCGATTTGACTCCTAGCCAAGAAACTTCCATATGCGGTGGGTGCGGCCCTAAAAAAGACAAAAAAAAAAAAAAT
Organism: Catagonus wagneri; assembly: GCA_004024745.2. Lineage (NCBI taxonomy): Eukaryota > Metazoa > Chordata > Mammalia > Artiodactyla > Tayassuidae > Catagonus > Catagonus wagneri. The sequence goes on along the minus strand of PVHT021183608.1, from coordinate 19,018,926 downwards.
TATTTGGCCAAGCCCATCGCATGCAGAATTTCCCTGGCCAGGGGTACACAAGCTGCTGCAGTGACAACAACAGATCCTTAAACCACTGTGCCACAAGAGAACTCCTAATATTTTTTAAATTATTTTATTTTATTTTTTTTTTTGCCTTTTGTCATTTTATGGCCGCGGGTTTATGGCCGCACCCGCGGCATGTGGAGGTTCCCAGGCTAGGGGTCTAATCGGAGCTGTGGCCACTGGCCTGCACCGCAGCCACAGCAACGCGGGATCCGAGCCGCGTCTGCAACCTACACCACAGCTCACGGCAACGCCGGATCGTCAACCCACTGAGCAA
>PVHT021183608.1:18893279-19017595 GCA_004024745.2 Catagonus wagneri | reverse complement strand
GGGGTCTAATCGGAGCTGTGGCCACTGGCCTGCACCGCAGCCACAGCAACGCGGGATCCGAGCCGCGTCTGCAACCTACACCACAGCTCACGGCAACGCCGGATCGTCAACCCACTGAGCAAGGGCAGGGATCGAACCCGCAACCTCATGGTTCCTAGTCGGATTCGTTAACCACTGCGCCACGACGGGAACTCCTAAATTATTTTTAAAAAGACTGCGCGATTCTCAGCTTGACGCACTGGAAAATATCTTGTTAAAAAAAAAGGAAAATTTGGTGTTCCCATCGTGGCTCAGTGGAAACAAATCCGATTAGCCTCCATGAGGACACAGGTTTGATCCCTGGCCTCTCTTAGTGGGTTAAGGATCTGGCGTTCCTGTGGCTGTGGTGTAGGCTGGCGGCTACAGCTCCTATTTCACCCCTAGCCTAGAAACTTCCATATGCTGGGAGTGGAGATCTAAAAAAAGGAAAACTTGGAGTTCCTGTCATGGTGCAGTATGTCAAGAATCCAACTGCAACAGCTCAGGTTGCTTCGGAGGTGTGGGTTTGATTCCCCACCAGTGCAGTGGGCTAAAGGATCCGGCGTTGCTGCAACTGCAACATTCAGGATTCAACCCCTGGCCTAGGAACTTTCATGTGCCATGGGTGTGGCCATAAAATGTTAAAAAATAGAGAAAACTCATCAAAGTCATCTATCTTTCCTGGTTGGCAGCATGTGGACTCTGAAAAATTGAGGGGAATTAACAGGTTCTTTTGTCATCCCTTTAATTTAGAACGTTACTCATTTCTTCCTGCAGATTCTGAAGTGTGTAGCATGTCTTATGGTAACTCACCATGATTTATTTCTCTGCTTACAGAGTTCTGACTCTTCAGAACAGAAATGGAGTTATGATGCCAGTAAGCGCTTCCTCCCGCTGACCCTGGCGCCCCTGATCATCCATACATTCAAAATAAGATGAAGTTTACATGGCAAGTGGTGATGGAACAGGCACCGATAGGCTTCGATGCAGATGGTACTTATGAAACAAGTTTCCTGATTCACTCAGAAGATGGGACACTGTCTAAGATAACACACACAATACATTTTAACTTATTTTTTATTTTTTTTTTTGTCTTTTTGCCTTTTCTAGGGCGTATGGAGGTTCCCAGGCTAGGGGTCTAATAGGAGCCATAGCCGCCAACCTACGCCACAGCCACAGCAACATGGGATCCAAGCTGCATCTGCAACCTACACCACAGCCCACGGCAATGCTGGATCCTTAACCCACTGAGCAAGGCCAGGGATCAAACCCGCAACCTCATGGTTCCTAGTCGGATTCGTTTCCGCTGCACCAGGACAGGAACTCCCTGGTTTCCTTTAATTATCAGTAATCTTTTGATGTTCCCACTACGTCTACGTTGCAAAAACTCCTACACGTCCTGGCTCCCTCTTTACCTCTTCAAAACGGCCCCTCGGAGTTGTCGGAGATGTTGTGTCCAGGCTTAAGTCCTTAGAAAGTCCACCAGATGGTCAGGGGGATGCCTGGCCAGACTTTATTCCCACATTTATCCTGCATGAACAACCAGGACCAGCGTGTGTACCAGTTTCAGGATGAGTCTGAGACATGCTCTGCCAGCCGCTAAAAAAATGTCTCTTTCTTTATGGTCTTTTTCGGGCCGAACCTGTAGAATATGAAAGTTCCAGGCTAGGGGATGAATCCGGGCTGCAGCTTCCGGCTTATGCCACAGCCACAGCAACGCGGGATCCGAGCCGCATCTGTGACCTACACCGCAGGCTGCAGCAACATTGGATCCTTAACCCACTGAGCGAGGCCAGAGATCAAACCTGGATCCTCATGGATACTTGTAGGGTTCTTAACCTACTGAGCTACAATAGGAACTCCCAAAATATGCAAAAACAAAAAAGGAACAGAAAATATATCCCATCAATTGCTGTCGGATACCCTGCAAATCTCAAATGACAGGGGAAATGGAAAAAAATACTTATACATTTTCTGGTCATGATTTGCAATATTAATAAAACCTTTATTAGGTTGTGAATGGAATGAAATAGAATTTTTTTTTTGTCTTTTCTAGGGCCACACCCACAGCATATGGAGGTTCCCAGGTTAGGGGTCTAATCAGAGTTGCAGCTGCCAGCCTACACCACAGCCACAGCAACGTGGGATCTGAGCCACGTCTGCGACCTATACCACAGCAACGCCGGATCCTTAACCCACTGAGTGAGGCCAGGGATTGAACCCACAACCTCATGGTTCCTAGTCAGATTTGTTAACCACTGAGCCATGACGGGAACTCTTAGAAATTTTTTTTTAAACAAATACCTTACTAGTAAATTTGGTCAGGAACTAACTAGAAGGCTAACTAGAACGGATAGAAAACTTATAGATCTTTTTTTTTTCTTCTGATCGAAGAAGTCAGCTTTAATGTATACAAATAAGAGAACTAGGCAGCATATGTTCTTCGCTGGTTTAACAACTGGGACACCCAGGCCTAGCTCTGCCCTGCAAGCAAAGAATGACCTGCAGCTGAGGTCAGTCTGTCCTGGCTTTGGGACCAGACTGACCTCAGCTGAAATTCCGGCTGACCCCAAGGGATCCCCACTCACTCCCGGGCTTCCTTTCTCCACCAAGAGCATGATCCTAACAGTCATGAAATACTCAGCCAAGAGTCACTGCAAGGATTAAATGAGATATTGTAGCTAAGACCTTTGGCACATCTGAAACACGCAGAAAATTTCCAATTAATTAGCCCTGTGACCTTAGGGCGAGTCAACCTCACCAGGCTTCAGTTCCCTCCAATTCTAAATTCTCCTCAAACAGCCTACAGAGATTAGAGAGAATTGTAATTAGCATATCCACACCAGCCTAATTCTGCTCCTGCTCTGGCTGCAGTTACACTGCCTACATGTAAGTGGCACTGCCAGTCCCAGGGTGGTGCCTAGGGAACTCACCCAGGAAGCAGCGGCCCGTCTTCTTGACAATCCTCCCATCCTTTGTAAGCCCACTTCACTGGGAACGCAACGGCCCACCTCTGACCAGCCCCGAAGGAACTGACCAGGTTGCCAAAATGCAGTGTGAGTTCTCCATATTTCTCTTTGGTTCAGTGACGGGAACAGAAATGACCCCACTTGTGAACAGTACCCACCTGTGGCGGGAAGGAAGGCGACGAAGCTAAGGGTACTCAGGTGCCATGTGTAGCAATTTGCAATGTCAGCCTCTGGAAGCTTTTTGAAGCTAAGGGAATTTTAACTGACCTGAAATTATCAAGATGTGCATGTCGGGAGTTACCGTCATGGCTTAGTGGAAATGAATCTGACTAGCATCCGTGAGGACACAGGTTCAATTCTTGGCCTTGCTCAGTGGGTTAAAGACCTGGTATTGCTGTGAGCTGTGGTGCAGGCCACAGATGTGGCTCGGATCTGGCTTGTTGTGGCTATGACTGTGGTGTAGGCCGACGGCTACAGCTCAGATTTGACCCCTAGCCTGGGAACCTCCATATGCCGAGAGTGAGACTCTAAAAGATAAAAAAAAAAAAAAGATGTGCATGATTGTTGGTAGGAATGTAAGGTGGTACAGGCACTAAGGAGAAAAATATGGAGGTTCCTTAAAAAACTAAAAACAGAGTTGCCATACGATCCAGCAATCCCACTCCCAAAAAGGTGAAAACTAATTCAAAAAGATACACACATCCCAATGTCCACTGCAGCACTATTCACAACAACCAGGACATAGAAGCCACCTAAGTGTCCATCAATAGATGAATGGATTAAGAAGATGCGGTACATATACACAGTGGAATGCTACTCAGCCACATAAAGAATGAAATAATGTCATTTGCAGCAACATGGATGGACCTGGAGATTATCATACTAAGTGAAGTCAGAGACAGAAAGATGAATATCATGTAGTATCATTTATATGTCTAAAAAAAGGATACAAATGAACTTATTTACAAAACAGAAACAGACTCACAGACAGAAAACAAACTTATGGTTACCAGTGGGGAAGGTGGAGGAGGGATATATTAGAAATATGAGATTAGTAGATAGATACTACTATATATAAAATGACAAAAACCTTCTGTATAGCACAATATCTTAAATATAATAGAGAATATCTGAAAAAGAATACACATGAATCACTTTGCTGTACCCCTGAAACTAGCAGAACATAAATCAACCATACTTGAGGAAAAAAAGTGGGTGTGGGTGTGTGCATACACACGCGCGCATATTGCAACAGGAATCCGTGTAATCAGGACGCTTTGCCAGAATGGGTCTTGGGACCTGCTGGCTGACTTCATGTTTCTAGCCAAACATCTGAATCAGCCCTAGTTAAGGCCCATTCATTCAGCAATTTTTTTTGTTGTTTGTTTTTTTAGGGCCACACCCGCGGCATATGGAGGTTCCCAGACTAGGGGTCGAATCGGAGCTGTAGTCGCAGGCCAATATCACAGCCATGCCAGATCCGAGCCACATTTGCGACCGACACCACAGCTCACAGCAACACCAGATCCTTAACCCACTGAGCAAGGCCAGGGATCAAACCCACAACCTCATCGTTGCTAGTCGGATTCGTTAACCGATGCGCCACGACGGGAACTCCCAGCAAGTCAATTTTGCCAAACACAGAGAGCACAAAGATGACTAATCACTGCTTTGACCCGCAAAGATGCTTGTTAAGGCAATAAGGTACAAGCGGTTAAGGCGTCACACTGTGGCCGGGAGGGCGTGCGTGGGGCACGAGCAAAGCATGAACAGTGATAACGGTGAGAGCGGAGGGGGCTGGTGAGGAAGCGTCTGGAAAGGAGGTGACCACTTTTGCGTTTTCCAGATTTGCGTTCCCTCCATGATTAAGGCTGTCTCTGCTCCTCGTTCTAAAGGAAAACACTCGCTCTTGCCCTCTGTCCTAGTGTGAGCCCTCCTGTTTGGGGACGTGACATTATCCACACGCTTAATGTGTCTGGGAAATCGCCTGGCTAAGAACAAGACTGATTTGCTTGGGCCTTTTCAGGGCTCAGCAGGCCCAGACATTAACCTCCTCCCAGGGGGAACCGTGCCAGCCAACAGCTTGGGGTGACCGTGGAGCAGGTGAAATGGCCACTGGCCATGGTCCCCATGCTCCCCCACTAAGTGTAAACAGCAGGTGGGCTTCTCATTGGGCTCCAGTCCAGGCCCCTTTCAGCAGGAGACTGTATGAGCTGGAATGAGGCCCCTTGGAGTGGAGACTATGGAAAGCGGGTGTGGGAATGGGTCTCTCCGCTTGCCCACAACCCACCCAAGCAGCCGGAACACCGCCGTTACGAGCTTCAGGTCCTGTGGGTGGCAGTGGTTCTTAGCTTCCCTATGAATCCACCTGCAGCTCCGTTCAGGGCCCTTTCCACAGGTCCGCAGTGGAACTGGGCAATTTCCAGCAAGCTCCCAGGTGACCACCGCTGCCTCAGAGCATGACTGACCACTGTGCCTAAGGCAAACTTTGCAGAGGATCCCAGTCATGGTCTGAGATTCAGTGCATTCTTTTTCTTTTTGAGCGGGGCTGCACCCGCTGCATGTGGGAGCTCCCAGGCCAGGGATTGGATCGGAGACTCAGCTGCAGCCTGTACCACAGGAGGCAACGTCGGATCCTTAACCCGCTGTGCCCCGCTGGGGATCCAGCTCATGCCGCCATAGAGACATTGCCAGATCTTAACCCACTGTGCCACAGCGGGAGCTCCTAATCTTGCAGCAAAGGTAAAGGCCACGGGTAGAGCAGTACCGTTCTGTCTTGCCAGGACATTTTAAAAGAAAAGGAAAAGGTTTTTGGAGGATGGTTGTGAGATCAGACACTACAGGAAAACGATGTTTGATTAAGGATCACTTTCATCCACTTGCCTGGCTGGGTGGGTGACAAGTGTTCCAGAACGAGGCCTTTATCCCACTGAAGTTTATCCAATCAAGAACGCTAATTTCTCCCCAGAAGTCAACAGCCAACTACATCAGACACAGTTAGGTTCCTTCCCAGACCGGGTCTGGGACTTATCCTTCACACCAGGACGACCCACCCACTACGTTAACGCAGGAGAAGGCGGTTTGACCCGGGACCTAGAGCTACCCCTTCAGCCGGCGAGGAGGTGGCGCCCAGCCCTTGCACCAGGAAACCAGAGGCCTTTTGCCTTCAGCACAGCAGTGGAGTTCTTTGTCTGCTTCTCTCTGCCAGAGTCCCCATGGCTGTTCCTCTTTCTAGCACCTTCTCTGCCTCGCGGGGCCGGCCCGGACCGCTGAGCGCACCTGCCCCTGCAGCTCTGCCCCCTGCAGGTACCCGACGCCCCTTCTCAGCACCTGGGGCCCACGCTCCCTGGAGACCAAGTCTGGTGGTCTGGTGGGCCCAGTGTCTGCCCTGGTCCCGTGCGGGACCGCGGCCAGCTTCCGGGGTGAAGGCGAGTCTGGACCGGGAGGCCGAGATGGACAGTGTCATTCTGCTCGAACCAGCGCGAAGGGCAGCCTACCTGCCTCCGTGGGACTCCGTGGATAAAGCACGTAGGCGCTCAGGAAGGATGCTTTTCTTCGCTTCGTTGTTTCCTCCGCCTGTTTCTCCGGGTCCAGGAACCAGAGGGAGGATCCTGGTTGACCTGTGCGGACGAGGGCGGGGAGGCTGGCCTTCTGACCCCGCCCCACGCCCTTAAAGCCGCACAGCGCTGGGCTCGGGGCTCGGTGGGTCCTTGGCCCCGGCTCCCTGGGGACAGGTCAGAGGCTCAGGACACCAGGAAAGAGTCACAGGTTTCTCCTCCTCACACTCCAGAGATGTGTGACAGTGTGTCAAAGATTTTTTTTTTTTTTGCAGAAAAGGTGACAGAAAAATTATGAATGTGTAAAATTGTAGCTTGATCTCAAGGGTCTAAACCATATGGTTGACTGTAATCCACATGCTTGACTGAAGGTATGGATTTCATAGCATGGCTGTGTGTTATTTTGGGCCAGTTCATTAAAAAAAAAAAAAACGAACTTGTAAGTCCAACAGAGATGGTGGTTTATAAAAATCAGCATGAGGGCTTTGCAAAACCTGGCATTTCTTATGTCCCTGTTTGAGCAGGTTCTCTGCAGGTTCTCTTCTCTGCCCCCTGCTCCCCGCCTCCTTCTTTCTTCTTTGGTTTCTTTTTGAATTTAAATTTTACCAGTATTTCCAGGACTGTCTGTTGACAGAGGTGGTGTTGCCACTTAGGGCCACTTCACTCCAGGTTGAGAATCTCAGGGGATAATGAAAAGCCGGTTTGGCCTCCAGAAAGAATTGAAATGATTTTTGTAAATTTCCCCATCCTTTTTATAAAGGGAAAATGGCAATTTTGCAAATGAAGGACTAAAAAAAAGTCATCCTTGTATCTTTTCTTAACCAAAGGAATTTTAGTCAAATACTGATTTAAGGAAACACATCACATTTCATATCAGCTGGAGAAACTGGTAATATCCACCGTTTTCACTTATAAGTGCCAAAATTCAGTCCTGTTTTCTCGGCCTTATTAAAGTTGAGAACTTTATCACTAACACCTGGATTAAAACTGTAACCACCCAAAGATGAGACAATTAATTAGCCAATGAAAACTTACAGCTGTACACATTTCTTTGGCTCAGAGTTTCCCTGCGGTGCAGTGGGTTAAGGATCTGATGTCGCCACAGCTGTGGCATGGGTTGCCTGGGGAGGAAACTTCCTTATGCCTCAGGTGTGTGTGTGCAGGGAATTTGCACTGAACATATTGACCCCTCCCCTCATCCTCACCTCACCCGCCCCTGCAGGGTTAAGCAGTCATTATTGTTTTAAACATATTTAAATTCCTACCTGGCTTTGGAAAGATAGATATTCCTGAAATGTTTTAGTCTTATACAGTGGTTTTTTTCCTTCTGAGATTCTTGTATCCTTTTGAGAATAAAACATGTAGACCTCATCCTCCATAAAATGCAGTTATGCACAAATGCCCTTAAAATTCTACCAGAGCTTCTGAAACCCAGAAGCCCATGAGGTCAAAGACTCAAGGTCAAGGACTCCCTCACTAGGTACTGACTTTGGCAGGGGAACTGCTCTCTGGAGAGCTGCCTGCTCTATTTCCTGCCTTTCATCCCCCTTAAGTCCAGTGGAGAAAAGCCCCGACTTCCTGCTCTGAAGAGTTACAGCTCATCTCGAAAGGACGAGGGTCAGCTCCATGCACCAGCCGAAGCTGAAAGCCTTGAGAGCTGGTTCTTCCCTAAGCTCCTCCAGCACAGCTGGCCTTGCCCACACGGTGGGTGACAACTCATACATCTGCCTGGTGGCCCAGCCCCCACACTCCCGCCCCCGGCAGCTGGCTCAGTTTCTCTGGCTCATCTCCACACTTGCAAGAGGAAATGTTATTCTCCAAATGCCACATTTCCAGGAGAAAAATATAATCAGTCAGAGATGAGAGCCAGTGGGGAGGAGGCCACTGGCTGCTGTGGGGGCCTGGCTAAGTTCCCGCCTCTGAGCCCAGCAGGGAGTGTAGGGGGCTGGGCGGGCTCACAGGGGTGGCGCAGATAAGGTTCCCACCAACAGGAAGCAGTTTTTACAATCCATGTTGTGTGTCAGCAGCCAAACATGAGTCATCTCATCTAATTGCAAAAGTGCCAGAGTTTCCTGGTGGCTCAGGAGGTTAAGGATCTGGTGGTGTCACTGCTGTGGCTCTGGTTACAGCTGTGACAAGAGTTTGATGCCTGGCCTGAGAATTCCCTTCTGCCTTGGGCAAGGCCAAAAAACAGAACAAAATGCCGAAGCGCATAATCTCCTGTCCCAGGGTCTCAGCTCCCAGGCCCCTTCCTCCAAGGCACCCCTCATCTTCACTGCATTCTGTCCTGTTGCCACCTTGGCTTTTCTTTGTGCCTCTTTGCATGGCCTTAGCTTGCCTACTGCCCGGGGAAGCTCACGGGTGTGGACCCTGGGGGCCTCCTTTACAGAGCAGGAGCTGGAGCTCAAAAAACAGCGGTTAAGATCATTGATTCTATCGTGGTTCTCCTGGGTTTAAAACACACATTCACCCTCTTTAGAGAAATAAGAGTAGGTGTCCTGCAGGGGGCGCCATGCCTCGGAGCTGCCCTTGGTCTTGCAGCGGGCGTTCTCAGGGCCAGGAGAGACAGGAGGGGAGGCGGCTGGCGGTTCTGGGTCCAGGCCCGCCGTCACCCCACGTGGCAGGGGACAGACAGGCCAACAGCGAGTGAGGATGGAGGAGCCACGTGGAGGGAGCGCGGCGCTCCCCACTAGGTCCCACCTCCCCTGCGGCGGGGTGAGGTGCAGGGGAGGAGTCCGGTTCTGCACTGAAATCTGCGTGCAAACGGCGCCCAGCTCTGGGCTGCTGTAAGAATTAAGGCTTCTCACCAGCGAAAGGTCTAGAGCAGCGCCTCGAGGTTGTTGCTGTTGTTCTCACATCAGGGACGGAGGGCGGGAGGAAGACGAAGACAGAGGGACAATGTGCCGGGCCCCCTCCCGGTCCCACTTTGCATACAGCTGGAGCGCGGCCCGAGGTCGAGGGGTAAACACCTCCCCCCCCCCCCCCCCCGCGACAACGGGCCCACAAAGGAGCCACCGCTGGCGAAGCCGCCGGAATAAAGACTCGGGCTGCAGACAGCGGCCGCTGGCCCCATTGTCCCCGCCCCGCAGTCTCTCAATTAACATAACTAACGTGGGAGGCCGAGGTCTTTGTCCACCGCTCACCCAGCCTCAAGTTCATGGGAACCTGGGAAGAGGAAGGCGGTCAGAGTCAGAGGCCAGGGCCGTGCACCGTCACACCAGGGAGAGCATTAGCGCCATTTCTTAATCATTTTCAGAACAAAACCACTTTGCAGCCTCCTTCTTAAGGGCTGGAACGGGCGCGTTTAGCAGCTTAAACAGGCTCCCGAGGAGGCCCGGGAGCCGTGCCCAGGTCACATGGGTGGTGCTGGGCCTTGGTGCCCTGTCTGCTCACAGGTATCACCAGATTCGCTTTCTGTTCCCGGCGGGGGTCACCTGGAGCCTCACCGGCGCCAGGGTGCGGTCTCCTACCTCCACCAGCCTGCCTGAGAGCCAGCTTCCCAGGTGACAGGTGGTGCTGCTTTCCTGGGCAGAGTCACAAGAAGCAAAAACACAACTCAGTAGGAGCACCTGGCCGCCCCCTGAACCGACCTCCAGCCATCGCGAGAACTGAGGCCTTGGCCCTTCTTCCAGTCAGTACCACGGAGAGCAAGTCTGATTCTTTTCCATTTATTCAATTTGTATTCATAGGCAAAAAAAAAAAAAAAAAAAAAGAGAGAGAAAGAGAGCTCCACAGTGCAATTTGTGTTTTCACAAGTGAGTTACATTTGCTCCTGTGTAGCAATTAATGCTCAATTCTCAAGCTGCAATGTGGCAAGGAAGCTCCTAGGAGCCTAAAGACTTCTGCTCTTCATGAAACAGCATTTCCTCAAGAACCTGGCAGGGATGTGGCTTACAGGTGTGCACCTGTGCATCTGTCCTTCCACGCCCTACACAGCCACGCCCTAGCTCCGTCCAAATTCACAGCCTGCTTTTCTTCCTTCCTTCTCTTCCACCCTCCCCCGCAGTATCCCCCCCAGTTCTTTCTTTCTTCCTGACCAGACACATTTATTATCAGCATACATTCACTGAGCTTGCTCATTCAGAGACTCAACAAAGACCAAAACATTGTCCCTTGCTCTCAAGTACTTAACAATCAGGTTGGGGGGGGGGCCAGACACAAAAAATAATCATAACTCAAGCACTTCCCGGGCCAGGCCGTGGAGTCAAGAAAGTCACCTTAATATTCACAGTCAGCCCCTGCTCTTGCTCTCCAGCCACGGAGTCTCCCTCCCGGTGCTGACAGCTCAAGCAGGATGGGCAAATCCAGGAACACACAAATAAATGCATGAAAACATATAGTCCAATCATATGTTCCTGAAAACAGGTTCATTTTTTTTTGTCTTTTTGTCTTTTTCTATGGTCGCACCTGCGGCATATGGAGGTTCCCAGGCTAGGGGTCTAATCGGAGCTACAGCTGCTGGCCTACGCCACAGCCACAGCAACACGGGATCGGAGCTGCATCTGCCATGATGGGAACTAATTTTATTTACTTTTATTTATTAAAACTGTTGTGATTCTGAAGTTCCCATTGTGGCTCAGTGGTTAATGAACCCAACTAGTATCCACGAGAACACAGGTTTGATCCCTGGCCTTGCTCAGTGGGTTAAGGATACAGCGTTGCTGTGAGCTGTGGTGTAGGTCACGGCTCAGATTTGGCGTTGCTGTGGCTGTGGCGTAGGCCAGCGGCTGCAGTTCTGATTCGACCCCTAGCCTGGGAACTTCCATATGCCGAGGGTGCAGCCTCGAAAAAGACAAAAAAAAAAAAAAACCCTGTTGTGATATATATATATATATATATTTTTTCCTTTTTGGTTGCCCTCAGGCACATGGAGTTCCTGGGCCAGGGATCAGATCCAAGCTGGGGTTGTGACCTATGCCACAGCTGCAGCAACACAAGACCCCTTAACCCACTGTGCACAGGGCTGGGGATTGAACCCGTGTCCTGACGCTGTATAGATGCTGCCAATCCCTTTGAGCCACAATGGGAACTCCCTGTTGTGTTATTTTATTTTTATTTTTTAACATGTGGAAATTCCTGGGACAGGGATTGAACCCGTGCCACAGCAGTGACAAAGCCGGATCTGCAACTGCTAGGCCACCAGGGAGCTCTAGTGAAATTCATTCTAGATTGCTTTTTTTTTTTTTTTCAGTGCAGAGAGGGACCTGACAGAGAATCAGAAGCAAGGAAAGTACCTTCATTTGGTAATGACCCTGATGAACCGATTTATTTGGTCTGGATTTTCACATGTGGATTTTCTTCGAGTTCACGGCTCTAACATCCAAGAGAACACACCGGAAGGCAGGACAAATCTTAGACATCTGGAAGCCAGGTCAGAGACCTGCCTGAGTGACTGCATTCCTGTCGGGCATTTGGTGAAAAGCTTTTTTCTTTTTCAAGGTTTCTCCTTCCAGAAACTGGTCCCGATTGGGCCTGCGAGGGGTCAGGCCCCCCCAATTCCAGAGCTGACAGGAACACAGGCAGTATTCTGTAAAAGTCCACTAACAGCACACCTGCTGAGTCCACTCATATGAGGTTCAGAAGCTGCAGAGCTGGTCTGCGCGGCGGCCGGGAGGTCAGGGGAGGTCAAGGCCATCCACAGCAGAGCCTGACAAGTGCCTTAGAGTCTGACACCAGCCCACCTGGGATGGAGGGACGAGGGTGACCACTGGAGCTGGGACGCAAGGGACACGGGGGGTTCAGGCCTCTGTCCCCGCTCGGCCCTGGGCAAGTCCACCAATGATCCTGTGTGCCCCCTCTGTGACGTGGGCGGGGACATCCCGACTGTGGGTGGCAGTGAGTGTAGCCGAGGGGCCAGGAGGTGCTGAGGGCACTCCCAGAGGGCCTGAGACGCCACTTCCAGATCCTGTGAAGCGTAGTCCTCAGCTGGCACCCCAGTTACCTTTGAAGAGCCTCCAAATGGCCAGTCGTAGAGCCTGGAAAGCTGAGGGCCTATTGAGTCTCCTTGAGAAGAGGCTGCAGGAGGCCGGGACAGGAGGGCTGGCGAGGGCGGCTGGCCGTCTGCAGGCACCCGGCTCCCAGGATTGCACCCTTCCTTTTGGCCCCAGTTGGGGGAAACGTCACTGAGTTCATCTCAGGACCTCGCATCTATGCTCCCACCCTGCTGACAACCTCGTTCTACAGAGGAGAGGAAACCCAGGCTTCAGCTGGGATTTTCCTAATTCACAGCTCCTGAGCAGCAGGACCTGCAATTACAACCAAGATCTGCTGAAGTCCAGGGCCTTTTCCTGATTACAGTCAGCTGATGGGCTGAGCTGGCTTCGCGTCCCCAGGCAGACGAGCTGCGTCACCCCCGTCACCCTGTCTCCAGCGGCCCTGCTTCCATCTGCAGCCTGGGAGGAAATTGAGTTTCAGTCTGAGGCCGGTTATTAATCTCAGCATCGTTAGCAGCAAAGTCACAGCAAGCAAGGAGTAAGCCCTTTTTGCTTCCTGATCTGTAAGTGCTCAGTCAACCATCGATCAATAGGGATTTTTATCTTAAGGTCAGACCGGCAGTTTCTGCCGCTGGAGCCGCACAGGACAGCCCGTCGCCATCCAGGCCTCCAAGCCCCCACCCACCGCCACTGGAGCGTCTTCCGGTGACCGGTGCCCAGGAGCTTTTGCTACAAAGTGGTTTATACATGATCGCAGCTCCATCTGTGTTGCGTTCAAGCTGGCTGACAAGAGCATTCAAGGAGCAGGTGCTGTGCGGAAGGAACTACTATGGTCAAAGGACGCCAGGTGATAAAATACAGTAAAAACTGCCCCTGCAAATGAGGCACAAAACCTGTCGGGTCTCTCTCCTCCAATTTCTTTTCTTTTTAGGGCCGCACCCAGGCATATGGAGGTTCCCAGGCTAGGGGTTGAATCGGAGCTGAAGCTGCTGCTCTATGCCACAGCCACAGCAACGCCGGATCCTTGGCCCACTGAGCGGGGCCAGGGATTGAACCCACGTCCTCATGGATGCTAGTTGGGTTCGTTAACCACTAAGCCGCGACGGGAACTCCACCCTCCTCCAATTTCTTAGGCACTTCCCTGCCTCCGGGGATCAGGACCAAGTAGGGACCATCACTACAGCGTTAAGATACTCTTTTTTTCGCCACCTCTTAGCATATGGAGTTCCTGGACTAGGTATCAGATCTGAGCCACAGCTGCAACCTCGGCCACAGCTGTAGCAACATCGGATCCTTTAACCCACTGTGCCAGGCTGGGGGTTGAACCTGCGTCCTGGTGCTGCAGAGACACCGTGGATCCCGGTGTGCCACAGCGGGAACTCCAAGACACTCCTTCTTGACTTCTGAGTAAATCTATTCTGAGGACAGAGTGATGGCTGATTCCCTTGCAGAGAAAATCATCGTTGTTTTCTGTGGACCTTCACCCACCCATGGGCTTCACCCCCACAAGGAGCTGCCGAGACGCTTAAGCACAGAGCTGGCAGGTTCCGCCAGGACTTGGGGACCTTGTTTGAGGTCGCTCTGAGGGGGGTCCCTGGGCTGGGCCGGTGCCCCAGGCCTCAGCAGGCACACCCTGACCTAGCAGACAGGCAGGCTGCTGATTGTCATGGCAACAGGATCCCACCCCCTGCAGGGTGGGGTCCAAGATGAAACAGGCCAGGCAGCTGCTAAGCTTGCATGGGGGGTGGGGGCACGGGGGGCTTAGCAGTTCCCAGTTTCAAGTAGCTGTATAACATACAGCACTTTTTTCCCCTCACGAAGGGGAAAAAAATCATAAGATGGTGATGATGAAGAATACTGCACAAATGGCAGAGAAAAGGAAAGGTGACAGGAAAACCTGAAAGGGACCTGGTATAGCGTATTAATAACAAATGCCTGGAGTAGTGGGAAAACCTTCTGGTGCAATTTAAATTCCTGCCCAGGGAGAAAAGGCAAAGGCAAAAAAGAACCTGGCTCTTTTGAGAGAAAGGAAATGAGAGTCTGAGGCAGCTCTTCTGCCTGCAGCCTGGGGCAATGAGTGACCGGGAGGGGCCGGGAGTGACCTTGACGATGACAACGCCAGGCCTGTGTTGCAAATGAAAGGGCCGCGCAGGCAGCATCCAGGGCTCACCAGCAGTTTTGCATCAGCACTGGCGAGGGCTGGAGATTTTTCACTGCCTTGAACTTCCTATGAAATCAGACCTTCCCTGCAACGTGGCAACGGCTTTAATTTAAATGGCCGTTTCAAGTAGTTATCACAAATATTGCCAGGCACAAAATGCAAAAAACTGTCTGGCTGGTTTTGAACACGTTTTTTTTTGCTTTGTTGTTAGGCCAAACCTGCAGGTGTTCCTGGCTTTTATCAAATCTGTTCTCCAAGTGGTCGCTCTTATCCACCAGGTGAAAGAGACTGCAGGGGACCAGGTGGGTGGGTAACAGGCTGTTGAAGTAAGAGGACTCTCGAGGTGGCCTGATCTGCTGGGAGTTGCAGACACGGGGCCCTGAGTGCGAGGGTCACCCCTGTCAGTCTGCAGCCCTCCTGGCTCTCACACAGCCTCATCTGAAAGGCCTAACTCTTGAGTAACGATGACCGATATTTACTTTATAAACTCATCTGAGTGAATCAACCTTACTGTTTCCCAAGCGGTGAAAACAACGCCAAGCTTGTGCTCAGTGCCAGGCTGGGCTCATTTTAAAGCAAGTCATTAGCCAGATAAGAACCTTTCTTGCTCTGTCAATAGATCACGTGGACCACATTTGAAGGAATGCCTCATTCTAGAAGTTGTTCCCAAACATTGTGAATTTCTTTGGAAGATGCAACAAAAGAGCTGTCCAGTAAAACACAGTCACATTTTTCTTGCATTGAGTTTAACTTATCCCCTCCTTGTTTCCTGGAAACAAGTCCTGGCAAGCCCAGCTGCCAGCAAGGAAGAGCTCACCATTTCTGATTTTCTCCCCGAGGCTCATCTGCTCAAAGACACTGGTTTTTCTGGTACCATGAGTTAGCATTTAGACTTCTAGAAGAATGCTTCAGGAGAGTGTCCAGCATATACAAAGAGTTTCTCCAAATCAATAAAAGACAACTCGATAGAAAAATGGGCAAAAGATGGGGAAAAAACTCATCGAAAATCCAATGAAATAACATACCCATCAGAATGGATAAAATGAATAAAAGGCCATTAGGTTGTTATTATTGTAATTGTCATTAATAATTATATTTAGTTATTTAAATATTTGAATTATTTTAATTATTTTTATGAAATAATAGGTTATTTTTATCTTAGTAACATTAAATGCTAGCAGCTTACAGAGCCACTGCTGTACACATATGCTGTAAACTGGTACCAGTCCTGTGGGAAACTTCTTCACTGGTATCGATAAGGGTGGATGTGTGTATACCCCGTGACCCAGCAATCCTACCCTGAGCGTTCCCAACAGGAGTGCACAACTGTGTCCACCAAAAGAAAGAGCAAGAATATCCGTATCAGCCCTATGCTGAGCAACCCCAAGCTATGCAGATGTCCATCTGCACAGAATAAATGACGGTTTACTCACACAACAGATGATCATACACCGCGAGCAGGAACGTGCCCGGACTTAACTGCAACAACACAGAGTCTCATCACTGCTGAGTGGAGGAAGCGAGTACAAAAGAACAGCTTACAAATGATTCGTTTATGTAAAGTTCAACACCCAGCACACTGGCTCTGGCCTTAGCAGTTAGGACAGTGGGTCAGAGGGGACTTCTGAGGTCTTTGAGTCTACTGTTCCTTGTCCACTTTGAGAAAAGCTGACCAGCTCTACAACTTATGATTTGTGTCCTTTTCAAAACGTATGCTATATTGCAATAAAAATGATTAAAATAGAATGACACAGAAACAAACCAGAAAATCTCCAGGAAGGCCTGCGTTCAGTCCAGTCCATGGACACCCCCCCCATCCTGTCCCTGTGGCAGCCCCCCCAGCTCCTAAGAGACCAGGAATGACCTTTTTCTCAGCACCTGCCCCTTCTCTCCTCTTTCTCCTGTTTACCCCTCTGTGGCCTCTACAAGCACTGTCTCTGCCTGACCCCAACTGCCAAGGGGAGAAAACAGAGGAAAGCTCATATCCACTTCTTACACCCTAAACCTAATCATTACCTCCCATGATCCTATAGCCAGAGAAGTCCTGTCTCACCTCCAGCTGGCCTAAGTTAGATCAGACTGGCCAGGTGTCCTTGCCAAGGTTACATACTTACAAAATTCGTGTGGGCATCCACTTGAACTTGCCCTTTTTCTCCTCCTCAGAGAAGTTTTTGTACTTCTGGCCTTTTTGTTCCTTGCACTGTACCTGACGTTGAAGTGACCTCTTTTTTAAACTCCTTCCCCAGTCTCACGGGGGCTGTGCCACTTTGTGGAAACCAGTCCCTTTGCTCACCTCCCTTTCAGGCTTCTCTGAATTCCTTACCCATCAACCTGTCACCAGCGGCCCCCACTCCTTTCCTTAACTGGTCCTTCAATATGTGTCCACAGCTGTGAGTCACCATCTCTGAGTATGGTCTTGTGGCTACAACTGAAAAAGCAAATGCCGCGTAGGTCTAGTGAACAAAATACAGCTTTTTCTCCCCTCAGTTATGCCTAGATAAAAAGCAAATGCACTTTACCAAAAGAATTATATTTAAAACTATTATTTACTCTGTCTACCTCTAACACGTTTTTATGCTTAAAAACATCTTCAGCCTTTGATTCTGGAAAATTCCCGAGTTCAAGCCAAATTCATTAGGTCTGTTCAAAGTATTGCTAAAAAGTAGGGCATACGTTTTAAGATTTACATTCCTCTCCTATATTATACCATATATTCAAATGATCCTTTTAGATCATGTACGCCTTGTATATACAGTGGAAAACCTGAAAATAATAAAGACTCTAATTTAGAAACAATTGTGCAATTTGCAAACTATGTTATTTTCACCTGCAGTATTTTTATCAGTACTCTGGCTCCCTCTAATGGACAGTTTGCATCACTGCAGAAGCCCTTAAGCGATTATATTGGGACCACAAAAGCTATTTCATTGTATTAATAGGCTATGTGGTTTCCCAAGAGATCTGGAGTGGCTTAATATAGACACTAAAGTAAAAAAAAAAAAAAAGGAAAAAAAATTAGAAATTCAGGCTTAAAGTGCACTCAACCACATCCCTCCACTAAAGGTAATGATGGATTCCCTAAGAGGTTTCCTAGGGTGACACCCTGCTAGCTGAAGGCATGACATCAAGGTACAGTGAAGACAATTCCCAGAGGTCAAGCCTGCAGGTTTCTTGATCTGTTTCTCGTATGAGCTGTCTCCACTTGGGGAATAACAGGGAAGAAGGGAACGGAGACTTTGGCTTGTGAACTATGCGCCCAGAAATCTTTTGATAAAATTGAGCAGCGGATATGTGAATTTTAACAGCTTGAAATGTGGGTAACTGAGCAGCTGGTTAAGAGCAATCATCTGTTTGAAAGCACCAAGCAGACAGGAAGGGTGCCTCCACTTGTGGTGCAAAGGAAGATGCCTCATGGAAGTGCTAGACTGCAGGGTGGCAGGCACCCTTTGCACCCAGTGTTTGCACAACCACTGAATCTTCCAGGTTTTTCTAAAACAGGGTGAAGGAAGTTATTTTCGTATGAGTCATGGGGGGGCTGGAGAAGGGAAGTGACAAGAAAGAGCAGAAACAGAGCAGCCACCTCTGCCTTGCCTCTCCTTTATCCTTCACAATCCCATCAGCCTACTTCTGGAGCCAAGAAGAAGGGGTTAGGACTCAGCGAAAGGATTTCCCTTGTTTTTTCCTATATTTGCAGCTTTAGGTGTCACATTTGGGGCCAGGATCTATTTTGAGTTAGTTTTTGTACAGAGTGAGATGTATAGATTGAGTTTTTTTTTTTTTTTTTTTTTTTTTGGCATGTGATCTCTAACAGCTTTTTATTTTTTTCTAGGGCCGCAAGTCCAGCATATGCAAGTTCCCAGGCTAGGGTGTCAACTGGAGCTGCAGCTGCCGGCTTACACCAGAGCCATGGCAACACCTGATCAGAGCTGCATCTATGATCTACGCTGCAGCTTGTGGCAATGCTGGATCCTTAACTCACCGAGTGAGGCCCGGGATCAAACCCACATCTTCATGGATACTAGTTAGGTTTGTTACCGGGGAGGCACAATGGGAACTCCCCTTTGCCTTTTTTTATGGCTGCACCTGGGGCACACGAAAGTTCCTGGGACAAAATTTCTTTTGGGGTGAAAAATACTACAAAAATTCAATCGCCATTTATTGTTAGTAAATAAAAGTACAGTTTTTATATTTTGTATCTTGTGATCTAAGCTAATAGTTTTGTTATAAATTCTTTGCGAATTTCTACAGACAATTATGCTACCTACAAATAGAGATGGTTTTGTTTTTTTTTTTTTTCTTTTTGGGCTTTTTTGTCTTTTTAGGGCCACACCCAGGGCATATGGAAGTCCCCAGGCTAGGGGTTGAATTGGAGCTGTAGCTGCTGGCCTACACTACAGCTCATGGCAATGCCGGATCCTTAACCCACTGAACAAGGCCAGAAATCAAACCCATGTCCTCATGGATAGTAGTCGGGTTCATTAATCACTGAGCCACGATGGGAACTCCGGTTTTTACCTATTTCATTTCTTTTTCTTGCCCCATTGTATAATCACTGAGCCACAATGGGAACTCCGGTTTTTACCTATTTCATTTCTTTTTCTTGCCCCATTGTAGGCCAGGACCTTTAGTATGTTAAAGAAAATCTTTGCCTTGTTCCTAATTTTAGAGGAAAAGTGATCAGTCTTCCACCTTTAAGTATGAAGGTAGCAGTTTCCTTCCTTTTTAAGGCTGAGTGATGGTCAACCGTAAGTATATAACACAGAATGGAGCTTCTGCTGTGGTGCAGCGGGTTAAGTACCCAAGTGCAGCGGCTTGGGTCACTTCAGAGGTGCAGGTTTTATCCCTGGCCTAATACAGTGGGTTAAGGATCTGGCACTGCTGCAGTTGTGGTGTAGGTCACAGCTGTGGCTCTGATTCTATCCCTGGCCTGGGAAGTTCCATATGCCACAAGTGTGGCCATAAAACAAACGAAAATCCACAGAACACATCTTGCTTACTCATCTATCAATGCGGACATGGGTTAGTGCCATCTTTTGGCGATTTTGGATAATGCTGCTATGAACATAGATGTACAAATATCTGAGTTCCTTTCACTTCCTTGGGGCATATCCCGGAAGCAGAATTGTTGGATCATACGGTAATTCTATTTAATATTTTGAGGAATTGCATATACCACTTTCCACAGTTACCAACACATATTGCAACTTTTTTTTTTTTTGGCCTTTTTGTCTTTTTAGGGCCGCAGCCAGGGCATATGGAGGGTCCCAGGCTAGTGGTCCAATCAGAACTACAGCTGCCAGCCTACGCCACAGCCATGGCAACAGAGAATCCGAGCCATGTCTGCAACCTACACCATAGCTCACGGCAATGCTGGATCCTTAACCCACTGAGTGAGGCCAGGGATTGAACTTGCAACTTCATCGTTCCTAGTTGGATTCACTTCTGCTGCGCCACGACAGGAAATCCCACATAGTGCAAATTTTCCACATCCCTGATGACCCTTGTTCTTCTGGTAACAGCCATCCTCATGGGTATGGTTTTGAGTTGCATTTCCCTAATGACTGCTTTTCTGCCCATTTTAAAATTAGCTTTTTTTTTTCATGGTTGTATGGATAGTTTTTGGCTTATTGACTTCATTATTTTTATTTATTTTGGCCGTGCCTGTGGCATATGGAAGTTCCTGGCCAAGGGTTCAGACCCAAGCCACAGAAATGACCTGAGCCCCTGCAGTGACACCAGATCCTTAACCCAATGAGCCACAAGAGAAATCCCCAGTTTTATGTTCTTAACCTCATTTATTCATGCTTCATCTTTATTTCCTTCCTTCTGCTTGCATTGGACTCATTTTCAACACACATATGCCCTGGTGCCATGACAGGCCGAGGGGGGAGGCAGCCGTCCAACATTGAGGGGAGGGCGTGGTGGACATCTGTAGTCTGTCCAGCCTGGCTGAGGGCAGAGCCAAATGGAAGTGGACCCCGTCTTTGGCCTCATTTTCTTCCCAAACCATTTTCTTACCTATTTTCATGATTCCCTTCCAGGAAGCTGACATTCTGCCGCTCAATTCAAAATCGAGCTATTTATACCTGCAATGCGGTTACACTGTGATGGAAATTCAAACTGACCAGTTAGTCATACTAAAATCTTTTGTTCCATATGATGGAGTGAAAAGTTGTTTTCAGAGTTAAAGGGCATTTCATCAAGGTGAACCGAGAGGCCCTGAAGTAACCATGAGCTGGAGGAGCTGACCCTATAGGCAGAGCTGATGACCTCATAGTCCGGGCAGGTCTGAGACACACACTGAGGCTAGTCTCCACCAGAGCTTCAGTGCCGGACAAGCCTGCCTGGACAGTACCTCTTACTTGTCTTTTATTTTTTTTAATTTATTTTTTTGTTTTTTAGGACCACTATGGAGGCATATGGAAGTTCCCAGGCTAGGGGTCGAATCGGAGTTGCAACTGCTGGCCTACACCACAGCCACAGCAACGCAGGATCTGAGCCGTGTCTGCAACCTACACCACAGCTCACGGCAATGCTGCATCCCCAACCCAGTGAGCGAGGCCAGGGATTGAACCCTCATCCTCATGGATACTAGTTAGATTTGTTTCTGCTGCACCACAATGGGAACTTCTTGTCTTTTAGAAAGCACACTCTTCCATATAATGAAACACACTCCCATCTTAATCGTAAGCATTTGCCGAGCTGTCTTTTGAAAAGTTTGCGATTTTTTAAGAGCAAGAAACCTAGTAAAACTTAGTGATTCTACTGCTGGTCTTGCCTATCAAGCCTTAACCTGCAGCCCTGCATCAGTCAACACGTGATTTAGTCTTTGCTGCTCCAGGCTCCTGCTGTCTCTGATGGCACCAAGAAATTTCCGCCCATGTGTGTGGGGGGTCCTGTTTATAACAGTGGATGGACTGGGGCTGGTTTATGCTATTCTCAGCTCGTCCAACAGGGTTAATGATTTCAGCCCACGAAACAGGGTGGACCTGTCTGGAAATGGAATAAATCCATCAGGCTACAGAGACAGAGTCCGAGAACCCTTTTTAGGAGTAAATAAATTCATGGGAACCAGACATGCTGCAGGTTTTGGGTGAGTACCGACGGTTTAATCAGATCCCAGTAACTGCCTTGCTGCTACTGGAACGGGCTTAAGCCAACATTTCCAGGGAGTGCCAAGCCTTCAGGAAATAATAACCCACTAAGGGAGCAGCACATTCTTTCCTCTGGGTCTGCTCTTTCCAGAGGGTCGTTCTGGTTCCAAACGAGCAGCGTGAGAACACCCTGCTCCCCCGCCCCTTGCCACCAGTCAGTGGCCCACGCATTCCTGAAGGCCGCTCCCCCACACGGGCTGGGCTTCTCCTTCTCCGTTTCCAGGCTCTGAATCCAACTTTCTGAGATAGAAGCTCTGCCTGTGCCCCGTGCGGGTCCGTCTGCTGCGCCGGATGCCGTTTCCTTAAGGGCAAGGGCTGGCCTTCTACCTCGGCCACATCCCCACAGCACCGGGCACAGGGCCTTGCTCACAGCAACCACGCAAAAAACCTGACCTTCGCTGACCACGGCATCTCGGCGTCAACAGAGCCTGTATGTGATGTCCTGACCCACCCCCAGCCGCACTGTGTGGCCTCGTCACAGCTTCTCGGCAATAAATCGATAAGACAAGTACCTTTCTCCCTGGTCACGAAAGTCACTTGTGGACAAAACAAACAAACAGCTACCTTTAGGTAGTTTTACAGCTTGAGGCAAGCAAGACAAATCTCTTGTTTCGTTGTGTCACCAAATAATATTCACCCCTCGGTTTCAATATTCAAAACTTTAAACTCTTAGTTAAATAAAACCACCTACCAACTTGAGAGAGTAGCTTCCAGGATCCAGGAGGCAGGAAACGGCAAGCGTGGAGAGTCACACCCGCAGACGAACCCTGCTGCTCCTCGCTGCATCCACAGGCATTTCGGTCACTACTCTTCTTTTGGCCGCACCTGCAACACGTCAGAGTTCCCCAGGCCAGGGACTGAACCCACATCACAGCAACGACAACACCGAATCCTTGACAGCCAGGCCACCACTATGAATCCTCTAAGTTCACTATCTAGTTCACAAACTAGAAATGTGATTTTGTGGTCATAACAAAATCTACAGAGCTAGGTCTTCAGTGATAGTTTCCTGTATTTTCTTAGATTCTGTTCCTGTCCATCTACGAGGACAAGTGAAAATTCGTTTTACACCAGCCTCTACTCAGTTTCTGTGACAATCAAGGCGGACACAAGTCTAGAACAGTGAGCTATAAAAACATGTTACTTACAAATGCTGTTAAAGGGAGAGTTCCCTTTCAAAACTGAGAATTAACTGAGGTTCAGCTCATCCCACGAAGCCCAGTGGACCACCATGCATAAGAACCATGCGCATAATCAGTGTTGAATAACCGGCCCCTAAAAACTGTGCAGGATAATAGTATAGAAAATTAAATACCTTAGTTCTTCTATTACGAAACTCTACTTATTGGAGGAAAAAACCTACAGGTGTACAAGAAAATGAGAGAACAAAATTTAAACTGAGAGTTAGAAACCACAATGAGACTTTCTGCAAAGCTAACCTTCAGGAGTTCCTGTTGTGGCCCAGTGGCTTAAGGCCTCGACATAGTCTCTGCAAGGGTGTGGGTTCCAGCCCTGGCTTTGCTCAGTGGGTTAAGGATCCGGGGTTGCTGTGAGCTACAGCATAGGCTGCAGATGTGGCTCGGATCTGGCATTGCTGTGACCAGATTTAACCCCTAGCCCAGGAACTTCCATATGCCTCTGGTGTGGCTGTAAAAAAAAAAAAAAAAGCCAAACTTCAACTCCAGAACCATTCAACTCAACAAGAGGAAACATTTGTTAAGAGTGCAGCTGATGGGCAGAAACGCAGGAAGACTGGGCTGTAAATAGGACATGTCACAGATGTCCATGGTAAGCAAGAGATCTTTCCTTGAACTCATCTCTGAGGCTCTGATTCCTGAGGCCACTCCAGACACTAGTCCCCTAAAGGCCGGGGAAACAGACACGAGGAGGTGGTTTTGAACACAGGGACTGGGTACATGGAACTAGCCGCACCACTGTCACCACGCAAAGCTAGAAGAGGGAAGGCCAGGAACAGTGACAACCTGGAGGAGGCATGCATTTGTGCGGGGAGCCGGCTCGCGGTGCTAGGTGGCCCTCTGGTGGGTGCAGCCAGGCTGAGCTGAGGGTCCAAAGGAAGCGGAAGCTGGAGCCACTGGTTAGCTGTCACTGCAGGGGGCAGAGAGGCAGGGAACAGCAAGCACATCCTTTCTCCTCTCCTTCCGGTGCCTCGAGCTCCTCCCAGCGGCAGGTCTAATGGGACAAGCAGCGACTTCGGCAGGTGTCCCCAGAGCCTAAGCCCTGGCATCAAAGGCAGAGCACAGAGGCAGGTGGAAGTGAAACGACAGATCAATAATCAATCACAGTCCAGGACAACTTGGTGGGTGGTAAACGGCACATGCATTGAAAAGAGCACGGTCTTGAGGACACTGTGTGTAAACACGTACGTTTAACCATTTCAAGTGTACAGCTCAGTGGCATCAAGCACGTTCACACTGTTGGACAACCATCTCCACCATTCTTCTCCATGACGTTTTCATCTTCCAAACCGTCCCAGGTAAGCACCAGGCCCCCATCTCGCCCTCCCCCCAGCCCCCCCGCACCCACCGGGCTCTCTCTGCAAGTGACTGCTCTGGGCCCCGCATATGCATGGAATGAGTCTCTGTCCTTCTGTGACTGGCTTGTTTCACTCAGCACGATGTCCTCAAGGTCTGTCCACGCTGCAGCCTGGGTCAGAAAGTCCTTCCTTTCTGAGGATGAATAGTGTTCGGTTGTACGGGTGGCCCACATTCTGTTACCCAGTCATCTGTTGATGGACATGGGGTTGCTGTCACTCTCAGGCCATTGTAAATAAAGGTATGAGTGCTAACGTAGAGCATCTGTTTACGTCTCGGCTTTCAAGTACAGACCCAGGAGTGGAACTGCTGGGTCATGTTGTGGTTCTATGCTTAAACCTTTTGAGAAACTTATCAAAACATTTTCTGTGGTGGAGGAAGGTATATTTTTCTCATCCAAGACACTCACGAGATTCAGATGTGGGGTTCCGGGAGCATACCGTCAGACAGGCAATTTCTAACTGCACAAGGAATCATGGCAACTCAGCTGTCATTCATAAATACAAAATTTTATTTGCACGTCATTAGTGTAGAAAGACCACAATGCTTCTCACATCACAACACGCGAGACACGCCAAGTTATTCGGATACAGAAGGACTTGTTTACCTTGACTAAACAAACGGTGCAGTTTAATAAAAGATATACCAAAGAGAGAGTTCACAAATTCAGGATCAGACGAGGGAGGGAAAAAAAAAAAGAACACAGTCTAGGTTTAATAGGAATAAGCTTCGCCATCAAAGGGAGAAGTTTTATCATTACAAAGTCATATACGGTGTTTAGGCAAATACATGTATGTTCTTTGATATAGTAAAACGTATCTCTTTAAAATTCCTTTAAACAGGATTTGTTTGGGACAGCAGCGTTCTTTTTAAATCTTCTATAGTTTCAAAAACATTTCCTTATTGAGTCTCTGTAGTTCTTAAAAGCATAGGGTGCGTCCGTTAGGAAAACCAGAGAGATTCTGCAGCCTCAGGACCAGGTGCTACCCTCTAACTAGTCATATTCTACCATACGTGACATGAATAAATAACCTTCAAGACGGCTCTGAATGGAGCTCTGCTTTATGGGAAACACTCCAATACTTCAAAGATGCTACAGCTGGGAGAAATGTAAATTAAGAAAAAGCATTCAAGATAGCGCCCCCCCCAAGTCTTTAGTTTTACAAATTTTCTTTAAACGGGAAGCAAAGCACCACGTTCTTTCTTATCAGAATATTTTCTGTCCTCATAACACAATTAACAAGGACAATTATATTATTTATTTCAAGAAACATTATAGCTCTCATTTCTCCTGCTCTTCATATTAGAAGTACTACCTTTCCCAGTGCACCCACACGAGGCACTGGGATCATGAGTGAAATAAAATAATTTGGAGGGAAACAGGTCATTTATAACCCCGACTTACCCAGGACTGCATATGTACAAGTTAGTGTATAGCTCTGACTTGGATTACAAAGTGCGAGAGGAAATCGTCAAAATGATTGTAGTGCAGGATGGGACCTTGCCCCTTTCCGGGGGTTGTTCCCACTTTGTCTCCAAAGAAGCAAATCAACAGCATCGGACGTGCGGCCTGGGCGGAGGCAGTTCCGGCGGGACCTCAGGCTCCGGCTGCAGCGAGAGGATGCTGTTGGACAGCTCGTTCCTCAAAAGATCCAGAGGCATCTTGAGGGTAAAGAAAAGAGGCAAACACGTTTCCACCCAGCGGTGTGTATGTGAATACTCTGCTAACCATACAGGGAGAGAAGACCAATGTGGTTCCTTTCTTCTTCTTAGGGCCGCACGTGCGGCATGTGGATGTTCCCGGGCTAGGGGGTGAATCGGAGCTGCAGCTACCGGCCTACGTGCACCACAGCCACAGTAACGTCAGATCCAAGCCGCATCTTCGACCTACACGGAAGCTGGTAGATCTTTAACCCACTGAGCCGAGACCAGGGATCTAACCCACATCCTCACGGACACTATGTTGGGCTCTTAACCTGCTGGGCCACAGTGGGAACGCCAAAGTGTTTTTTAAAGAAAACTCTCCCATCACCGGAGTTCAATTAAGACATTGAAATATTAAGCTGACTTTGCTGTCCAGAAAGAAACTAATGCAACATTGCAGATCAACTACACTTCAATTAAAAAAGAAAAATTAAGCCAAAACGTAAGAACCAGCTTTAGGGAGCTTCAACCACCACACAAACACTGTCCAGCCAATCACACAGCCTCGTACAGAAGAGCTCACAGAGACCTCATAAACATTTAGTTTCACAGTCCAGGATAAAAGAAACTTAATGTATCAAAAAACGAAAGGAATTCCCATTGTGGCTCAGTGGAAATGAATCTGACTAGCATCCACGAGAATGCAGGTTCGATCCCTGGCCTTGCTCAGTGGGTTAAGGATTTGGCGATGCCATGAGCTGTGGTGTAGGTTGCAGGCTCGGCTCGGATCTGGCATTGCTGCGGCTGTGGTGTAGGCCGGCAGCTGTAGTTCTGACTCCACCCCTAGCCTGGGAACCTCCATATGCTGCAGGTGTGGCCCTAAAAAGACAAAAAAAAAAGAAGAAGAAGAAAAAAGAAAAAAATGGTGCTGCCTTCTCAGGGGTTCTACCATTACTTAAGAAAGAAACAAGGACCACCTCTTAGCAAGTGTATTGACAAGCTCTGTATTAGAAGCTTCTGAATTACGTTTGAACTGAGCAGATTATGTGTAATGAAAACATAAATACACTTTAGGACGCTGGGAGAAAGCTACCACCCCAGCAAACTGCATCCTTGGCAGTGTTCGTGACCCCTCCCCTGGTCCTTCAGCCTGACAACCACCCACTTCTCTTTCTAAACAAAAGTTTCCAAGAAATAAACAAAAAATGACAAAGGAAACAAACTGCAGGCTATGATGTAGGAGTCCTTCTTTCTCACCTTTTTCAGGATGTCATCAACAAGTTTCAGAAATATCTCGTCCACATTGAAGTTGTCCTTGGCACTTGCTTCACAAAACCGCATCCCAGTTATCTGTTGAGCAAACTAAGAAAAAAACAGATTTTCCTCTGTGGGGGTGAAACCCAGCCTAAGAGACAAGCAGGAGGCCTATGATGGGGATAATGGCAAAGGCATGGGACCAAAGGTCTGGAAAGTCCTGTTTACCCTCAAATATAAAGTTCACACATACAGCAGTTTCCTATACAACCGGAAACAGCAGGACAAAACCTGTAAGGTGATACCAGGACCTTCAAGTCAAACTGCCTGCCCAAGTTGCTCAACTGCAGGGAATCTGACATTTAAAACGTAAATATCATTCAACCTCCAAGGAAAGTTAGAGAAAATCATGAAAAAAATTACATGGCTTAAAAGAATGTTTCTCTCTATAAAATGTCAGGTTAGATAATGAGGCAGTACATACCTACGTGGCTTTCCCCTCTCCCACTTCAAAATGAATTTAAAGGAGCAGGAAGTTACCAAAAGCAAATTAAGAAGGACGTGATGGAGTGATTACTTTTTGTTTTATTTTTGGCCATGCCCACAGCATGCGGAAATTCCCAGGCCAGGGATCGAACCTGCACCACAGCAGTGACAAGGCCAGATCCTTAACCTGCTGAGCCACCAGGGAACTCCAACCATTTAAAAAAAAATTATGAAGTAATTATAAAGTAATTTACGAAAGGGAAAAGCACACCTAGTGCTCACTGGACAGGGCGTAGGTGCCAGGACCCCCTCTGCTCCCCTCTCACCTTTTCACCCTGCTGTCTGCTGATCTCTCTGTCAGTTTCACAGTCCAACTTGTTTCCAACCAAGAGGAGCTCTGCGTCTTCCGAAGCGTACTGTGGGGTTGCAAGAGAAGCTGCATTTCAACAGTGGGCACGTCACACACACGACGGGACGTGTGACCTGAGGCCCTGCCGCTCACCCCTCGTCTACGCGATCCACGATCCTCTTAGCACCCACTCTGCCCGGCAGCCTGCCAGGCTCACAGCCAGGGGGGCACAGGCCAGGTCACAATGTTCTCAGCCACCCACCTCTTGCGGCCCAAGAATCTATTCTAAGGAAACACCTCCTAATGCAGGCAGAGCTCTAGACTCAGTCAGAAAAAACCCTTAACAGCCCACAAAGTTGGTGAAGAGTGGAATAAGATCCTTAAAAGCATGAAGCCATAAGATGCAAACTATTACATTTAGAATGGACAGACAATGAAGTCCTGCTGTACAACACAGGGAACTTAAATCATCTCTTGGGATAGACCATGATGGAAGATGATATGAGAAAAAGAATGTATATATATGTATGACCGTCACTATGCTGTACAGCAGAAACACTGCAAATCAACTACACTTTATTTTTTAAAAATTAAAAAAAAGAATGAAGCCACAAAAAACAAACAAAAAATGTTCTGGTAGAACATGAAGTTGACACAGGAAGTCCCCCGTGACAGAATATTTAGTGAAATAATAAGCAGGATGCAGGATGTGAAACTACATGGGGTATGGACCCAATCTGGTTTTTCTGGATGATGGAAGTACAAATTTCTTAAATTTACTTTTATGCTTTTCTTGGTTTTCTAAATTTTTTCTTCCTTCCTTTCTGTTTTTTTGCTTTTTAGGGCCGCATCTGTGGCACATGGAGGTTCCCAGGCTAGGAGTCTAACAGGAGCTGTAGCCGCTGGCCTACGCCACAGCCACAGCAACACCAGATCTGAGCCACAGCTGCAACCTACACCACAGCTCACGGCAATGTCAGATCCTTAATCCACCGAGCAAGGCCAGCGATCAAACCCACAACCTCATGGTTCCTAGTCGGATTCGTTAACCACTGCGCCAAGATGGGAACTCCATTTTTTTTTTTTTTGCCACACCTACAGCATGTGGAAGTTCCTGGACTAGTGACTGAACCTAGCTGTGACCCAAGCTGCTGCAGTGACAATATCGGACCCTTAACCTGCTGCGCCACAAGGGAATTCCTAAGTTTTTTTAAAAAAATCTATAGGCACAGGAGAATTTCTCTTTAAAAAGTCTGTCTCTCGAGGAACTCACTGAATCTAGGGTACTCTCCCTCAAACATTACATGAGACGGACTTCAGCACAGGAACGAGAGCAGGTGACCTTGGCCGGGTTACTCAGGGGTCTCAGTCCTCTTATCAGTAACGTGGGGGTGACGGTCACAGCGCTCCTGAGGTGGGTGAGGGGAGAACAGAGAGCTCTGCAGGAACGAGAGCCCCGACTCACAGCGGGAAGGCCGGACAGTGATGCCTCGCCGAGTGCCCTCAGCATCGAGCCGCTGCCTCCGCTTTGAAGCCCATCTCGTCGGTTCTGCACTGTCAGCTGGCAGTGAGGTCGCCCTGACTGAGGACCTCACACACACCCCATGGCTTTAGCTGGGAGGAAATCTGGACCCAATGACTCCCCATGGCTGAGCTCCGACCTGCCTCTGGCCCCATCATCTCTGCAACCCTGGCAAACCCGGGTCCCTAACATGCTTTAGGGAGGCACACGTGGAAAACGTGCCCGGAAAGCCCTGAAAAGGAGCATCCTCGGACATCACCCAGCAGATAGTGCAAAACAATCCGTACACAAAGTCCAACTTACAACGTATGAGGTGGGCCTGTTGTGCAGAGGAACTAAACATCAAGCTGCTGCGTAAGACGAAGAAAACTCTCACCACGTGGCCCCCTGTTTACCATCACACCTCACCCTCGAGGGCTGTATCTTCTCCAAGGGCACTCCGGGTGCCCATTTCTTAGAGGGGAACCCCCAGATCACTTCAGTCCTGCAGGCTGGGTTATCTCTACGGAGTCAATCCTGACCCGAAGGAGAACATCTTCTTTAACTCAAAATGAGAAAGTGAAGGCTACCTACAACTGTGAGGGCACAAGTCCAGGGGGTGCCCCAAGCCCTTGGCACAGCGGACAAGGTCATCTGGGGAAGCTGGCGCTACGTGGACACTCGCAAAACAAGCGTCTGGGTGAACCTCCCACAGACACAAAAGTCTTGGATCCAATTCCTCAGCAGCAGCCTGACAGTGTGGAAGGAGCGTGTTTGGGCTCTGAAGTCAGACAGCCCAGGAACCAGGGTAAAATCCTGGCTTTATTACTACTAGCTGATCCTGGAGACATGATAAATCTCCCCTCCTCCTCTGTGACTCAGGACCGTGTACCTACCCTGAATGCTGTCATCTGGGTTAGTGATGTTCAGGATGGAAAGACACGTGCCATACACGCTGCCTTCTTCCTTTTGTAACAATCAACAGAAGCATCTCTGAAAACGTGGCACCCACCTTGTCAATCATCTTCATCCATTTGGGCAAGTCATCAAACGTCTCCTTCTTGGTGATGTCATACACTAGTATGATCCCCTTGGCACTTCTGTAATAGGCTGAGGTAATACTGTTGAATCTCTCCTGACCTGCTGTGTCCCTAAGAAACAGTGCAAAAGTTAGTCTCCAAGCAACGCAGGTGGGCAGAGCCCGGGCCGACAGGGGGCTGCCTCCTTCCGGTCAGCAGGGACGTCCTCGCACACCCGGCCCTGTTTTTGGTGGGGATGATTTTTCTGAGCAAGGTGCATCCAAACAAAACCACAGGAAAACCCCAATTTCTTTCAAACCAAGAGTTTTTGTTTGGCTGCACCTGCGGCATGTGGAAGTTCCGGGGCCAGGGACCAAATGGGCACCCCAGGAGTGACAACGCTGGATCCTTAACTGGCTGAGCCACAAGAGGATTCCTCAAGCCGAGCTTCTGAGGAGAAGTAAACGTGTAAAACGGTGGGGACTGTAACACCCTGTACACTAGGTGCTTATCAACACTGACAAAACGCACAGATGATAACTCAAACAATGTAAGTAAACCCACGACTCTCTCGTGACCGACCTTGACGATGAATATCTGATCTTGCTGCTACGATGACCAGCAGTCCTCACTAATGAAAAATGCTACAGAAGCAGTCTTGTTCTCTCCTTTCCTTGGCCATGGCTGTACTGGCTTGACGTGGGATCTCAGTTTCTAGACCAGGGACTGAACCCTGGCTGCAGCAGTGAAAGCGCCCAGTCCTGACCACACTGACAGGGAACTCCCAGTCTTGCTATTTTCTTAATTCCTCCAAACAGAGTGAGCGGTCAAAGGAAAACGGAGAAGAGGTATCAAAGACGGCTCTGCCAACAGTCGAGCCCATGACTCCCTGACGGCTACTGTGAAATCTAAAGCTTTCTTTCTTTCAATGTGAGGAGTGACACAAGCGTATTAATCGTGGATAGAAGCTGGCCGGGATCCATCTTCTCCAACTAAGAAGCCAAGAAATTGCTAGAGAACCATCATCCATTTACAGATGCGGGCCAGCAGAGCCATCTTTTTAAACAGGAAAACAATGCCTTTAAAGACCATCTACAGAGTTCCCGTTGTGGCTCAGTGGGTTAAGAACCCGACCAGTATCCACGAGGATGTGGGTTTTTGATCCCTGGCCTCATTCAGTGGCTTAAAGGACCCCCAGCTGCTATGGCAGTGGCGTAGGCTGGCAGCTGTAGCTCCGATTCAACCCCTAGCCTGGGAACCTGCATACGCTGCAGGGGCAGCTACACACACACACACACACACACACACACACACACACACACACACCATCCATAATTAGCTTTTCCCAAAGAACCCTAATGCTACTACACACACACACACACACACACACACACACCATCCATAGTTAGCTTTTCCCAAAGAACCCTAATGCAGGACACACTCCCTGGGGGCACATGACACAGCTGGCTCATGTGGAGGAAGCAAGTGGGGGATGGGTGCACAAAAAACGAGGTTCTTCCCTGCCAGGCGCTCACAGCCTCTCCCGGGACAGTGACTTCCTTAAAGGGGAGACGGAGCAGAACACTTCCTCCATGCACCAGATGAGAAACTTGTGGGTTGTGTTCCTAAAACACATAGGGCAACGGGGCTGTACTTCATGGCTTTGTTCAGACTAGACTTGCCGCTCAGTGAGCTCCCTTAGGGATGTGTCATTATGCCACACAAACAACAAAGCCTACTGGCAAATTCATTTTCACAT
Source organism: Catagonus wagneri (assembly GCA_004024745.2). Lineage (NCBI taxonomy): Eukaryota > Metazoa > Chordata > Mammalia > Artiodactyla > Tayassuidae > Catagonus > Catagonus wagneri. The sequence goes on along the minus strand of PVHT021183608.1, from coordinate 18,985,239 downwards.
AAAGCAAGGCCACTTGCTTTGTCCCAGAAGACATAAGGGTCCCCTGTCCCCTTGGCTGGAAGGCCCAGGGGGCCAGGCTGGTCTGTTGTGTCCACCAGGGTCTGGAGGGCACGCAGTCCACTGGTCAACAAACGGTTGCCTGTGGAAAAGGCGGAAAGTGGATGCACTTCAACGCAAAATAAACTATTTTTTTGACCCAGAACTGCCCCCAAAACTGAAAATGATGGGGACTGGATTCTTCAGGATTTCTCAAACCAACTTAGAGTAGCAGGCACCCTCAAAGTAGGTGAGAAGGAACTGGTTCAGATGCCACTTCATCTACAAGCAAACAAGGAACAGAATTATTTTGGGGATCCTAGGCATTGAGGGGCATGATTAATACTTTTCAACCAATAAAGAGTAAAATCTTTCAAAGTGTGGTTTCTCCTATAACAAGTGGAGGCTTATTTTTTTTTTGTCTTTTCAGGGCCCCCCCCCCTGGCATATGGAGGTTCCCAGGCTAGGGGTCTAATCAAAACTGTAGCCGCCAGCCTACACCACAGCCACAGCAACGCGGGATCTGAGCTGCGTCTGTGACCTACACCACAGCTCACAGCAACACTGGATCCTTAGCCCACTGAGCGATGCCAGGGATCGAACCCAAAACCTCATGGTTCCTAGTCAGATTCGTTAACCACTGAGCCATGATGGGAACTTCTGGAGGCTTATTTAAGTTAGGATTTGATACTTTTTTTTTGGTCTTTTTAAGGCCACACCCAAGACATATGGAGGTTCCCAGGTAAGGGGTCTAATTGGAGCTGTAGCAGCCGGCCTACACCACAGCCACCGCAACGTGGGATCTGAGCTGTGTCTGTGACCTATACCACAGCTCACGGCAACGGCAGGTTCTTAACCCACTGTGCGAGGCCAAGGATTGAACCTGTGTCCTCATGGATACTAGTCAGATTCATTTCCACTGAGCCAGGACGGGAATTCCTGATACATTTTTTAAATGTTTAACATTCTGTGCTGTCCAAATACTATTAAGAAACATCTCTCACTCATTTCTTTAAAAACCAATAACAACACACATTTTTCTGCTCTGAAATCTGTGGTTAGCACAATATAGCTACACAGCAAATTTAAACATTAGTCACACACAAAGTCTTTTCCTGAGCATACTGGGAATTACGTACTTCCAGGAATCTTCAATTTTAAGCTGGCTTCTAGTGCAAATCAATTTCACATTCGTTTCTATGTACGTTTACTGAATTAGAATCCAGACTTTGAGAGCACTAAGAACAGAAAAATTCTAAATAACAGTTTTTTAAAAAACATTTTTATTGTTTTGTGGTAAGAACACTCATCTACCCTCTCAAGAACTTTCTGAGTATATAAAACTGCACTTTTCCCTATAGACCTGATGCTGTAAAGCAGATCCCTAGCAGTTTGAACAAAAACCCAGCAACTGGGAGTTTCCTTTTGTCACAGTGAGTTGAGGGTTGGTGTTGTCACTGCTGAGGCGCGGGGTGCTGCTGTGGTGTAGGTTCGACCCCTGGTCCAGGAACTCCCACATGCCCTGGACGCGGCCAAAACAACAGAAACCCCTGCAAAATCTAAGGAAACCTAACACAAATAGATGACCCAATGCAGCTGGCTTATAAGACCCCAGGGAGGAAGCGTTAAGGCCATTCCTTACACTCCATCTTCCTGTGCCTGGCTCTGACTGCCTAAGGCAGAAACGTGCCCTCTCTGGAGGGACCATTCCGTATCCCCACAATATCTGGGTTGCCAAATTTTTATGTTCTATTCCTCCCCAAAGCTCCTTTGCTGGATTCAGGTCCCTACTCAACCAGCTACTATCACAGATGGCTAAAGCGCAGGAGGATGAAGTTCAACTCAGTTCACAAGTGCTTATTAAATAATCACTGAGCCAGAATCTTAAAATGCCACACCACTCTCCACCATTCACAATGCCAGACGATGGTAAAATACCAGTGCCCCCATCAGGCTTTCTTCTACCTGTAAAGAGGCAGGATCCTAATATTTCCCATCTTTATCTCCATGGACCTGAATTTTCACTGTAATGACAACAAGCTGATTTCCAGAGATTTGCAGTTTATTAATGCCAAATCCTCATTTATTTCAGGTGGAATATGATCTTATTATTTCTCTCCCTGCTTTTGGGAAAAACTGAAAACCTTCCTGCCATTCTGTTTCCCCAGTGTACTAATACAGTCAGGCTTAGAAAATTCAAAAATCCTCGTTTTTTTTTTGTATATAATACAATCTATTTATATGACACAATTCTTAATTTGCAGGGCAGAAACCAAAGTCACTGTATGAAATGTTCCACCCCTTCAAGCAGAGCATGAAAGCTTGATGTCAAGTTAGGGACACTGGTGAGAATCAGGTTCCCCAGCAGGGGCGCCGGACAGAAGGAAGAGGCCTTCATAGGAAGCATCTTAATTCTGTGTTTGTCTAAAGGCAGGAGGGCCAGTTTCTCACAGTCTAGTCCATCTGAACACAATGGCTCTAGGTCTCATGTATAATCTCCAGGACAGCATGTGGATGTAAGTTCATGTCACTATACTCTGGTCAACATCCTATTTTAGCTATTCTTCCATCAAGGTCTCTAAACATACATGCAAGCAGAGACGGGAAAATGGCATTTCCCCATTTCCACACTCCATAAATGTGGTTTTTCTAAATACAGAGATAATCAAGGAACTTATTAAAAAGTGGTGATGACATAAAATGTGACCTCAAAATAGGACAATGACTCCTGCAGTTTTTGGTACCTTCAACCTTTAGGAATCTACAGTAAATAATATTGTCTTAGACTGGCTAACCCAGAAATTATCAAGAAAAACATGCATGTATAATAATAAGATCTCCTTGTGAAAACCAGCCAGCAGTGCTTTGTGGACTCAGTCTAGAGATCTGAGTGTGGGGTAGCAAGCTCTCCTGGCTCAACCGCTCTCAACTGTGACAGAGTAAAGTGATGCCAACGTGCCCACGAAAGAGTGGGTGACAACAGCCCAGGACGGAGCCCAAGGCTGAATTCTAACTATGGGATAACAGTAACGGAGAAAAAGGTTTCCCCTTCTTTTTTGGCCGCCCCCTGGCATATGGAGTTCCCGGGCCAGGGATCAGAACTGTGTAGCAGCAGTTGCCACCTACGCCACAGCTGTAGCAATGCCAGATCCTTAACCCACTGGGCAGCGTAGGGGATTGAACCTGCATCCTGGTCCTGCACAGATGCTGCTGATCCAGCTGCGCCACAGCGGGAACTCCAGTTTTCCTTTCCTTTAAACAACATACTCCAGAAGATAAGAATCCTGCTTTGAGCAGCAAGTGGTCAGAGTGAGTGGACACATTCCCCATGGACAGAACACTCTGGGCACTCCCTACAGAAACCAGCAGTCAAATCAACCTCTTGATAAAGTCAAGGAGTCTGACTTCTCCTCCCTCGGTTACTGTCTTCACCAATATTGTACAGTTTTAAAATACTGAGAACAAAGTGTGAGGAGTGATGGGGGGTGGCGCTTTTACATCCAAGAGAAATGTGGTTTCAGAGCTTTCTGTGAGTCTCCTGGGACCGCACTGTCACACTTGTCCCTGTGGAGCGGGATCCACCAGGGGGGCCTCCTAGATGAGACTTAAAGGCAAGACAGTTAGATTTCAGAGGGTCCAACCTCACCGGCAGAGATGGCCTTCGGTGGGCAGAGTCCCAGGGCACAGGACACCTGGACGTATGGGCCTCCATGAATCAGGCCACTGCGGCCAGAGATGGGGTTGAAGGATTGATACTCTTCATACAGGCCATAGTGTCACTGTCTGCATACTCGGTCGTCCAGGAAGCAAGCAAGCCTCACAAACGTTTTCATATCACCTGTGTCCCCTTTATGAGGCACCCCCCACACACACACCAGGTGCCAGGTACAAAAGAGAACAAGTCAGGAGAATCCTTTCAAAGACAGTCTTTTTTTTTAATTTTTTTTTTGTCTTTTTAGGGCCAAAGCCGCAGCATATGGAGGTTTCCAGGCTAGGGGAAATCGGAGCTGAAGCCACCAGCCTACACCACAGCCACAGCAATGTGGGATCCGAGCCATGTCTGCCACCTATACCATAGCTCACAGCAACACTGGATCCTTAACCCACTGAGCGAGGCCAGGTATCGAACCTGAGTCCTCACGGATGCTAGCTGGGTTTGCTAACCTCTGAGCCACAACGGGAACTTCCTTTTTTTTTTTTTCGGTCTTTTTAGGGTTGCACCAGCAGCATATGGAGGTTCCCAGGCTAGGGGTACATTCAGAGCTGTACCCGCTGGCCTACACCACAGACACAGCAACACCAGATCCGGGCCACGTCTGCGACCTACACCACAGCTCAGGGCAACGCTAAATCCTTAACCCACTGAGCGAGGCCAGGGATGGAACCCTCATCCTCATGGATACTAGTTGGATTCGTTTCTGCTGAGCCACGATGGGAACTCCCTCAAAGACGGTCTTGACCTTAAAAAGCTTAGAGTTAGAAATGCTCATGTGAAAGACACTTTGCTGTCACTTCCAGGGCACAAAAACTGGGCAGCCATGTACACAGCGCGGTGTGCCACCTTTCCAATCACGGTTAAAAGAATTAGAAATGTCCATTTTTTGTTGTCTAGTATTTAGGCAAAACTGTAATCATTTCATAATCAAGCCCCAGACGAAAGTATGAAAAACATAAACACAAGACAAAAAGCAACCAACCGCCCCTAAATCCTTCAAGTGGGTTAAACAGTCAGCAATGACCAATGAAGGTGTTACCTGACGTGGCCGGCGGCAGTGGCACCAACAGGGACACGGATGAGGCATGAAGGCATGGCACTGACACCAAGCGTTAGGTGACCGATGACGCCACAGATAGGCAGCAATGAACGCAGATGAAAGCACACACACACACGGTGGACACACAGTGAGAGCTGAGGCCGACCTGCCGAGAGGAGTTAGTAGCTGAGTGCACCGCACTGACTGTGTTAGGGACAGAGGCCATCCTCAGGAACCGCCCCTCCTCCAGAGGGCCCTGGACCCCCCGCGGGCTGCCAGAGCCGACAGCAAGCTCTTCGCCCTGAGAAGTCACAGCCCGGCCGGTTTAGTCTCTCACACGTGCCTGATGGGCAGGGACAGTCCTGTCCCCAAGGCCACAGCTGCAGCCATATGGGGCCACCAAGGACACCACCCACGGGGGATGGGCTGTGAGACTGTACCGAAGGCCAGCCAGGAACACACTGGACTTCTCTGTCTGCTCGCAGAGTAACGTTAAAAATGTAAAGATGAGCGTTTGTGCAACTGCTTTCGTGAGGACAGTTTTGTCCAAAGATCGAAACTAGAGACTAAGGTCTCCAAACCAGCTCCCAGGAAAGTGTCATGAAATTAACTTCCCACAGCTCCCCAGGCCCAAACAGGGTGTGAAGCAGACAGACTCTTTTCTAAATTCTCTCCTGAAGGAAGCTCTGTTCATTTCATCTGAACAGTTCCTAAGGAGAGGAAACGCAGGAGAGACGCACCAGCTCAGTCAATTCATTAGACAGGCGTGTGGATGGTTAAACAGACACGACAGCGACTGGGCACAGAGCCCCCACTTACCAGATCTGTAACCTAATTTTCTTTCCTCTGAGCTCTACAGTTTTGATTTTAAAGTCAACACCTGTAAATAAAACAGATGAAAATGAAGCAAAATCAGTCACGATGCAATCTGTCCTAAAATAATCCTCTTTGCACATTTTTATGCCATGATCAGGAAAACAAACAAACAAACAAACTGCTACCACTAAATCCAAAAGAAGGAAGCAGAAGTTCGCCAGTATCCGGGACGGCGCAGTTGCTGTGCGCTTCCCCAGAGCTGCCGACACCAGGGTTTACCCTGGACTCGCCAGGCAAAGTTTGCTGTTCCTGTAAGAGTTTATTACACCACAGGTGTAGCATAAAACATTTCAAGGAGTTCTTGCTGTGGTGCAACGACCATGGGAGTGTTGGGAGGCAAGTCTGATCCCTGGCCACACACAATGGGTTAGGGACCCTGGCCATTGCTGCAGCTCAGGTCAGACCCCTGGCCTGTGAACTCATATGCCTTGGGGCGGCCCAAAAAAAAAAAAAAAGCCCATTTAAAAATTACTACTAGGAGTTCCCGCAGAAATGAATCCGACTAGGAACCGTGAGGTTGCGGGTTCGATCCCTGGCTTCTCTCAGTGGGTCAAGGATCTGGCATTGCTGTGAGCTGTGGTGTAGGTTGCAGACGCGGCTCAGATCTGGTGTTGCTGTGGCTGTGGCGTAGGCGGGTGGCTACAGCTCCAATTAGACCCCTAGCCTGGGAACCTCCACATGCCGCGGGTGCGGCCCTAAAATGACAAAAGACAAAAAAAAAAAATATTACTGCTAATAATGATTGAACAAATGAAAGGTTTTAAAAGCACATTGTTATCTTGGGGAAAATTCTTACATGGAACACAGGAAACTCAATCTTGATTTCAAACAGCCATAGTCTGAATTTAGAAATTACTGTATTAATTGTTTTAGCATTCACAAAAAGTAACTCTATCATGTTGTCAATAGTGTGGAAAAGGAAATATTTTTAAATAATTTACTTATAAATTAATTTCAATTTTTTTTTTCCTTTTGTCGTTTTAGGGTTGCACCCGTGGCATGTGGAGGTTCCCAGGCTAGGGGTCGAATTGGAGCTGTAGCCACCGGCCTATGCCGCAGCCACAGCAACACAGGATCCGAGCCGCATCTGCGACCTACACCATAGCTCACGGCAATGCCGGATTGTTAATCCACTGAGCAAGGCCAGGGATCGAACCCGCAACCTCATGGTTCCTAGTCGGATTCGTTAACCACTGAGCCATGACAGGAACTCCAATTTCAATTTTTAAATAAGAGCGAGCAAACCATCATGTATCACCATCCAATTCAGCCCTTAAAAGTTGAAATGACTTTTTTCCCCCACTGGCTGCACTTGAGGCACATGGAAGTTTCTGGACCATGGACTGAATCTGAGCCGCAGCTGTGACCTACACCACATCCTTAACCTGCTGTACCAGTGGAAACTCCTTGAGATGATTTTTTAGACAAAAATTTCTCTTCAGATGTTATCTTACATTCTGAGTTATAGAAAACTTAAGGTTTCAAAACAATATTTTTGACACAATTTTCACAACTAAGAAAAATAAACCAAAGGGATGCCAGCTGTGTTTGGGAGCTGGAAACCCCGTCTCTGCAAGCACTACTTCCTGAATGCTTCTTGGGACCCAGGGTCCTGATGCTGCCTGGCCTCCAGCAGGCGGGGAGAGGCCACGCTGGCCAGTGGTGCACAAGGACCCGCTCCCAGGCCCCCCTCTGCGGGCTGATGTAGCTCATCCAAGTCAGATGATGCTCCTGAGGTGAAGCGTAAGACATGTGACTTTTATAATTAGCAACACGCTGCAGACACCGATGCAACCAAAAGCCATGTTTACAACCCTGGCGGGACCGGGGGCAGCCACCCCGGGTGTGGACAAGAAAAAGAAGTGGCAGGAATGTAAAATGTCATGGCTGGAGAATAGGCTCCTGCAATTCAGTTCTTAATCTCCCACACCAGCTGTGGTTTCAAAGGTCAGGGCCAACGGGCTAAGGCAATTTCACTTTCAGTTCTGGAACAGCTGTGCTTTTCGACTCGATGACGTTCTCCAGCAGCCCTGAAACAGGAAGCATGTCTGTACACGACCAACAGCCCCAAACAGAATCCTTCATGACTCAACCACAAGGAAGAGCCTAGCCTAACGCAGTATTCCACAAGACACGGAAACCAGCCTGAATGTATGGGCTCTGCTCCAATTCTAAAAAGGCACAGCTCAAGGACAAAACCCCTCCTTCCAGAAATCAGCAAAGAGTCAGGGCCTCACCACATCACTCTGTAATGGCAACTTACAAATCAAATTCATGTAGTGTCAAGACTACTATTATGTTTTATACTTTGTTTCCAGTTCCTTTGAATTTGGGGTTTTTTGAGAATTTGGTTTTAAGTTTTATTTAAAGGAGCTGCAACTTTTGTAAAACTTAATCACAGTGGCAGCTACATTTTTAATTTTTATTGAAAAGAATTGGCAGATGGCCTAGCAGTTCAGGTCTAGCAGTTAAGGACTCAGTGCTGTCACTGCTGTGGCATGGGTTTGATCCCTGGCCCAAGAACTTCTGCATGCCATAGATGTGGGGGAAAAAAAAAAGAATTGGCAGATGACACTTCTCTTGTGAACTCTGCTAAAACTAAAAAATCTCTTGAGGAGTTGCCGTTATGGTGCAGTGGAAACGAATCCAACTAGTATCCATGAGGTTGCGGGTTTGATCCCTGGCCTCACTCAGTGGGTAAAGGATCTGGCATTGCCATGAGCTGTGGTGTAGGTTACAGATGCGGCTTGGATCCTGCATTGCTGTAGCTGTGGCGTAGGCCGGCAGCTGTAGCTCCGATTCAACCCCTAGCCTGGGAAACTCCATATGCTGCGTGTGCAGCCCTATAAAGAAAAAAAAAAAAAAAAACCCAAAAGAATCCCTTGAAACTGCCAGAACAAATAATTTGTTTTGATTAGGCGACTTGGTGATTTTCACTGCTAAGAACTGTTCTGAGCCTAAACTTGTCAGGTACTTTTTTCAAACCAACTTGAACTTTCTAAGTTAGCAGTCCTGCACTTAGGGCTATTTTGTAAACCACAAAGTTTAATGAATAAAAATAAAAGGTAAGGACATTAATAGTCAACATCAGGAGATAAGAGGTAACGTTACCACAATGTGATAGTAAATATACTACTAATTCCAACAGAACAAAGCAAAGCAAAGATGAACCAACAGTGAACAGGATTAAGAATCTGTTTAGCCAAAATGAAGACTATCCAGTTTTAGTGAGAAGATTAATGTCATCACTAACAACAACAGCAACAGAGAAATACCCAGTGGCTAAATCTAAAATTCCACAAAAGAAAACAGCTCATTAAAATAGTCCTTTCTCATAAATGAAACCTCCTCTGCCTTACCTAATAGCCACTAAGTAGCTGGTAATGGTTATAAACACATTCTAATTATGGTTTAGAAACAAATCCTTGTATCAAAGTATGCAACGAAACATTTAAAAAAAACTTTTAGGAGTTTCCGTCAGTGGCTCAGTGCTTAACGAATCCAACTAGGAACCATGAGGTTGCGGATTCGATCCCTGGCCTCGCTCAGTGGGTTAAGGATCCGGCGTTGGAGTTCCCTTCGTGGCTCAGTGGTTAACGAATCCGACTAAGAACCATGAGGTTGCGGGTTCGATCCCTGGCCTTGCTCAGTGGGTTAAGGATCCAGCGTTGTCGTGAGCTGTGGTGAAGGTTGCAGATGTGGCTCGGATCCCACATTGCTGTGGCGAAGGCCGGCGGCTACAGCTCCTGTTAGACCCCTAGCCTGGGAACCTCCATATGCCGCGAGTGCGGCTCTACATAAAAGGCAAAAAGACAAAAAAAAAAAAAAAGGATCCGGTGTTGCAGTGAGCTGTGGTGTAGGTTGCAGATGCGGCTTGCATACCATGTTGCAGTGGCTCTGGCATAGTTCGGCGGCTACAGCTCCAATTAGACCCCTAGCCCGGGAACCTCCATATGCCGTGAGTGCGGCCCTAGGAAAAAGGCAAAAAGACAAAAAAAAAAAACAACTTTTAAACATCAAGGCAAAAATTTCTCTTAATGTTGCCTATTTTTAATATCTGCATGTTATAGAAATTATAAAGATCCTTAACAAAAGGTAAAACAAGTCACCAATAGCCTCAAACAGGGGATTGGTTTTGGGAAAAGTCAGCACAGAGATTCCTGTCTGGGCAGGGCCGCCCAGGACCAAGTGTTTATAAACAGATACAGACAAAAAAAAAAAAAAAAAAAAAAAAAAAGTTGCAGTTTTGGTTGGGAACCTGTTTCCTATCCTGGGGGGGGGGGGCACCAGCCTACCATACCAGCAGGGGGTGGGGACTGTCCCTGCCCCTGAAGAGCTGAGTCATTCAGACCTAAATCTATGCCCCAGGTACCTGGCAAAGAAGTGCCTTCCCCCCGCTGCCCTCTCAGAGGAGCGGCAGGTCTGCCTAGAACCTTTCCGATCCCAGGTGGCCCCATGCCTGACCCTCCCTCCTCATCCCAGTTCTGCCCCCTCTCTGGTCTGACCATCACTCTGCTGGTCTTCCCACGTGATGGCAGCAGGTGCCCTCCGAGGACAGTCACCCTCCTGGCTCCCTGGGGCCTGGAAACCCCCTGGTCCACGACAGCGACTTGGTAAGCCTGCTCCCCTTTTCCATCGAATGCTGGATGTGAAAGAGGGATACTGACTCTTTTTGGAAACAGGAGGAAATTCAGGACTGATGATTAAACAAACACACACACACTTGAGTCTAGGAAGGAAGGGCGGACGTTCTGTTCTGGGTGTGTCTGGAGGGCCCAGCAGTGGAATTCGGGGTGCCCAGCGCGCAAGCGCCACCCTGGAAACGGAGCACTTCCTTTCTCCAGCAATTCCTGTTACTGACGGTAAACCCCTAAAGGATGGGCAGTCGTAATGTGCCCAGACCTCTCCCTCCCCGCCCCTCCCCTCCCGGAGCGTTATCACAGTAACCATTTATTCAATCACACAATGGGAAGTGGACCACTAAGCGAACGTCTCGCTGGGTGACAAAACTTCCTTTACGCTTACCAACCTATGAAGTCTTACTAAAAAGATTTCAGTGCTTTTCCTAAAAAAGCCCATAACATATTCAATATTTCAATCAGGAAGAATACAGCTCGAAGGGCTGCAATCCCGCCATCAATGGCTGGAGATATGACTGGTCCAGTCGAGTCGTCTTGATCTGAACTTCCTTTAATAACATGACATTGGGCACCTATCAGACCCCCTGTGCCTGATGTGCAACACGTGGGCTCCTCCAGCTGCCCGGTGAGCCAACACTACTTTCCTCATCTCACAGGAGGACACTCCGGAGTGGAGAGGCCAAGGTCATCTACTTGAAGGTTCTATCACATGCTGGTTGAGAGGCAGAAACTAGATTCAAATTTGTAACAGCCTACAACCAAAGATTGTTATGATAAAAGTCAGATGCATGGAAACAAGGAAAAGTGCAACATTTTCTTCAAATGGCCCAGAATCACCATAACCCAGCTATTAAAGAATAAAGCTTCAACTGGTACTATCATCTTTGGATTTATCTTTCATAAATCTTTGCTAGAGCATAAGGTATGGTTGTACTTAGTGCTGATATGACTGCTGAGTTCCCCTGAAGGCAAAACATTTCCCCCAAAAAACAGGACTATTACTTTTTTGCCAGAGCATAAAAAGTTACAAAAAATGAAAATGCAAAAGTAAACAGAAGCTTCTTTTTTCACATTCCCTTCCAGCAAAAAGCTAAATAAAAGCAAAAATAACACAGTGGCCAGTGCTGTGATGACAGCTGAGTGTTCCTCCCCTTCTCCCCCTCCCCCAGCAGCAAAAACCTGGGGTTGGCACCAGGCTGTGACTCTGGTCTACTTAACACTTTCAGAAGGATGAGGCCTTTCACAGACTCTGAAATATCTCAATTCAAGCAGTGGCTACAATGTTACTGCCAATTTATAATAACTACCTCAGGTTCACACACAGGCTTTTCTTCCAAGGATATTTCATGTATCTTTTACAGCATCACCCAGTTTTGGATATAATACTTCTACAGATGGAGAGACTTCCCAGCATTTTCACTGAATTAACAGTAAGAAAACAAAAACAAAGAAATGTGTCAAGGTCACAGAGACAAAGAGAAAGTTAACCTTGGAAAACTACCTCTTGAATGTGAGGCTGGCCTTCTGCCTGACCACTGCATACAGGAGGGCACAGGACGAACTCCCGCACGACAGCACCGGTGAGCGTGGACGACGCAAACCGTGGCCATCAGACCGTCTGGTGTACTGTCCGCAGGAGGCACCTGATTTAATATCATCTGGCTTTTCCTACTTAAACTGAGTAAGGAGAGGTCAACAAAACAGAAACAAAGTATGGTAACTACGAAACTTTGTCTCAGGGGTAGGTTCTATTAAAATAGTCAAAATGCGCGCATGTTATTAAAAAATGCTCTCAGGCCTGAGGACCTTAAACATCCAAAAGGACCTGCCGCTCTCTCAGTCCAGACTGGTCGGGCCTGTGCCCCGACTTCACTCCTGTGTCTGATCCTGACTGGGCAGGATGCGGCCCTGAACTTGGCGGGAAGAGGCCCTGTCACACACAAACTTCCTTAGGCAGGGACAAGGGGGTCTGGGGTCATGGACTTCAAGGAGAAGGGGCACGGAGCGTGCCCTCAGAGCCTGGCAGGAGAGGTGGGCCAGTTGTGGTGCACGCAGCAAAGGGCCGCAGCAAAGAATGTGTTCCCTTCCCATCAGGCAGAGAACTGTCCTGCGTCTGCAGCACTTCAGGTGCTGCTTGAAGGGCTCTGTGTACCTGGTTGCGGGCACCTGCTTGACAATGTCATGGGTACATACTGTCACTGTTCCCATTCAACAGATGAAAAACTGAGGCCAGGGCGCCGGGACCTTGCCTGAGGTCCATAAGCTGGTAAGTGGGAGGGCACAGATTTGCACCTGGGCAGCCTGGCTCCTCCCAGCTCACCTGCAGCCTCACCTGAAGGCAAGAAAAGGAGGGAACCACTGGGAGGCAGCAGTAAACTTGTATTTAAGCTCAAAAAAGAGTTTTGTGTTGCTAAGAAAATACTGTAAGGGAATGAGTGAGGGGCTGGCCAGCCAGGACAAGATTGCTTCTGCACCAGCAGGTCTGGCTCTGCCCTCTGCCTACACACAGACCCCTGTCTGAGAAGCACCGACTCATTTCTGCCTTTTGGTCACAAGGGGAGGAAGAGCTGGAAAAAAAAAAAAAAAAACCCAGATGATCAAACGATGGATCAGTAACATTTCCTTCAGCTGCAAAAATACTAACTTTGCTGCTGCTTAGGTGGACCCACAAAATGCAGGCAAGGTCAAAGGGCTTTTCTACTCCGGTCACGTGTTCACCTTCTGACACTTCTCACCCACCTGTATGCATTGCTAAAGGATAAGAACTATTTTTTGGAGTGTTTTGGAGTTTTTGCATCTGTAATGTAAGAAGATAAGGGGGGACGGTTCCCTCCTGGTGCAGCAGGTTAAGGATCTGGTGTTATTAATGCTGTGGCGAGGGTTTGATCCCTGGCCCTGGGAACTTCCACATGCTGCAACTCATAAAAATGGGAGTACAAGGGAACATTTGTAATTGCCTTTTCTGGCCCAGGTACTCAAGCTACTTCACGCTCATTCATTCCTACAGCAGGAGACAGAAAAGAGTGTAATTTCTACCTCGTTTTTCTTTTTATGAAAGAAGAAACTGAATTGGCCTAAACACAGAGGGACAACTTGTAAGAGCTGGGACCTGAACCCAGGACCATCTGTCCAGCTGCCCAACCCACACTCTTCCCACCGATCACACCCCCTGGTAGCTAGGATGACAGGAGTGGCCAAGGAGAAGGGCCGGAGTTTTTTTTTTTTTTTTAAACAAAAGCAATCAAAAATGAAGGTCTGGCTGTGGGTGTGTGAGTGAGTAGCAGGCCTGGGAGGCCGGTCCTTCCCCCTGCACCCACCTTTGGCGGCCCTGCAGCTAGGAGACAGCTAGGAGAGTTTTATTCAAGGGCAACTCCTACTCCAAGCTTGCCCAGGTGGGTCTGCAAGTTGTTGTCTGGTTTGTAAACTGAAAAGGCATTAATTACATCAGCACCAGACCCCAAACCAGAGGAGGCTCAGATCTGGGGGAAAAGCTTTCCAATGGACATACGGTGTTCCGTTAAGCCTGTGTTGTGTTTTCTGGTTTTAAAGTTGAAGGATTAAAAAAATAAAACATAATCACATCCAATTTGGGTACCATTTAGGCTTGTGGGTCTGGTTTTCCAAATACTTTCCAAATGTTAAAGCACAAAAGAAGAGTCCATTCCTCCCTCTGACGAAGGAGCGCAGCTTTTTAAACCTTCTTGCTAACGTTTTATCCGGCATCGCCAAGACTCACTTCCCCTCCTGAAAGGGAGGGGCAGGTAAGCAGGTGGCCTCAGGCCCCGTGAAGCTGCCAGCGGTACAGTCTTTCAGAAGTGGAAGGAGACTCTCAGCAAATATTTGCTGACTGCTGTACAAAGCTATGCGTTACTTACAAATTCAAACACAGGCTTCATTAGAACCATGTTCTGGCACGCAAGGCTGGAGAATATTTTGGACCTGTCAGTTCTCCAAGGACCCTGGTCTGCCTTCTAAAACTAGTTCCCAGGCCCTTGGCAAGCTCCACGGCTGCAGGAGAGGCAATCTCGAAGAATCTGGATCCTTAGCACCATACACAAGTCGACCTTTCTTCTCCAGTGAGTACCTGGGAAAGGAAGGCTAAATGCACATAAGCCAGCTCTTTAAATAGACTTCTATTCAACCTCAATAACCTGATCCCAACTTGCCACTCTTTCTCTAAAAGACAGAGACTTTATTCCACAAATGCGTCTGCATAAACCTACCAGCCTGCATTAAGTTCATGAAATAAGCCAAACCATCAACCAACAGCATATGGTGGCACAGAAACTCTGTCCCTGAGTCACCGTGTCACATCACCCCGGCAGGGGAGGGGCTGACACTGGAGAGGGTAGGAATTCAGGACGACTCTCCCTAACTTCCTTGTAAGTGAACCGCTCAGCTCAGCCGTGGCTGGAGAGACTGCATGTGATCACAGAAGAGCAACATAAAACACACAGCTTAGAACTTTACTAAAAAAAACTTTTTTTAATTGCTGCACCTGAGTCACATGGAAGTTTCTGGGCCAGGGGGTTGAATCCCAGCTGCAGCTTCAGCAATGCTGGATCCTTTAACCCACTGTGCCAGGCCGGGGATCAAACCCTCATCTCTGCAGGGACCCAAGCCTCTGCAGCTGGATTCTTTTATTTATTTTTTAAGGGCCACACCTTTGGCATATGGAGGTTCCCAGGCTAGGGATTGAATCAGAGCTGCAGCTGCTGGTCTACACCACAGCCACAGCAACTCAGGATCTGAGCCATGTCTATGACCTACACCACAGCTCATGGCGATGCCAGATCCTTAACCCATTGAACGAGGGGTCCAGGAATCAAACCCTCATCCTCATGGATTCTAGTCGAGTTCATTACTGCTGAGCCATGATGGGAACTCCTGAAACTGGATTCTTAACCCACTGTGCCATAGCGGGAACTCCTAGAATTTTAATCCAGTGTGAAACGTTCATTCCGGTTTCCGATCAAAAATCTCTTACCTAAATTTCTAGAATAAAGAAAGAGCGTTCAGTTTCCCTTGACAGCAGTTCTACTGCTAGTAGGCAGAGTGGACCAGATGCCAGCGGCATGCATTTCATCCATCCCGACACTCAAGGCCAATCCCCAGACAGCGACTCCTGCCCGGCATTTACACCCCCGTTACTTGGACCCCTTGGTTCTGCCTTCCGCTCGCTCTACTGCTGGCCCTGCTGAAACAGAGGCACCTGCACCACGAGGTCTCCCCATCCTGGGAAAGGAGGGCGCCCCCCACCCACATGGGATTCAAAGCTACACGATCTCTCTGAGAAGAGACCACTGCACGGAACTGTGAGAACAGGGCTCTGTCCAGCGCTACCACCTTCTAAGACCTCCTACACTAAGGCGCCAGGCTGCGAAGTTAAAGAATTGCTGTAAAATGAGAAAAATGCAGAGCAGTGAGGTTCTCAAACTGAATTTAAAGAACTTTTAATTCCGACATACACTGTCTTCCCTATTTGGGGGGGGGGTGTCTATGTCTTGTTAAGTCGTTGTCTTTTCTTTTTTTTTTTTAAGTTGGTGGGAGTACCCATCCTGGTTCAGTAGCAACAAATCTGACCAGTATCCATGAGGATATAGGTTCAATCCCTGGCCTCGATCAGTGGGTTAAGGATCTGGCGTTTCCGTGAGCTGTGGTGTAGACCAGCGGCTGCAGCTCCAAATGGGAGCTGGGAACCTCCACATGCTGTGGGTGTGGCCTTAAAAAGACAAAAAAAAAAAAAAAAAAAGTTGGTGATAGCGAATTTCTCAAAAACATCCTTCCGTGGCAAAAATAAATGAATTGGCAATTCTATGTTGGCCCCCGGCACTTTGGAAGAAACTTTACTGCCCAGGAAAATCAGAATTCTGGTCTAAATTTTTTTTTTTTTTTGGCGTTTGTCATTTTAGGGCTGCACCCATGGCATATGGAGGTTCCCAGGCTAGGGATCTAATCAGAGCTGTTGCTGCCGGCCTACGCCACAGCCACAGCA
Source organism: Catagonus wagneri (assembly GCA_004024745.2). NCBI lineage: Eukaryota > Metazoa > Chordata > Mammalia > Artiodactyla > Tayassuidae > Catagonus > Catagonus wagneri. The sequence continues at coordinate 18,968,938 of PVHT021183608.1, read as the reverse complement.
ATGCCAGATCTAAGCTGCATCTACAACCTACACCACAGCTCATGGCAATGCCGGATTGTTAACCCAATGTGATGCCAGGAATCGAACCTGCAACCTCATGGTTCCTAGTTGGATTCGTTAACCACTGTGCCAAGATGGGAACTCCCTGGTCTAAACTGTTTTACTCCTCCTTTTCCTCTGTTTAAATATACTAAATTTGGAGGTGCTTTTCTAAATATGTGAAAGGCTTGGACTATCTGAATGACTGATTATTCAGGTAAGACATGCAATTCTTAGAACGTTGCTGTAACATCCAGAGAAAAGTAACACATGATAGGGGCATCGTTAAAAGTCAATTTCACTGACACCAGAGATCAATGACATCGCTGCCTTCACAGGGCTGTGGGGAGGACCAAATTAGGCAATCAGGAAAGGGTTTCATGGTTTCTGATTCCAAACCATCAGAATTTTCAGAGTAAAATAAATTTAAATCTCAAAGTAAGCTAAGGAACAGACAGAAAGAAGTCACTTGCAGCCCTCGCCCTGATCACCTGCTAAGCACTGTGCCATCATGGGTGAGCTGTCTACCCTCTGGGATTTTGCTTCCTCATCTGTAAAATGCGGAAACTTTCAGGACTGTTGTGAGGTTTAGAAAGAGTGTACTTTTGCTGGTACACAGCACTGCTCAAAAACTGTAGCTCCCACTAACAGAATGTAATCTTCTATGCCCAGAGAGAATACATTACTTAACCATAGTCACTGGCTACTTTGTGACAGAGCTTAAATTAAGAGCCCAGGCTCCTGGATCTTACTCCAGTGTTTTTCTAGAGTGAAATGCTGCTTTGGTGATGGTGGTAGGAAGGGCTGCCTAGTAAAAACATTTCAATCAAAACAAAATAAACATGGAGTTCCTGTCGTGGCATAGCGGAAACTAATCCAACTAGGAACCATGAGGTTGTGGGTTCGATCCCTGGCCTCACTCCGTGGGTTAAGGATCTGGCATTGCCGTGAGCTGCGGTGTTGGTCGCAGATGCAGCTGGGAGCTGGCCTTGCTGTGCCTGTGGTGTAGGCCAGCAACTGTAGCCCTGACTGGACCCCTAGCCCGGGAACCTCCATATGCCAAGCGTGCGGCCCTAAAAAAACAAAACAAAAAACCAAAATTAACAGCTAGCCTTTTTTTTTTTTGGCCACCCTATAGCATATGGAGTTCCCAAGCCAGGGATCAAACCCGCGTCCCAGTGCTCCCAAGGTGCCACCGATCCCATTACGCCATGGCGGGACTCCAACAGCTAGCTTTCAATAGTTATATAAAAAACAAAGGGTGACAAACACATTAAGTTTATGAATTTTTTTTTTGTATTTAGAATTGTGACTCTCTACAGTCAACTAGCTTTTGTCCCATTTCAAACTTCAAAAAGTTGCCCCCATGCCCTTTAATGGACCTGTCAAACTGCTAGCTACATCACACAAGTAACTCAATTCTATGAATATAAAATCCTATTTGAAAATAATACTCCACCTAGACAATTTCCATTAAGAGATCAATTATTAAAAACTCTTTTTAGCTTTTCATAGCCTGGTGAGTCGTATGTCTTTCAAACTAAATTAACTTCTGATTTGATTAATAATACAAAAAAAATCAACATTCTGCTCACTTAAAATTTTACGAAATGGGTTTATTATCCCAAATCCCTTAGGATTTCCGCTACCATCTTTTATGAAAGTCCAGTGAGTCTGACTCGCTTTAAAAAGGCACTTGGTGAAGATGCCTGCAGCCTGAGGCCATCGCTCCTGTGACCCTCCTGGGTCAGCACCTGTGCCAGGCCAAGGGGTGCAAGGTCTTTTCAGACCCTGCCATCCAAGCAGCACATGTGCCAGCCAGGACGGTGCACATGGTCCGCGGGGGAGAGTGTAGAGCCGACTGTGCTCCGAGGAGACGAAACTCAGCAACTGGCCTCGGAAGGGCCCTATGAGCTACCTGCTCAGGCGAGAGGCATTCAGGTGAGGCAACCACACCCCCACACCACAGCCAGCACCACATCGAAATATGTCTTTCTAAAGGAACTCCAGGAATGAACTTATGTCTAGAGCATTCCAGCGACTCTCGACCGCCCCACTGGAGGGTCTGTTCACATCACTCGGCTGCCCCAGTCCACCTGGAGCGTCCCGCTCCCCTGGCTCCTGTCCTGGTCTCCACTCAGTCCCCTGCAGGCAGCTCTGCGCCAGCACACAGCAGGTGTTCAGTAAGTGAAGGATAAAGCAACTCTGGCGCTGAGACTGAGGGAGGGATAGTTAACCTTCTCCAAGTGTCCTCGTACTGTAGGTGAGACCAGAAGTTATCCTCTTTCTCTGAACCTCCCACAATTAAACATTGATCAAGTCAAGTACTATAAGCTATGAAACACAAACGAGCAGGACAAAATACAAGTGCAGGCGGAAGCCCACAGCGGCGGGGCGTGGGAGACGAGGGCCACGTGTGGTGCGCTTTTATGTTTCTTTTGTCAAGAGGACAGAGAAACCAACTGCCTGGTCACCTCACCTCTTGGTTTCCTTCTGACTCCCAAATATCTGATGCAACCCTGCCCAGTTAGCTTCGCGGTCTCCTGCCAGTGCTGTGCCCAGAGGCCGTTATGGCTCCAGTTAGCTTCGAGGTCTCCTGCCAGTGCTGTGCCCAGAGGCCGTTATGGCTCCAGCTACAATGGCAGCTGGAGCCAAGGTCTCGAAGCATTCATTCCCAGAGTCCCCTAAGAAGTCTTTCCCTGATTGTGGGGATGCCATTCCACTGTGGCCCCAGCTTAGAAACCCCCCTCATCTCTCCTGTACCCCATCCTAAAGCCACCTGTGTCATCCCCGCCTCACCTGCCATCCACCCAAGCCCTGTAACCCATTATGCCTATGCTAGTTTCTCTTCATCACACAGCACAACTCTATTAGTCTTCATTTTTAGGTACCTTGAAGTGTGGAGTCATGAAAGACGGACAATTTTGAATTGCTTTCAACTCTATTTTATTCATGCCAGGTACTAAAATAACGTTATAAACCCTCATTTGATGGTTAAATAACTTCCTGTGTTATATACGATCCAAGATTGGATATTTGAAACAGGACTAAGCTATTTGGAGCTTTAATATCATGATCCCGAGGAGAAAAATCTTAAAAACAAACAGGCTACAGAGAGCATACATACTTACAACACGATCTACTACTAAAAAGGCATTAAAGGAAATATTCTCATAAACAAAACAAAAAACACAAACACTGAGGGAGGTGAATTTTCCAATAAGACATTTTAAATGTGGCACTGTTCTATTACTTGACAACCTCAAATTTTATTACCTTGGAGCCACCACTGACTACAATGCTAAATATATGTTCAAGTATGTGGAATGAGGTTTTATTTTTTAATTTTAATTTTTTTTTTTTTTTGTCTTTTTAGGCCTGCACCTACGGCATATGGAAGTTCCCAGGCTAGGGGCTGAATCGGAGCTGCAGCCGCTTGCCTATACCACAGCCACAGCAACACCAGATCCAAGCCTTGTCTGCGACCTACACCGCAGCCCATTGCAGCAACGGATCCTTAACCCACTGAAAGAGGCCAGGGATCAAACCTCATGGATAGTATCCTTATGAAGTTCGTTACTGCTGAGCCACTACAGGAACTCCCTGGAATGAGGTTTTACATTCTGAATTTCATATTTAAATGCTGTTTGGTCACTGTTTCTTGGACCTCCCTTGGGGACGTTCTGCCCATCACTAAATACACCTGCCTGTTACTGGAGGTGGCTGCGCTTCATTTTGAAGAACTATCTCATCTTTGGGGTTCCCCTACCTCTGGTCCCTTCTAAGGGGTTTTCCAAAGAAACCACTGTTACCCACTGACTTGACCGGCCTCAAGCCAAGGCGCGTATGCCTGACTTCGTCAGAAAACTTCCCTGCAGTTTCAATTTTACATCCTGAGGTCGTTATACTTCCTGACTAGTCCGTTCTGTAGTTACCCCTGTACTTCGCCCTCCTTACTACGGGAGCCCCTAGGCTATTTGAGGTCACGGACAAACACAGATAAAGTCCCTCTGCCCCGCATTTACAGATACAAGAAAAAATTTGATGTAGTGTTAGTTGGAATATTCCCCAGAGATCCTCCACGAGGTATTTAAAACTTCATTATTTCAGCGCAACATAAAAGTGAGTTCAAAATTAGAAAATAAACCGGGTTTCCAGCGGAAAACACTCCCCCTCGTAAGGCAAAGCGAAGGCATCCAAACTGCCCACAGATGACCCACTCTGGCCATCCAGCCAGCGCACAGCCCGAGTCCACCGCACCGCCCGCCCCCCACTTGGCACCACCTCTTTCCCGTGAGGAGGTGGGGCCGGGTTTCTGCGGAGAGATGCTCACACCGTCTCCGGGCTGGACCGGCCCCGCGCATCGCCCAGCCTCGTGACCGCGCAGCTCGGGCGCCCAGGAGAAGTCCGCTAGGGGCCCCGGGGGTTTCCGCCCGGCCTCAGGCAGGGGCAGAGGGACTCCCCAGGGCAGTCCCCGCACGTACTGCCCGGCCGCAGGGAGCCTTACCCACGGTGGACTTGCAGGCCTCGCAGAAGGTGTCGTCCGTGAAGCGCTCCATCAGGCTGGTCTTGCCCACGCCGCGGGAGCCGATGATGATGACCTGCAGCTTGAAGTCTGCCGGCCGAGGGGGCTGCTTCCGTCGGCGGGCCTGGCCGCCCGACAGCGCGGGGGAGCCCGTGCCCAGGCCGCCGCCGCCCGCGGGCCGCCTCTGCAGCGCGGCGCCCGGATCCATGCACGCATGCGGCCCCCGCGCGGCCCGCCGCCCGCCGCGCGCCCCGGGCCCCCGCGCCCCTTCGGCCTCCGCCGCGCGCCGCGGGTCGGCCCCGGGCTGGGCGAGCGCGCCCTCGAGCGGCCCCGGCGGGCCGCAGGCTCCGCGTTGCAGCTGTGCCGCCGGCCGGCCCCCGGCGCCCGTGTCCGCCCCGCCGCTGCTGCCGCCGCCACCGCCGCCGCCGGGGGAGGAGGAAGGGAAACAGCTACTCCGCAGCAGCGGCAGCAGCATCCCGGGCGAGGCGGCGCGACGGCGCAAGCGCGGCGGGCGGGGGGCGGGGCGGGCCGCGGGGAAGTCGCGCGCGCCCCCTGCCGGCCGGAGGACCGCCCGACCCCTCACGTCGCCTCCTCGGGCCTCCCCACTGCGTTCTAGCACTCTCTGCTCCGACTCCAGTGCCTTCTATTCCCTCTCCTTTCTTTCAGAGGCCTGTACCTTCCCCTTCTCCTCCATCCCCATTCCCGCTTTCTTTTTTCCCCTCCTGACCCTGCTCTCATTGAGCACAGTCCCCAAACACCGGGCCAGTGTCTGAGCCGTCTCCCCCCAAACTCTCTAAAATACTGTCCCAAATCACTGTAGCAAACTGGCACTGTCGCCGGATGCTGAAGGTCCCGGCCGGCCCCCGCCTAGACACCTGCCCCCAGGGGCCCCTTGCAGATCCGCCTAGACCCCACCTTCCCCATCTGGGAGGGTGCCTGACCACGTCTTAAATTTTCCATAGGAAACACACGAAATCGGTCATTCTTAGCCCTGATTGCGGCCTAATTCAAAGTGCAGACGTTTTTATTCCGTTTAACTTTTGAAACAAATAAATAGCTTGCTCCTTTGGGGGAGCAAGTGAGTTCGGATTCAAACAGTAGTAAGGAACTCCGAGATTGACGCTCCAAAAGTTTAGGAAATGTGGACTTGGGTAGTAGATTTTGTCGTTTCTATTGGAAAGGTTTTAAGGATACAGAGAAATCACTGCTCTGATTCCTTGCCCGGGATTTGTTTAGCAAATTCCTCAGCGTGAACTTGAGTACCTCAGAACACAGGGTTCTAAATATGATAGGAGCTGGCACCGCCGCCCAGAATGATCGCGCAACCCACCAAATTTCAGCTTTATTTAGAACTGGGTTCAGTAATGCCTAGTCCGGGAGGATATTACTCTACAAACCTGTTTTGTAAAAATCTCTGGCGTTGCCCGCAAAGTAAACTGGAAGTTTACATTTATAAGTATTCTTAGCTATCCAAGAGCAATCGCAATAGCAGTCTTTTCAAAAGCTCTTGGGCTGTTTAAAAGATTAGACCTGTCTTATTTTAAGCACAGCTCCATCGCTTACCATCAGGGAGCCTCCCCGGGAGACGTGGATTTTTCTTCTCTTTTGTAGAAATGAGAGTGGTCCTCTTTGCCATTTAGCATTGTTAGGAAAATATCTACTAACAATCTACACAGAGTCTGCTGTAAGTGGGAACTCACTGTGTTAAACATAAGGAATTAAAGAACCTGATTTACCCAAGACTTTTGGGGAATACTGTGATTTCACAAAGCAAGACATCTGCAAAGGTGATCTCAAGATTTTTAGTTTGATCCATTCTGACTTACAGCACTTCCTGTCCTAATGGGCAGATGAGTGTGGCATGGTTTGCACTCCCGAAGACCCTCTGACTATCTCCCTATGTGGCTCTGTAATTTCCTTCACCAGGATAATTAATGGGCTAAGTCTCAGGGGTTTGGGTAGCACCTCCAAGGGTACAGTTAAAATCTCCAATTAAAATCCACTGACTGTTGCTACAGAGTGTTCCAGCACATGGAACCAGTTATATTGTACCATTCAGCAGATATTTGTGAGACAATGAATGATGTTTCACAGATATTCTTATTGATAAAGCTAGCTGGCTCTGTGGCTCTGTCCTAAATCCAGACTGTGAAATAAAGGCGATGCCTTTGCCGTCCTGCTCTTCCCCCTGGAAAATCAGTTCCTCCTTTCATCACTATCACCTTAGTGCCTTATCACCACCTGAGATCAGAGAAGTCGTAACTTTTGTAAATGACCAGCACTGGAAGAACATGGACAGTTAGAAACAGAGTCAAGGACAGAATGCAGGTCACTAACACCCGAAAGAGAGGCAAAGGAAGAGAGACCAAAGAACCCAGGAAAGGTGGGCAGGAGGGAGGGATCTGGTGCCAGTGGGTCATGGTTACACTGTGAGGGCTGTGGTTTACAAAGACGGGACCGATCACAAGAGTCAATATAACAGCCCTGTCAGATCCGATTAGTGCAAGCAGTCCTTGCTCTTCATGGCACTGGGCAACCATGAGAATGGTGGTGCATTTGTAACCTTTTTAAATATTTCACAAATAAGTGATATCATATGATGTTTGTCTTTCACTGGTATGATAATCTCTAGGTCCATCCATGTTGCTGCAAATGGCATCATTTCATTCTTTTTTACGGCTGAGTAATATTCCATTGTAAATATATACCACATCTTCTTTATCTATTCCTCTGTCATATGCACGCTGAAGTATATGGAATGATTGGCCAACGGGGACCTGCTGTGTTGCACAGAAAACTCTACCCAATATTCTGTGATAATCTATGTGGAAAAAGAATCTGGAGGAGAATGGACGTGTGTACACGTATAACTGGATCACTCTATACAGCAGAAATTATCACAACATTGTAAAGCAACTATACTTCAATGAAATTAAAAAAAAATGAATGGTGGTACAAGTTCAAATAATTCATGATCTTCGCAATAAATGGGGATGTGATGGTCCCTGATTATAATGTACACCTGGTACTTACTTAGCACCCTGAGGATCTACCTGTGAAGGCTGTGCTTTTTGCAATTATTCATCGTTAATATACCATGGTACAGAAATTTGAATCATCGGTGTGAGAACTGGAGGTTTTTCCACCTAAATCGTGGTAGCTGAATTTCCTGCTTATCAGGACCATGCAGAGAGGGCTGTCTGTACTGAAAGGCATTCATCACAGTGATGGTGGGAACCAGATTGCATTGGTTCTCTGCTCACAGACTCTGATTTTTGTCCAGGGATTCCCACAGCCCTGGAACTCATATGCTTCACGTAGAGCCTGTCCCAGCGTCAGGATCAGGGGTGAATGTTCATTTGTCCCGGTCACTCAGATTCTCTTCTCCTTGTCAGTAGGTGGCTTAAGAAATGACATGTGACCAAAAGAGACGTGCAGGGAAATCTTTGGAAAGAAAGAGCTTCTGGTAAAAGGTTCTTACTCTTCAAAAAAGACCCAACGAAGAGATAGCCTCTTCATCAGAAAGTGGACGTGTACAGGTATTATGTTTATGGCTGTTCGTAGTTGCTGTTGCTGTCTTTAGAGCCAGCTGACACGATACAGATATAAACCTGGCACTTTGATGTGGTTGTAGTCACTGAATTAACCATCCATGGAGACCCCCTCTCTAGGGACATATTACCACACAAGAGAATAAATTCCCTGATTTAAGCATTTTGAGTTAGGCCCTTCATACTTGGAGCTGAAAGAATTCTAAAAATAAATAGTAATGCATCCTTACAAGCGTGACATAATAGAGGTAAGCTTGAAGCAGCCCTAAACGTCTTTAAAGAATGTAATTCGCAAACTTTGTTACTTTAGTTATCAATAACAAATGACTTGTGATGTGCCTATGAGTGGATCACAAGACACAAGTGTTTCTCGGCACTGCAGTTGAGAACTGGACTATGTACTAGTTTGGAAGGTGAGGCAATGGATAGGAGCAGCTAAGGAAGACCAAATTCAGTATGTTTCCTAATACCGGAAGTCAGAGTAACGTCCTATTGGATAAGGAGACTGACGTAAGCAAGCATAATCTATAAACTGAGTCGATCCAGATTCCATGGGGCTCAAAGACTGGACAATTTTGGGGTCCCTCTTTAAGAAAGGAATTTCAAAATTACAAATGCATAGCTGCCAAGAACCATGCAGGGTCTGAGATGGTACCCAGGTTGCAAGCGAACAAGTTAGCCCTTCCCAGTTCTCGGATGCTGGCAGAAGTCACGTGGCTCCTGCGTCAGAGGCATGGAGACCAACGGAGGCAAGCAGGGATCAATCTTCTTCCCCCCGTTTTACTGAGATATAATTGACACATATCGTTATTTTAGTCCAAGGTGTATAACATAAGCCTTTGATACTTGTTTAATTTCAAAATGATCACAAGCACTTTAATTAACATCAATCACCTCACATAGTTTTGCTTTTTATCCTGCATGACGTCTTTTAAGAATTACACCCTTAGCAATGTTCAAATACAGAACACAGTTAAGTACAGTCACCCTGCTGTACATCACATCCACGGGACTTACACGTTTCAGAACGGCAAGTGTGTACCTTTTGACCCCCTTCACCAGTTTTACCCACCCTCACCCCACCCCCGCCTCTGGCAACCACCCATCTGTTCTTTGTACCTATGAGTTCATTTTATTTATTTAGCTGGGCCCTCGATATATGGAAGTTCCTGGGCCAGGGATCGAACCTGCACCATAGCAACGATAAAAGCCACAGCAGTAGCAATGCCAAGTCCTTAACCACCAGGTCGCCAGGAACTCAAGTTCCATCCCTGTTGGGTTACTTCAGGTCACCTCCATCTCTCTCAATGACATGCCATTTTATTATGTTCGTGTTTTATCAGTATGTTCATTTTTTCCACACAAAAAATATTTTTAGGTGAAAATTTTAAATGTCATCCTTCATTTGACCTGAATATTTTTACCTTTGTGAAATGGCTCAACTGAACCATATTTTTTTTTCATTTTATTATTTAATAACATAAATAATCATATAACTTTATAATAAGTTATAAATTATTATGACACCTAAGCAAGTGAACTTTAGAATGCACATATGTGGGGGGCGTCATATTCCTTCCTGTCAAAAACATGGGAAGCCTAGACATCTCGGAAGTAACTTACACAATGTGGACTACATCAAAATCTTACACTCTGAATTATGAAAACAAATGTATTCACGCATATGATGCTTTAAAGAAAATCCTACGTGGGTACTTTCAAAGGAACCATCTTTTGGTCAAACGTTTCAAATGTGAGTCTTTCTCATCACAGGAAACAAATCTGGATGACATTCAAGGCTGTTTGATGGAATTCAGCTCCACCTAGGGTGTTTACAGAATCAGAATCCATCCCTTTGTTTACTCCGAAGCTCCATAATACCTTATTGTTTCTCATTAATGTAAAAGAATGACATGTAAAAGAATGACCTACCTGCCTTCCTTCTTCTTTCCAGCACCCATGCCTCCCTGTGACATGAATGAGTCACAGGTGGCCTAGGTATGTCAGCTCCGGATTACTTCTCAGCAGCTGAGACGTCCTAGCTTCCAAGTCTGCTGGAACTGAACTCAAAATTTTATCCATCCAGTTGTTTTAAACATAACCCCAGTCAAGAGACTTGTAGCCATTTAGAGCTTGTCTGCTTCACATCCCCTGAGACCCTGTGCCTAAGATCTCCCGACTCCAGACGAGATAGAGTTTCTGGGAGACTTAAAGACACCACATGGCTGTGCGCTTTGGAGTGCTCTGATCCACAAATTCTCTGCCCAGAGATATCACCTACCCCGCAGGCCGTTATCCCAGGCGGAGCTCCCTTGCCCTCCTCTGCTTCCAAGCTGCACCCAAGCCTCTGGATGTTCTCATACCCCAGGGACCAAGTCTGTGTGTGCTACTGCCCCCTGGTGGTCGTGTCCATTTCCTTGATCAACTCTGAAATCCCCTTTACACTTCTTTATCCAAAATTATTCTCTACCTTTCCTGGAGAAAGTCAAGATTCTAACCAGCATAGTGCATCTAAAATCGTCAAATTCACAAAGTGATAACCTGCTGCTGTTTAAAATTCACATATGGAGTTCCCTCTGTGTCACACCAGGATAAGCTGTGTCTCTGAAGCGCTGGGTCAAAGGCTCAGTTCCTGGCCTGGTACAATGGGTTAAGGGATCTACAGCTGCAGCTTGGATACGATCCCTGGCCTGGGAATTCCATACGCCGCAGGGAGTGTATAAAAAAATAAAAAATAAAATTCATGTATGTAAGGAGGACCATTTCTGGTCCTCCTATTCTGGAAATTCACAGAGCAGTTTTTGCTGTAGAAGAGTATTTTTGTTGGGAATTATGTGATTGGAAGGAGCAGAAACCTACTTAAATGATCACAGGTCAAAAGTTAGAGTTGTTGGAGTTCCCACTGTGGCTCAGTGGTAACAAACCCAATTAGTATCCATGAGGGCACGGGTTTGATCCCTGGCCTCACATTGGGTTAAGGATCCAGCGTTACTGTGGCTGTGGTATAGGCCAGCAGCTATAGCTCGGATTAGACCTCTAGCCTGGAAACTTCCATGTGCTGCATGTGTGACTACAAAAACAAACAAACAAAAAAAAGGAGTTCCTGTCGTGGCTCAGTGGTTAACGAATCCGACTAGGAACCATGAGGTTGCAGGTTCGATCCCTGGCCTTGCTCAGTGGGTTAAGGATCCGGTGTTGCCGTGAGCTGTGGTGTAGATTGCAGATGCGGCTCGGATCCCACGTTGCTATGACTGTGGCGTAGGCCAGCGACTACAGCTCCAATTAGACCCCTAGCCTGGGAACCTCAATATGCTGTGGGTGCAGCCCTAGAAAAGGCAAAAAGACAAAAAAAAAAAGAAGAAGTTAAAATTTGTTTCCTTGTATCCCAAGGATGGGATGTACAGGCCCCTTGAGGTGCTATAATGAGGAGCTGGAAAGTCAGAAACAGCATGTCCTGGGCTGAATTGTGTTGGTGGGCTGAAGTCCTAAGCTCCAGCACGTCAGCAGGCAGCTATATTTCAAGATATGTCCTTTATTTAAAAAGGCAGTTAGGGCAAAATGAGGTCAGATGGGTGGACCCTAGTCCAATATGATTGGTGTCTTTATAAGAAGAAGGACGAGGACATGGACACATGCACGGTGGGAAGGCCATATGAGGACCGAGGGAGGAGATGGCCAGCTGCAAGCCAAGGAGAGAGGTCCCAGGAGGAACCGACACTGTGATGGCTTCATCTGGGCTTCCAGCCCCCAGAACTGGGAGAAATAGGTGCCTGTTGTTTAAGGCCCCTGGCCTGTGGTCCTTGTGGTTCTCCATCACAGCAGCCAAGGAAACTCACGTGCAGAGGTTGCGAGGCTACGAGCCCCCTTGCTCTATGTCTCTTCTCTGCTTTTTCAGCTCAGCTGCCCCAGTTTCTCCTTATCTCCAGGCAGATGGCTTTCTCTGACTGGCGCACACATGGCAAAATGGTCTCACCAGCTTGATCCCAGGTGACCGCTCTCAGCTCCAGCGCCGAGGGTACCTGACTGACCCAGTTGGGTCAAGTGTCCAGTTGGTGTAACAAGAGCTGTGGCTGGTGGCAGAGTCACCGGTGCAGCATGGGGACCCTGCCCTCTGAGCTCAGATCCCGGGTCAAGGAGACAGGCAGCCTGAGGAGTAAGCAAACCTTAGAGGTGCAAGTGTAACTGCTAACAAGACCAGCTCGATATGGGCTTTGGGGCTTGACCACACTTCCTGCTCCCCTCCTCTCGGCTGGCAAATGCACAGGGAGATGTAGCAGAAAGCACATCTCCAGCAGTGTCCTCCTGCTGTGCAGTGAAGCTGCACACACGTAACACCATCACACAGTATACATACAGTCTCACACATACACACACATGATGCATATGTACACTCACACCGTGTACACACAGCTGCACAGGTACACACATGCACACATGTATGCATCTCACTCGTACATACAATGCAATGTACGTACAAACATGCATATCATCACATGTACACACCCACAAATGTATACACAAGTATACATGTACACACAACCACAAACACACATTCAATCACACGTGTACGCACATGCACACTCAGCACACACATGGACACACAATCACACGTACATACTGCACACAGGCACATACACATAAAGAGACACAATCACACGCACAAAAATGCACACATATATGCACCCGCACAGACGCTCAGCTGTCATTTTGTGATTTTTCTTCCCTTTTTTAATACTGCCATTTTTCTTTTAAAGCACAGGCAAAATGCACACACATGGGGGCAGCATGGAAGAGAAGCATCCAACCTGCTTTCTCCTGTGCCCCTAAGAGTGGATGCCAATCCCACCTGTAAATAAAGGACAGTCCTGTGTCCTTGGATACGTTCAATTAAGCAAGTGTACATACCTCTTTTCAAAAAAAGAAACCTAGAAAATGCAAAGATGTTAATGTACTCACTTTCAGACCACAGATATTTATCAAAGGTTAGCTTTCGCAAAAAAGGGGAATTTATTTTTAGGATGCGGGCCCATCACATAGAAACCACAGACAGAAACACCACTGGGACTCTCCCCACATCATCCTCGCCCTGCTCCGGGTCGGCTTGCTGCTTATCTCCTCTCGCGCTGGGTTTCCCAGCTCCCAGAGGAGGAAAGGGCTGTGATGGGCGGCTCCCAGTGGAGAAAGGGCAGAAACTTACACCTCTTTGTTCTGTCGCCAGATTCACAGGGATGGCCCCTGACTGTCCTGGCTTGTTGGTGTCCATCTTTAGGCCATGAAGAGTCACAGAGCAAGTGGCAACGCCTAGAGCACAGCCGCCCTGACGTGACCAGATCCGTGAACAGGTGGTTGGGAGGCTGTGGGCAGTGAGCGGGGGAGACAAAATTACTGCCTCGGCAAACAGGCAACCGAGAGAGGAAAAGCCTCTAATCACACCATGAAACATAATAGTTGGAACATCTGAACACCATGTTTTTTGTTTTTTGTTTTTTTTCCACTGAGAAAGGGCAATTTCCATTCAGACTTCAGGAAAAAGAGATAGGATGATGTGGGTATTTTAAAGTTTTCTTTTACGATTTTTATGTATTTTCTAAATTCTCATGAGTCCACTTTTATATTTGGGAAAAACGACCTCTATTTACAAAGCAATAAAAGAGAGTTTTCAGGAGACCGCATTATTTTTCAAAGGTGTATTTCTGTTTTCTGAACACTTGTAGCTTGTGCATCAGCCAGACGTGGTTATGGGTTGCCATCATGAAAGAACTTTATGTCACTGTTCTTTTCATCAGTGGAACTAGTTTTTCCTCTGTGCCTGGATAAAAACTCGAGCAGCTCTCTGACTTTTGGAAGTCACTTTTTCTTTTCTTTTCTTTCTTTCCCTTTTTTTTTTTTTAATGGTCACACCCTTGGCATATGGAGTTCCTGGGGCCAGGACTAAATCCGAGTTGCTGTGACCTATGCTGCAGTGGTGGCAATGCCGGATCCTTTAACACACTGCTTGGGGCCAGGGATGGAAGTCACACCTCTGCAGTGACCCAAGTGACTGCAGTTGGACAGTGGGATTCTTATCCCACTGCGCCACAGCGGGAGCTCAGGAAGTCACTCTTAAGTTAACACAAATCATCTCAATACAGAAAAATGAGCGTTTTCAGTGTCCTGCAATCTTCTAAACTCAGACTTGAGGAGTTCCCATTATGGCACAGCAGAAATGAATCCGACTAGTATCCATGAGGATTTGGCTTCTATCCCTGGCCTTGGTCAGTGGGTTAAGGGTCTTTTGCCCATTTTTCATGGGTTGTTGACTTTTTTGCTGTTGAGTTGTATAAGCTGTTTGTATATTTTAGAGATTAAACCCTTGTCAGTTGCATCATTTGACACTATTTTCTCCCATTCTGTAAGTTGTCTTTTTTTTTTTTTTTTATGGTTTCCTTTGCCGTGCAAAAGCTTGTCAGTTTGACTAGATCCCATTGGTTTATTTTTGCTTTTATTTCTGTTGCCTTGGGAGACTGACCTGAGAAAACATTTATAAGGTTGATGTCAGAGAATGTTTTGCCTATGTTCTCTTATAGGAGTTTGATGGTGTCTTGTCTTAGGTTTAAGTCTTTAAGCCATTTTGAGTTTATTTTTGTGCATGGTGTGAGGTTGTGTTCCAGTTTCATTGTTTTACATGTGGCTGTCCAGTTTTCCTAGCCCCACTTGCTGAAAAGACTGTCTTTTCCTATTTTATATTCTTTCCTCCTTTGTCGAAGATTAATTGACCATAGGTGTCTGGGTTATTTCTGGGTTCCCTATTCTGTTCCATTGGTCTGTATGTCTGTTTTGGTACCAGCACCACACTGTTTTGAATACTATAGCTTTGAGTATTGCCTAAAGTTTGGGGGAGTTATGCTTCCGGCTTGGTTTTTGTTCCTTAGGATTGCTTTGGCAATTCTGGGTTTTTTGTGGTTCCATGTAAATTTTTGGATTGTTTGTTCTAGTCTGTGAAAAATGTCATGGGTAATTTGATACGGATTGCCTTGAATCTGTAGATTGCTTTGGGTAGCATGGCCATTTTTACAATATTAATTTTTTTTAACCCAGCAGCATGGATATGTTTCTATTTCTTCAAATCCTCTTTAATGTGTTATAGTTCTCAGCATGTAAGTCTTTCAGCTCCTTGATTAGGTTTATTCCCAGGTATTTAATTTTTGGGGGTACAATTTTAAAAGGTATTGTATTTTTGTATTTCTTTTCTAATATTTCACTGTTAGCATATAGAAATGCGATTGATTTCTGAATGTTAATCTTGTATCCTGCTACTTTGATGAATTCGTTGATCAGTTTGAGTAGTTTTTGGGGTTGAGTCCTTAGGGTTTTCCATATACAGTACCATGTCATCTGCATACAGTGACAATTTTACCTCTCTTTCTTTAATTTGAAATAAAGAGTTATTGATCCACCCCTGAAAGCTGTTTTTTTTTTTGCATTTTTTTTTGTTTGTTTGTTTTTGGTCATACCCACACATGTGGAAGCTCCAGGGCCAGGAACTGAACCCGTGCTCCAGCAGTGACCCTAGCCACAGCAGTGACAACACCAGATCCTTAACACGCTGAGCCACAAGGGAACTCCTGAATGTTATTTTTGTCTGGAAAATCCTAAAATGCCCACTATCCATTGTTCTTGGTCTACCCATTTTTTTGTTTGTTTGTTTGCTTTTTAGGGCCACACTCACAGCACATGGAAGTTCCCAGGCTAGGGGTCAAACTGGAGCTGCAGCTGTTGGTGAACACCACAGTCGCCACAATGCCAGATCTGAGCTGCATTTGTGACCTACAACATAGCCCACGGCAACGCCATATCCCTAACCCACTGAGCGAGGCCAGGGATCCAACTCGCATCCTCATAGGTACTAGCTGGGTTCATTACTGCTGAACCACAGTGGGAACTCCCAGTCTGTCCATTCCTAAACATTAGGTGTCTGAGGGCAACATCACACCTGCTTTAAGGTCCAGACCGAAGTGATAATACCTTTCCCTTATCTAGCACTCTCGAGTTAAAAGGAGGTGCTTCCAAAATGCTTAAGCTACGCTCAACTGTTCAGAATTAGGAGACAGGAAAGGATTATCTAGAAAAAAGAGGGAGCTATGAGTAATGTACCCTTTGTGTCCACCTCTAGCAAGTATGCAAGTGAGAAAGTACATAAAGGATTTAAAATGTTGGAAGAATTTGTACTCGTTGAGATAAGGTACAGTTTTAGTTTTTGACTTAAAATATTCTTCTGCATTTACTCACAAATCATCACGCTTTTAAAAAACAAACACACACCAGACTTCTCTCGTCCTTCCTTGAAAGGAGGCATTCAAACATGAAGGTGAAACTTGGCAATGCTGTTTCAATACCAAAAGTGTTTGTCGGTCTCAAGTGTGAAGTGACTGTTCTCCAGGCGATGCTGGCCCTCAGGGAGTCTCCACACCTGCGGCTGCCAAGCCCCTTGGACACCCAGACAACACACACTTCTTACAGCTGCCTTGATTTCATTTACAAAGGCTAAGTCACTCTTCCCCACTGGGACTATTCATTTTATTTGGAATAATGACTTATTAATGATGGAACTGGGGATTTCTGGCACACACACACACACACACACACACGCCAATTAAAAATAATCTCTCTAAAAATGCAGATCAAAACTACATTGAGGTACCACTTCACAGCAGTCAGAATGGCCATCGTCAATAAGTCTACAAATAACAAAGGCTGGACAGGGTGTGGAGAAAAGGAACCCTCCTGCACTGTTGGTGGGGATATAAATTGGTGTGGCCACTATGCAAAACAATATGGAGGTTTCTCAAAAAAGTAAAAATAGAGTTGCCATATGGCCCAGCAATTCCACTCCTGGGCATATACCCAGACAAAACTAATTCAGAAAGATACAGGGACCCCTATGTTCACCTCAGCACTGTTCACAACAGCCAAGACAGGGAAACAACCTGTGTCCACCAACAGAGGAATGGATAAAGAAGATGTGGTACGTATACACAATGGAATACTACTCAGCCGTAACAGAAGGAAATAATGCCATGTGCAGCAACACAGATGGACCTCGAGATTATTATACTAGGCGACGTCAGACAAATATCATATGATATCACTTATATGTGGAATCTACAATAGGACACAAACGAACTTACCTACAAAACAGAAACTGGCTCACAGACGTAGAGAACAGACTTGTGGTTGCCAAGAGGGAGGGGGGCTGAGGAAGGGAAGGACTGGGTGTTTGGGGTTACCAGATGCAAACTCGTATGTACAAGAAGGACAGACAACAAGGTCCTACTGTGTAGCACAGGGAACTCTAGTCATTATCCTGTGATGAACCATAATGGAAAAGAATTGAAAAGTAAGACATACACGTATAACAGAGTCACTTTGCTATGCAGCAGAAACTAATACAACACTGCAAATAAACTATACTACAATAAAATTAAAAAAACTCTCACTTTCTTCTCCTTTTCCTCTTCTTCCTCTCTCTCCCTCTCCCTCTTTCTGTTCTGTTCTCTACATAAACCATCCATCCAACTTTACCTCAGCTGTCTCGGCATTTGCTCTGTGACTGAGCCTCTATTTTTTACCCACCAGGGAGAAAGGAGGCTAAAAGCATCTGCAGTCAGATACTAAGGTCGGCTTCCTCTTCCAATTGTCCTTCCCCCTGGTGTCCATGCAGGAGACACAGACAGTCCCCTGCTGCCCCACCCGGAGGTCTGGCGGAGGTCCCTCCCCACGGAAGCTGCCAGCCTTTTCGAGGAAGCGGGCTAACCTTAGTCTGTGCCTCCTGAGCACTTTTTCAGTTTCTTAGCTCTGACTGCATATTTAAGAAATCTGACGAGAGAAGATGGGTTTCTCCATCAGTAACACGGCCGTCCGCAAGCGCTCAGTCTTTGCGTTCCCGAGTCCGGGTCAGGACCACGTCGCTGTTGCCCGTCGCCCCCTGGGATCTGCGCCCAGGCAAGCCCAACCTGACAGAAGCATGTTTCCTTTCAGGGCTGCTGGGTGACAAAACCCACATTTGTCACAACTTTCAATGTGAGCTGGCTAGCCAATGCTGCATTACCATTAAACAGATGGATCGGTTTATGCCTTGATTATTGAGTAAGTCAGCCTGATAGTTCTTGGGTGGGTAGCTGGTAAAGAGGGGCTAGAGAAGGAATCTTGCCTTGAAAGTTCCCACGATCTAGCAGGAAGTATGAGTCTCTTTCTGTATCTACCTATTAGTAGGCTCAGTATCCGCTGCCCCGGGCATCCTCTGAGCTCTTCCAGCCCCACATCCTGCTTCAAGTCCAGCTGCAGTAGCTTTGAGACGGAGCAACCTTGCGGTATCTCGTGTCTGGAGAGACCCGTGCCCAGGGCTTCCCACTCCCCTCCCCAGGGCTTCCTGGATGCCGGCCCGGGTCCTCCCACAGCACCTGTGCAACCAGACGTGCAAGAGTCAACCCCAGCAGGGCACCCTTGACCAGTGGGTCATGGGGGCATCCTCTTTCCATTGCTTGGTCAAGAGGGGAGCCCAGAGGCCACACCACGTCTTGGGATCTACCGCCGTGATCTGAACAGCTGTCAAGGGCAAGGCATAGGGACTTGAGCCCCATCCCATTTTGGGAGCTGAAGGGTGGAGTCAGGTACGGGGATGCCACGGGGCTGCAGCTGGGGAGGAAGAAGGATGCGGGACCGCCTAGGCAGGTGTGGAGAGAAATTTCACTGGATTTATGGCAAGTGGGGTGGGAAGGCTTGGGGGCTCAAGGGCAGGGCATTAACTTGGTCCCACTGACATCCTTCAGGATCCCTCTGACTTTGCTGCTGAAGCCCCTGGGGAGACTTAGAAGGACGAAGTTGGGTCTGGAGCCTAGAACTGTGGCTCCGCTGCTGGATGACCTTGACACAGAGCTTAACCTCTCAGAGTCCCGGAGTTCTTGTCTGTAAATCAGTGATAATAATAATGCGTTTCCCTTGTGGCTGTTAAACACTTTATCTGTTTTGTGCTGCTCTGTGCCGGCCGTGCCGTGACGATGGATCAGTGACACACAAGGAGAGATGGTGCCAGCACAGTTATCTTTGTGATGATGTAGTTTGTGTGCTGGTCCAATGGAGGCAGTTGCTCTGGGCTCACGTCAAGGGCTGCAAAGAGGCAGGTTCCCAGGCAGGAACCCATCTGGGTCCTGCTCGCTCACCAAGGCTCAGGCCAGTGCTGTGGGGCCTTGGCGGCATCACGGTGCCCTGATATTGTACTCTTTATTTTTTATTTTTTTCCCTTTTTGTCATTTTAGGACCGCACCTGCGGCATGTGGAGATTCCCAGGCTAGGGGTCTAATCAGAGCTGTTAGCCGTCGGCCTGCACCGCAGCCACAGCAATGCAGGATCCGAGCTGCATCTGCGACCTACACCACAACTCACAGCAACACTGGATACTTAACCCGTTGAGCAAGGGCAGGGATCGAACCCACAACCTCACGGTTTCTAGTCAGATTTATTTCCTCTGCACCACGACAGAAAATCCTGTTTTGGTAGATCTTAGTTGCACTATTACTCTTTTAGCATGGCTCAGATCAGGTTCTTAAGCCACTGAGCCACAACGGTAACTCTGGATTATAACTTTTTGAACGCTTTCCAAACCACACTTTCCCCATCTATCCGGAGGCCATGCTCTTCAAGTGTAGTGAACCCTGAATGTGGATGTGTAGAGAATTCAGGATTCCGGTGTCAGCGTGCAGAGGAAAAGCAGAGCCCAGTGTGAGGCCACCTGCGCTTTCAATCTGCCAGTTACACAAAGTCAAATTTAAATGGTTGATAAGCCACCTCGAACATGTTGACAGAGAGAAGAATGTTCCAGAGGCCTTTCTAGATGTTTTCAGTTTGCTAAGTGTTCAATGTGAGCTCTGAATAAATGTAAATCGTGCTTGTCCCAGCATGTCAGAATTCTCACAGAAAAGGGTAAATAATGTTTAGTAGGAAATTGCTTTGCTTTGAGGAATCTCCTGTCTCATCGTAAATGAGGTGTAAATAGTTTTCTAAATCAGCAAAAACAGTGAGAAGATTTTCCTGCCTGAGAAAGGCAGCCTCACCTGCTCACAGAAAACATCCTAACAGGAGCACATGAGTTCAGAGAATTTCTGGACTGTCCAACCAGAGCTCCAAGGACAGGACAGGTTGGGTGGTGACACGTAACTGGAAGGGAGAGGATGTGACTGAAAAAATGAAGTCACTTGCAGTCGCTTCCAATGTCGGGCGGTGGGGTGTGTGGGGGCGTCTCCTGGCATCAGCTCTCCTCTACTGGGCCCGGTCATCTGCAAGAATGGGAGGGAGGGCAGTGGCCGCCTGCACTTCTTTGAACCCAGGACAACCTCACCTGGGCCCCAGGAGCGTGCACCTTGGCCTTAACCCCATTTCCCTTGAGATGCTGAGGTGGGGGATTAGAACAGACAGGGCCGTGGGCAGGTGCAGCCCCGAAGCTCATATATCTGCAGAGAGCAGGTCAGCAGAGCCCAGCAGCTCTCTCAAGCACACAGCATCTGCAAGCCAAGTCCTCGGGTGGGGGCTTGGGGGGGAGAGATGAATGAGGAGTTTGGGATTAACAGGTATACTCTACTCTATATAAAATAAACAAGGACCACAGTTTCTGTCGTGGCTCAGTGGAAACGAACCCGAATAGTATTCATGAGGACTTAGGTTCAATCCCTGGCCTTGCTCCGTGGGTGAAGGATCCGGCGTTGCTGTGAGCTGTGGTGTAGGTCGCAGGTGTGGCTCGGATCCCGCGTTGCTGCGGCTGTGGCGTAGGCCAGGGGCTACAGCTCCGATTCAACCCCTAGCCTGGGAACCTACATATGCCGTGGATGTGGCTCTAAAAAGACAAATAAATAAACAAACAAATAAATAAACAAGGACCTAAAAATAAACAAGTATTGCACAGAGAACTATATTTGATATCTTATAATAATCTATAATGGAAAAGAGTAAAAAGTATGTATAACTCAATCACTTTGCAGTGTACCTGAAACCAACACAACATTGTACCTTAACTGTACTTCAATTAAAAAAATTAAGTCACAAAGAAAACTCCTGGTTACCAAAGTGGGGGGTAGAGAGATAAATTAGGAGGCTGGGGTTAAAATATACACACTATTGTATATAAAATAGAGAAGCAATAAGGACCTATTGCATTATGGAAGAGAATGTAAAAAGAGAATTATATATTTATAGATACGTTTACTGAATCACTTTACTGTGCACCTGAAACTAACGCAACATGGTAAATCAACCCTTATTTCATACAAATTAAAAAAATTAAAATCCTTCCCCCTTCCTCCTTCACCTAAGGGACAGGGTGCCACTGAACTTCCCAGACGTGTCTCCAGTGGAGTTAACTAGACCCAGGGGGCCCTGCCTGTGATTGCTGTTTACATGGATTTCTGAGGCGCCCTCATTACAGTCCATTTACATAATGAGAGGGCCCCAGAGCCAGGCAGCCAGGAACTGGTCCAGTTTAGACTCTGACTCACAACGTTTCATCGGGTCAAACTCTAGTTGTGTCTGGTCCTGGCTGACCTCATCTCTGTGGTCACCAGAATGCAAAGCACCCCCAGTTCTGCCAGATCTTCTCCCTGTTCCCCAACCCCCACTTCCTCCCCGACCCCAAACCCTGGTGACCTATGGAGTCCTCTGGATGCTGAGATGTCTTTTTGTTTCTGTGCCTCAGCGCCAAGGGGCTCTTCCTTTCCTTACACAGCGAAGCCCCCTTCCATCACTACTGCCCATTAGTATCTCCTCCACCGTTGAGCGCCTTTTTTTTTTTTTTTAATGTTTTTGGCTGTGTCTGTGGCATGCAAGTTCATGGGCCAGGGATCGAACCCACATCACAGCAGTGACAATGCTGGTCCTTTACCTGCTGGGCCACCAGGGAACTCCCTCTTGTACCCGTTTATTCCAGGCTGAATAAACAACACTTCGGAGGGTAGTTTCACATTTCTCCAAATATCTCACTTGATGCCCAGAGCAGGGCTGTGAGGACCACGGCAGGGCCACTAGCCCCTGAGACAAGGAGAAGTTTGGTTCAGTTTGGGGAACAGGATGAGGAACTGGAGGCACACTGCTAGCAGGCTGGTTCTCCTTACCATGAGCGCTGGAGCCAGAAATTCAGTTCTCCTGGTATCTAACCCACTAGGTTGCCCATAAGCTGGACTTCTAATTAGATAGGTCTGAGCATAAACCAGTTACATTCCCAAAGGGCTGCTACTTTATTTTTACTATATATCTAAAAAATCTTAAAAAAATTACTGCTATATTAAACACATGTTTATAAAACTTTTTAAATTTTTTTTAAATTTTTTATCTTTTTTTTTTTGCCTTTTCCAGGGCCACACTTGCGGCATATGGAGGTTCCCAGGCTAGGGGTCTGATTGGAGCTGTAGCCGCCGGCCTATGCCACAGCCATAGCAACGCAGGATCTGAATTGTGTCTCATGGCAATGCCGGATCATTAACCCACTGAGAGAGGCCAGGGATCGAACCCTCAATCTCATGGTTCCTAGTCGGATTTGTTTCCACTGCACCACGACAGGAACTCCCAATTTATAATTTTAGTTTGAAAAATATTGTTGATAATATGAACTGCTTTTAAGAGAGTCCAGGGATGAAATAATGTTCTACAAGTTGATGTGATTATTTCTAGAAATAAGTTAAAAAATATTTCTATGTCAAATTCTGCTAAAGAAAAAAAATTCTGCTAAGAAGTAAACATATACATGGAAAAATAGGAGTTCCCTGGTGGCCTAGTGGTTGGGGATTTGGCATTGTCACTGCAGTGGCTTGGGTTTGATCCATGGCCCAGAAACTTCTGCATGCTTTGGGCATGGCACCCCCCCCCCAAAAAAAAAGAAATAGAAAAATAGGTTTCTTTCACACATGTAAAATATTTGTCCCAACTTTTACAAAAGGCATCTTAATTTAGCTCAGCAAATTGTATAATAGTGTTGGGGAGTGGTGGCGGGGGAGGGTGGTGATTTATGGGGGTCTATATCACCTTTGAACTTGGCAGTTCCTTGGAGGTAGATACCCTGCCCTATGCAAAGGGAGATAATTGGTCCCAATTAAGAAGTGACTGGTTAGACAGCAGGGCACTCCCATGGAAAGATCTGAAAGGCAGAGAATATTAATTCTATTCAGGAATCAGTGGAGATAAGCAATACCTCAAAGGTGGTTCACCAGAAGCCACCAAAGAGCAGCTCATTTTCTTTGTGAAAAGAAGCATTTACTCTGGCTTCAAATGCATACTTGTCTGATACGCTACATTTGAAACACAACATTGCAAGGTTACTCAGACTTACACAGATAGATCACTTTCCTTATCATTTCATTAAAATAGTAACACATCTTTCTTTTTTACAATTGACCAGAAGATTAAATTAGCCTCATCAACAAGAACAAAAGAGGCAGTTCCCTCTTTTCTTTAAGAGAATTGTAACTAAGAAAAGGCATTAAATATGAATTTTCAAAAAGCATTGTCTTGGACTGACACGTTGACAAACTTCAAGAGTAAGTGACTGAGGGTGATTTCTGTGATTATTCAGTGGAGGAGTTGGATCCTTTTATTTATTTTTAAATTTTATGTATTTAATTTCTTAAAATCGAAGTATAGTTGATTTACAGTGCTGGCTTAGTTTCAGGTGTACAGCAAAGTGATTCAGTTATATATGTATATATATATATATATTCTAGAAGTTGGCTACTCTTATTTCATAGGTTATGGTTATTTTGTAAATTTAGAGGTTACACTTATGATACCTCACAGCTCGTTGACTCATTAACCTTGAAAAAAAAATCAATCCCTCAGTTACTTATAAACATTTTTATTATACTAACCTATTGTTTAAAAATAGGACAGTAGAGTCTTTGTTCTGGTCCTAAAATAGCACAGCCTGCAAAATTGGACAGGAAAGGGGGTGTTCATTTGCACAACTGCGTTCCCTTATTTAACAGATATTTCCTCCTCCCTAGTCTTTTTTTCGCTGGAGCTTGTTCCTGCGTTTCCTTGAGCCGATCATCCAGGTCAAGTCCCCCCCACCCCAAGCCCCCACGCACAACTGGAAGCTGAGTGTATGCTTAGCTCCCACCATGACACCATTCAGTGGCAGAATGCACCAGCCACTTGCTGGGGTGTGAAATTTCCAGGAGGATCCAGGATTTGTGGTAGACTTTAATCATTTGCCAGATGTTAACACTAAGAAAAAAACATTGTGGCCACTTCATGAGAGGGCAAGCTGAAGAGAGTAAGGCAGTTGCAGTCCATTTGAGGGAGAGCATGATGTAGTTAAGTAACAATATCTGTGTTATTGCGTAGAAAGTATCATGTATCTGCTTGATGAGAAATTCACTTTCATTGAATCTTAAAATTAGGGTTGGATGTTACAATATATAATAGAAAACTCCCAAATTAAAAGTGGCTTTAAATAGTTGGAGGTTTATTTTTGCTCTGGAGTTAAATAATCCTGTACTGGTGTGACACCTTCAAGTTATTAGGGACCAGGCTTCATCTAGTTTTCCTTGACCTCATGGTACAATATGGCTGCTGGAGTTCCAGCCCTCATATTCATTTTTTTCAGGCAACAATATTGAGGAAGGGGGAATTCTTCTTTCTAAGACTGTTTCTGGAAGTCTCCTACACACTTCCTTCTATATCTCATCCATCCCTTGGTGATACCTTACTACAAAGGAGGATGGCAAAGGTAGTCTTTTAGTTGCATATTCACCCACAGTGGTGTTCTGGTAAGCCAAATTTACACCCCCCTGCCTCTTTAAAGAAGAAATAAAGAAAGTCCTGATTGTAGCATGTGCGATTTTTTTGTGTGTGCTGTAAATATTCCTACCGTGGCCAATTTCAAGCTATTAAGCATTAACAACTAGTTTTCAAAATTCTCGAAAATCTGATCATTGGTTCTTGGGAGCTGGCACAAGCTGGCGCTAGGGAGACCACTGGGCTGCAAATCATCCCGGAGGTGTTCACCAAGGAGAAGGTGCTGCAGACCCCAGGAACGGTTATGACCAGAAGATTTAGAAATGCTTGACCAGAATTCCAGCGGAAAAAGAATAGAACTCTAATTTCTGAAAAGGTGGGAGAAAACATGGGCTGGAGGAGAGGCGAATGTTTAAAGAGGCTGTGTAGAGACAAAATATTCCTTCTGCTTCTCTCTTATTTCCTGGACGATGTATGAGAGGGGTCTTCGGGTCACCAGTGGACAGCCTGGCCGGCTATGCTTCCTGTTCTCCTAGCAAGTCCAGCCGTCCTGGTGGAAAGACATCAGCGCTTCCCCAGGTGAGGGCTCTCTTCCCATCTGGTCCTGGGGGACGAGGGAGTGATGGGCAGGTGGGAGTCCTATTGGGAAGGAGAGCGCCTCAGCTTTGACTTCTGAGTTTTAAAGCAGCTAGTGATGGCCGCAGGGCTTCATAACTTCCTATCTGGCTGGGGTAGCATATTTAAGTAAAACTGGGCTATTCTGTTCTCACCCTGGGTTTGCTCTGGTTTCCCAGAGCCTGCGCCAAAATGGTTTAAACATACTCAGAATTCAGATTTGAAAGAAGATGGACTGTCTTCATTCTCATCATAGCTAATGTCTCAAGATTTATCATCACACAAAATCTTGAAATTCAGAGATTTTCTTATCTTTCAGAGGGACTGCCTGGACTTCCAAGAATTCTTCTTCTTCTGTTTTTTTTGGGGGGACAACCCACAGCATGTGGAAGATCCCAGGCCAGGGGCTGAATTGGAGCTGCAAACTCTGGCCTTCGCCACAGCAATGCTGGATCTGAGCCACACAGGTGCCACATACAGCACAGCTCAAGGCAGTGCCGGATCCTTAACCCATTGAGTGGAGCCAGGGATCAAACCTAAGTCCTCATGGATGCTAGCTGGGTTCATTACTGTTGAGACACAACAGAACTCCTTTTTTTTTAAAGCAGTAATTTTTTTTTTTTCTGCAACCACGACACACAGAAGTTCCTGGGCCAGGGATCCAACCTGTGCCACAGTTGTGGCAATGCTAGATCCTTAACCAGCTGTGCCACAGGGAACGTCCTCAAGAATTTTGTAGGAGATTTTAGTAGTAGGGGAGCCCAAAGAGAGTCTATTTTCCTTGCACGGGCTGGTCAAGTGAGGATTAGGCCACCCTGTCTAGCACTGGAGGCAACCGTACCACAACTCAGATGTGCAGAGTAAACACAAGCTACACAAACCATACGCCCAGCTTCCTCCAAAGCAGCCTGTTGCCCCTGGCCGGCACTGATGGGAGCCGGGACAGAGAAGTGGCTTAGTTTCCTACCACTTCTCGAAGAAAATATAACAATATTAGGGTCTTCAAATGACACAGTTCTGGAGGTCAGAAGTCTGAAATCCCAAGGTGCACTAGTTTCTTGGGGCTGTTGTTAAAAAAAAAAAAAAAACTACCATAAGCTCAGTTGCTTGAAACAACAGAAATTTATTCTCTCACCGTTCTGAACTTGACATCTGGAAGGTGCTTGCATGGCCATGCTGTCTCCAAAGGCTCTTGGGGACGGTTGATTCTTTGTTTTTTCAGCTGGTCATCAGATTTAGGGCTCATCTTAAATCAGGTAACGCAGAAGGATCTCATCTTTAGATCTTTAACTTGATAACATCGGCAAAGATCCTTTTCTCAAATAAGGTTATATTCATAGGTTCTGAGGGTTAGGGTATGGACGCATCTTTGTTTTTAAACTTTAATTTTAATTTCTGGCCACACCCATGACATGTGGAAGTTCCCCAACCAGGACTGAACCCAGGCTGCAGCTGTGATGCGCACCACAGCTAAGGCAACGCTAGATCCTTAACCTGCTGCACCACAAGGAAATGTCCCAGACATGTCTTTTGGGGAGGTCACCACTCAGTGATTTATTTAGTCAGTCCCATACTGATGGGCATTTGGTCTTGTGATATTTTGTTTTTCCCGAAATTTTACTTCTATAAGAGTAGCTATAATGGACATCTTTGTGACATATTAAAATAGGTGCATGTATATGAGTTAGAATTCATGTTCAGCTGAAGCCATAATAGTGGATTCAGCCAAACAGAAGCGTCTTTTTCCATCATGTAACAGTATGAATGGAAAACATCTGGAGCTGATACAGTCCCGTAGTTTCTCCTTTCTTGTCTTCCACCTACCATCCCTAAGATGTGACCTTTATCCACACAGTCCCAGGTGAATCATCCCACATCTGCTTTCCAGGCAGCAGAGAGGGGGAAAAGGGGAAAGGGCAGGCACGCACCTGCCCTTGGAGAGCTCCTCCACAACCCCCCCACCCCACCCCACCCCCGTAGTCACTTCTCACATCCTACTGGCTGGACCTTGGTCACATGGTCACACTTGGCTTCAAGGGCAGCTGGGAAATGTAGTCTTCAGTTGGGCAGCTAGCACTTCTGTTACTACAACAACAGATGGGAGCAGACACAGGGAACACAGGCAGTCTCTGCGCCCTCCGTGTTTCTTTAGGATAAATTTCAAGAGACAAAGAGTTGGGCCATGAGGGCAGGCTTGTTTTAACTGTAACACTGCCAAATTATTCCCCAGCATTGTCATTTCTCTCCCTGCCAACAAAGATGGGAATATCTTTTCCTCACACCTTCACCACTATTAGTTTTAGAAAAGTTAATATTCTTTCCATTGGAGTGGGTGAAAACGGTACCTCATCTTGCAAAGTTTCATTTTTGTGATTCCTACTGAGAGTGAGCATTATTTGATGTATTTATTGGCCATTTCTATTTCATTTTCTCTGATTTCCCCTTTTTGTTCCATTGTTCATTTTCCTTCTTATGAGACTTTTTCTGGTTGACTAGGAGTTCTTTACATAGTCTCAGTATTAATACTTGTCTGTCATAACTGTTACAAATATTTCCCTCTACTTGTCACTTGTCTTTCAATTTTGTTTTAGGATGAATTTTGTTACAACAGAAAATGTAAATATGCTTTACTTTTACATCCTAAGAAGTGTTAGTCTGCAAACAGCAAGGACAACTTCTAAGCTTGTTGTTCTACAAAGTTAGAAAATTCAGATAGGATTGACTGAAAAGAGTCACGTCCCCTGGTCTAAGTTAAGGGGGACAGAGTGAGCCAGCTCGCAGCTCAGCATCTTCTTGCAAATTTCTTTCTTTCTTTCTTTTTTGGGGCCGCACCCACAGCATACGGAAGTTCCCAGGCTAGGGGTCGAATTGGAGCTGCAGGTGCCGGCCTACACCACAGCCACAGCAACATCAGACCGGAGCCCCGTCTGCGACCTACACCACAGCTCATGGCATCGCCAAATCCTTAACCCACTGAGCAAGGCCAGAGATCGAACCCACATCCTCATGGACACTAGCCAGTTTCCACTAGTCGGCTTGTGTACCTCTGAGCCACGAAGGGATCCCACTTGTCAGAATTTTAAGGCACATATTGTTTTGATAAAATATTGGCTGCAGTACCACAAACATCATCACATATCTTGTCCACAGCACCATCTTCCTCATCCACTATGGTCATTTCATCACCACTTCCCCTAAGTAGGAAAACAAGGAATCTTTTTGAAAGAAAAAATTCATTTTAAGAAAGGGCAATTCTGATCGTGATCCTCCATCAGAAGCGGCCTATCTCCACCTGTGTCCAGAGAAAGAGCAGCAGGTGTTTGCTGCTCTCTCAAGAACTCTAGAAATCCTCTCCTTGATGAAAACAGTGAACCCGGCTCTGATCCATGACCTCCCCAATTATAGAAATCTAGGGACAAGTCTATTCCTAATGAAGGTGAGCACAGAGTCAATTTATTGGCCACTTCTTTTTTCTCGGTCGCATCTGCAGCATATGGAAGTTCCCTGGGCTAAGGGTCGAACTGGAGCTGCAGCTTAGGCCCATGTCTGCAAACTATGCCTGAGACCTACACCCACAGCCTGTGCCAACGCTGGATCCTTAACCCATAGAGCAAGGCCAGGGATCGAACCCGCATCCTCAGGGACACTATGTCGGGTGCTTAACCCACTGAGCTGCAGCAAGAACTCCTAACTGGCCATTTCTATATCATCTTCTCTGATTTTCCTTTTTCTTTCCTTTGTTTATTTCTATTGTTTTTCTACCGTTGTTTCTTATTTTATGATTGTCTGAAATTTGGTTCCAACCCTCCAAATCCAAAAAGTAATGCCCCACATCAACTAAGACACACTCCATGCAGTCAGACAATGGAGAGGAGACACACACAGGGTGACAAGCACAGCTCGAGAAACGGGGGTGTGGGCTCTGACCTCAGCCCTGTTGCTTTCTAACCAGTCATTTTAATACCCTCAGGGGACCCTCTCCCGCCTCCTGCCGTGAATGAAGATGTTCCCACTGACCTTTAGAGACGGACTGCTTCGCTCACCCCAATGGCTCTTCGTACCTTCGGGCATAAATCTGGATACTTGTCTCCAGACTCTTCACGGACTGGTACATTCTACTTTCTCCTGTTCCTCCCGCCCGCAAGGTGACAGACAGACTTTCAAGGCAGGGCGGCTCTAAGGACAGCTCCCAGACCCCGGCTCTCCAGGAGTCCCCTTGCCCACACCTCCCTGCTGGCGCCCAGCTTGCTCCGGGACCCCGCTCCCGTGCAGGCTCACACCCTCGCCTTGTTTACCAGAAATGCGGATACAAACACACGCTCATCTAAACAGCCGGCTGTTCTACTCTTCCCTTTCTAGGGAAATTCCAGATACTTCATCATAAATATTTTCTTTGCCCATCAGCTGTCTTGGGCTGTTTACGACTCCCTAGGTCCTGGAATGGGGCCGACGCCCACGCACCACAGTTGACGCCCAGCAGAGAAGCCTTGAGGCCACCAGCCACCTTTGGAGAAGCTGCCCCCGCCGCCGAGGTCCCGAGCCCCACACGCCGCCTTGGCGCTCAGCGATTTCCACGCGTAGAGAACAGAGCCTTCTCCGGCTGCAGGAGCCTGCTGGCCAAGGGCGAGGCTGGACCGGCTGGGAGTTGGGAATGGCCCTCACGCAGTGTCAGGAGTTCCTTGTCCCTGTGGGTGGGATGATGCTGCAGCGTGGTCTACACCAGCTGGGTAGAACCTTTCCTGTGAATTCAGGTGGTATTTTAGTCTGAGGGTCTTTCAGCTTCTGTTGTGACACTGCCGTACTGCTGGGGAGGACAGGCAGCCATAGATACAAAACCAACAACTGGAGGTGGCTGTGTGCCCGAGAGAGTACTGTGGCCACTCAAATGTGAATTTCAGTAGCTTTCGTATGTCATCGGCTCTTTTTCTTCTTTGGACTATCTTTCAGCCATTTAAACACATAAAGACCATTTCTGGCTCCTGGGCCCTATAAACACTTAGTGGGCGGCATTCTGCCCAAGAGTGCTGACCCCAGCGAGGAGCCGCCCCCGGCACCCACGGCAGTTCATCTGCTCCTGGGAGCCCCTCCTGCTGGCTTCTTTCCCTTCCCTGGGGTCACCTTCCATCTCAGCAACTTGCGCTCACACCCCTCTCAGGGTCTGGCTCCGATCTTAAACGCTTCCTGGACCATAAAATCCCCTCTTCCACCTTACGGACCACAGATGCTTAGAGAGGGGTGGATCCAGCTCCCAGGTCCTGGATCCCCCAAGTCTGCCTCCCCGCGGCCCCGCAGCTTTCTCAGCCACCCTGCCTTCATCTTGCCCATCACGTCCAACCAGATTCTGAATCTCTCTGCTCTACTTTCCATTTCTCCAAGGACACTTCAGTGACTAAGATGGTCCTGCTCTGACCCCAGGGTGCTTTCCTTCTCCTGGGGAAGGGGGAGAGGGCCCCGCGGTTATAATCAGTGAAGTGGGCAGGATGGGTTGCAGGGCCTGCCACGGGAGTGAGCGAGGATTCTGAGAACCTCTCCAGCCTCATTGCCTCAGCCAAACAGGAGGCAATTAAAGCCCAGCCTTGGAGTTCCTGTCGTGGCTCAGAGGTTAACGAATCCAACTAGGAACCATGAGGTTGCGGGTTCGATCCCTGGCCTTGCTCAGTGGGTTAAGGATCTGGGGTTGCCGTGAGCTGTGGTGTAGGTTGCAGACGCGGCTCGGATCCCGCGTTGCTATGGCTGTGGTGAAGGCCGGCGGCCACAGCTCCTGTTAGACCCGTAGCCTGGGAACCTCCATATGCCGCGGGTGTGGCCCTGGAAAGGCAAAAAGACTAAATAAATCAATAAATAATAAATAAGTAAAGCCCGGCCTTTACATCTGTGAGAGGACAAAACTGACATCAAATGGCAACCATGCACTCTAGTGCCAGGTACACTGAGGATGCCCGGTGACTGGCAGTGGCTGCTGTTATTAGTTGAAACGATGCTCCAGGAGGTCCCAACGGAGGGATCGCCAGTGAGGCCAGTGTGGTTGTGGGGGAGGCAGGACTGCGTGGGGCCGGACCCTGGGGGATGGGCGGGGTTTGGGCAGGTGGGCTTGGGAAGAGAAACATTTCACACGGGAGTGCAGCGTGGGCAAGGCATGGGGCCCCAGTGCCCACTCAGTGGGCTTGAGTGACCCATCCAGCCTCCTCTCCCTGGAAACAGAGCAAAGGAAGTGGAGGCACAGGCAGCTGGATGCGCTCCGTGGAACATGCGTTTATCAAGTCTCCGCCTGTTCTAAGCGCCTCACAGCTGATCTCAAATTCTTACAACAATCATTACATGGGAACTAACACCATCTGCATTTCACAAGGAAGAATGAGGCTGTAGAGAGCCTTGGTGGCCAGTTTGTCAGACTACAGAGCATTTGCCACCATGCTGTGGGAATTCTGTAGCAGACAGAAGGGAGGGGCTCAGAGGAGGCTTCTGAACAGAGTGACGTCTCAGCCCATTTCTGAAGAATGAGCAGAAGTTACCTCTGTGTGTGTGTGTGTGTGTGTGTGTGTGTGTGTGTCTGTCTGTCTGTCTGTCTGTCTCTCTATAGATGCAGGGCACACGAGGCCACGTCATGTCCTAAGACTCAAAGGCACGGTGGGAAGCCCCAGAAATGGTGGTGTCAGCTGGAGCACGAAGGCTGGTACAGTGTGCTAGGGGTGGAAAGTGGAGTCACGGCTGGAGGCCGCCTCACAAACAGCCCCAGAAACTTTACGGGATCTGGACTTTATCACATGACAGCTGAGAGATTCTGAAGGGTTTAGAAGAATAAGAACTTTTTCAGGTTGTGTTTAAGACAGCCCTCTGGTTACTGCAGAGAATGGACTGGAAAGAGGCAGAACAGGAAATAGAGACACCAGCCAGGGGGCTGGCGCAGCATCCAGGCAGGGAGAGAGGGTGGCTTGAGTGAGGAGAAGGACACTGGGGAAGCTGTGGGAGGGACAGAAGCGGTGGAATCGGTAGGACAGGGTGATTGTTTGACTGGATGCGATAGGGAGGGAGAGACAGACTGATGCCTGGGGCTCTGCCCTGGGCGGCTGGACAGGGGACGGTGTCTTTCCCACTAGGGGAGGAGAGAGCGGAAGGGCAAGAGATTAGAAAGTTAGGTGCTAGCAAACCACAAGATGCCTTTCTCCATTCACTGGGCGAAACTGAGTGGTTGGCAGGTGCCAGGTCCCATCTGGAGGGAGGGCATCTGGGGAAGTGTGACTCCGGGTCTGGGGCACTGTGGGAGGGAGACCGGTGTCTGCGGACGCGAGAATCTAGAACAAAGAAATTCTTCTGCTTTACAAATGGGATGTAGGTTATTTATTTATTTTTTTGGGCTGTACCCATGGCATGCAGAAGTTTCTGGACCATGGATCAAACCTGTGCCATGGCAGTGACAATACCGAATCCTTAACTGCTAGGCCACCAGGGAACTCCAAATGTGATGTGGCTATAATGGAAAGCAGAGTACTGAGGCCATGTCAGAAATGTTGTCCCAGCATGGCTGGCTCTCCAAGCTTATTGAAATAACTAAAAATCTTTCACATCATGGCGAACTTTGGTAAAAGTACAGGAGTGAAGAACACGGTGAGTAATTTTAAACCCCTCTGATTTCCATCGAGTTGTTCATCAGCTCTGGTAAATCTGGTGATGGAGACAAAGGATCCGGCAGGATCCCGCTCACAGGTGTGTGTCCAAGGCCAGAGCCTCGGGGCCTCGGGCTGCCTCCATCCTCAGCAACCCAAGATCTGCGTGTGCTGAATGTCTGCGTGTTGTTCCTTGGAGACAAGGCCTGGCTAATGTCACATCTGCCCTTTAAGACAGACTTTCGGTTTTGGAGGGCCCAGCGACGGATGGGGGGCAGTCACGTAATTACTAAAGGTCAGGGACTCAGGATCCGTGATCTCTGTGCTCCAGAAAGCCAGGCTGGGTTTGTTTCCAGCACCCCCTGGGTACAGTGTTTCCCCATCCTTAACCATGCTTATCTTCTCAGCGGCGACTTCCAATGCGTCTTCTGAGAAAGCTGCGTCTTTGGCTCCCAGGCAACGTTCACTGATGATATTTCCAGCTCAGATCTTGGCTTCAGTGCAGAGTGTCTCTGGTCATGGCAGGGTCTGGGCTCATCGCTGTGAGTGTTCTGGTCGTGAGTGTTCTATAACTATACAGTGCTTTAGTTTTGCAATGCCACTCACTTGTTCTACCTAGACCATACATGCTGGAGCCCCCGTGTCCTTTACGAGAGGGACATTTCCAGTGCTTCTTATTTATCCCTCAGTGCCAAGGAGGGCTTGAATCACCTATTGCGAGGTTCTTCCATTTTGGCAGCTCGTGAAATTTTCCCAAGGAAAATTTGATGCCCTCTCTGTCTGAAGATGCAAAGGGAGGTGATTAACTGAACCCAGGGCAGGCAGCTTTGGGCAGGGGGCTGCCTGATGGGAGTTTTGTGTAGCGGGACGCAGCTGACCACGGCAATTTGGTGGGGAACACATATGCTGACCTCTTCTCCTTGGCCCTCTGACCTATAGTGACCTCCTTTTCTGGGCTGAACCGAATCCAAAGCCAGACAACAAGGGAGACTGGTTGATGTGTGTCAGAACCAGCGGAGAGGGTGTGGAGTGGTGCTGGGGACAATGGGAGAGAGAAGTATCCGCTGCAGAGATGATCGGGTGATCGACTTGAGGCTAAGATGGGAAGCAGCAGACTCTAGATGGCGACTCAAGTGTTAACCCTCATTCAAATGTTCTTTTTGCCACACCACATGGAGGAATGAAAAAGAGCTGATCAGAGTATGAATGTGGCAGCAGAGATTTCTCTCGCTTTAGTTCTCTGTGAATATGACGATTACAGCACATTGCTAAGGCTACAGTTCGAGGAGTATTTGACGTGGTCACTTAAGCTTCATGATTTAAGCTTCTAAATGCAAACTGGCTTGAAGCAAGCGATAAAGGGAAGAACACACCAGCACAGTGAGGAGCTGGCCCAACATCTCTCACTCCTTCTTTTTAGGCTTCTATTAAAAAATTAAAATTTTAGGAGTTCCTGGTGGCTTAGCTGGTTAAGAATCCCGTGTTGTCACTGCAGTGGTTCGGGTCACTGCTGTGGCACGGGTTTGACCC
This sequence comes from Catagonus wagneri, assembly GCA_004024745.2. Lineage (NCBI taxonomy): Eukaryota > Metazoa > Chordata > Mammalia > Artiodactyla > Tayassuidae > Catagonus > Catagonus wagneri. The sequence goes on along the minus strand of PVHT021183608.1, from coordinate 18,934,322 downwards.
CTGGCCTGGGAACTTCAGCATACTGAAGGCAAGGCCAAAAAAAAAAAAAATTAAATTTTAGACTCATTAGAAGGGATATTAACTGTATGTATCATTTTTCTGGATAATGGAGGCCACAGTCCTCTCTTAGCTGGCTTGCATCTGGGCAGTACAGCTGCACCAGACCCCTGGGTCTCCCTGAGTGTCCAAGGACATGAGGAAATCAAGGTCAGCTGCTACAATTCCTGCCTGAATGTAACTGGGGAGGACTGAAAACCAAAGTGAAGCCCATTCTTTTTTTTTTTAATTTATTTTATTTATTTATTTTTTGTCTTTTGTCGTTTTATGGCCATACCCACGGCATGTGGAGGTTCCCAGGCTAGGCATCTAATCGGAGCTACAGCTGCTGGCCTACACCACTTCCATAGCAACATGGGATCCAAGCCACATCTGCAACCTACACCACAGCTCACGGCAACGCCGGATCCTTAACCCACTGAGCGAGGCCAGGGATCGAGCCTACAACCTCATGGTTCCTAGTCGGATTCGTTTCTGCTGCGCCATGACAGGAACTCCCCCCCGCTTTTTTTGTCTTTTTGCCTTTTTTTTATGTAGAGCCACACCCGCGGCATATGGAGGTTCCCAGGCTAGGGGTCTAACAGGAGCTGTAGCTGCTGGCCTTCGTCACAGCCACAGCAACGCGGGATCCGAGCCGCGTCTGCAACCTATACCACAGCTCATGGCAACGCCGGATCCTTAACCCACTGAGCAAGGCCAGGGATCGAACCCGCAACCTCATGGTTCCTAGTCAGATTCGTTAGCCACTGAGCCACGAAGGGAACTCCCCCATTTTTTTTTGAAAAGGGATTCTTTTATATTTATTTGGTCACATCTAATGACCTTTGGTGCAGTTGTCATATCCAGATCAAGAATGCCCACGTGCCCACAATTTTTAGGAGTATCTAGTCAAGATCACTTAGATTCCCAGCGAAGGTAAGAAGCTGGGAAGTGAGACTCTAACCGAACTCAAAGAATATCAACTTGGACATAAAATTCTCTGGAGAAAAATATGAGAAACTGGGGAACAGATACACGCTGTTGTCTATTGCTGCAGCTGGAGCCGCGGGGTGGGTGGGGGGAGCGATGTGTAACACCAGATTGGACGGTTACGCTGGAAACCAAGACCAGTCTGGGGAGACCAAAGTCTCTAGGGTGGGAAAGTGAGACCTTTGATCTGATCCGCCACTTCCTAGGTGCACCGCCTCCGGCAAGTCTCGTACTTCGTCAAGACTTGGTTCTCATCTGTAACAGGAGAACGATCACTTTTTGGCTGATTTCACGAGCAGTGGTAAAGACCAGGAGGAGAGCGGCCACGAAGGCGGAGTACAGAGACCCTGAGCTCGCGTCCTCTCAGGAGCTCACCACATCACCACTCTCTGCAGAACCACCACTGATGAAAAAGACTGGACCTACCCGAGAAGACTGTCTGCAACTAAAGACATAAAGAAGAAGCCGCAATGAGCTGACAGGAGGGGTGGAACTGCCATACACCATACCCCCAGGGGGGCCGCCCCCAAACTGGAGAATCATTATATTACAGAGGTTTCCCCCCACCCCTAGGAGTGAGAGTTGGGAGCCCAACGCAGGGCTCCGGCACGGGGAACACGAGCCCCCAGAGCCATGGCTTTGAAGGCCAGGGGGGCTTAACTGCAGGAGCGCCACCGGGCTGGGGAGACAGAGACTTCACTCTTAAAGGGCGCGCACAGAATGCCACGCACGCCGGGACCAAGCGCCAAAGCAGTAATTTCACAGGAGCCTGGACCAGACCTAACTGCTTGTCCTGGAGAGGCGAGGGGGTGGCTGCAGCTCACCCTGGGGACCGGGCACTGGTGTCAGACATACTGAGGGATGTTCAGCCACCTGCACACATCTGGGATCAGCAGCAAGATTAGATTGGGAGGGAGAGATGGAATTCATTTTGAGATCCACGTGCAGCCACTCAGAGAGATGCTTCTGGAGTCCGCAGTGCGGAGGAAGTGGCCACCCACAGGGGGGTGTACACTCTCCACCCTGGGGTCCCCTTGGAACTGTGGTGCCGTGGACCAGTCACTTCTACACTCATCACTGCCAGCGTGGTGACTCAAAAGATGAAGCAGAATGAGGCTGGGAATGGACATGCGCTATTGGGACTTGGAGTGAGGTTGAGGGGTACTTGGTATCACACTTAGTCCCAATACAGCCCGTAAACAAACAACGCATCAAGGCAAGGCTTCTACAAAAATCCTGTGATTAGAGTTCCCGTCGTGGCTCAGCGGGTTAAGAACCCGACATAGTGTCCTTGAGGATGTGGGTTTGATCCCTGACCTCACCCAGTGGGTTAAGTATCTGGCGTTGCCCCAAGTGGTGGCACAAGCTGAATAAGCAGCTCCGATCCTGTGTTGCTGTGGCTGCGGTGTAGGCCAGAAACTTCATCTCGGATTCTACCCCTAGCCTGGGAACTTCCATATGCCGCAGGTGCAGCTGTACAAAGAAAAGGAAAAAAAAAAATCCCAGGAGTTCCCTGGTGGCACAGCAGGCTAAGGATCCAGGGTTGTCACTGCTGTGGCTCGGGTTTGATCCCTGGCCCAGGAATGTCTGTATACTGTGGGTATGCCCTCCAACGCTAATCCTAGTCCTCTTGTCCTACAATGAATCTGAATTATTATTATATATATATTTTTTAACAAACATTGCCTCCTGGAAGAGATTTTCCAGCAAACTAAGTTTTAAGCCTGCTATAAATTCATGCCTAATATAATAGAACATTTCTTTTCTGCAAAGGAGAATAAAATGATTCGGTCCGTGAGTAAATAGAAAAGTGAACTGGAGTTTGGCATGCACGTGAAGTACAAATAAAGTCATAAAATTAATGTGTGGTGAGAGACTTGCCTTTATGACAGAATATAAGAAAGTGTACCAATAATAAATTTGCTCAAAGGATAAACTTTTTTTTCTGCTAACAGCCCATCTGGCTGTCACCTTGAAATGAATATTTATTAAGGGAATAAAATAAAAGCATTTTAAATGCACTGAAGGAATGTGTTTAAATATATATGATGACAACAATATAATAACAGATGATGAGACGGACTGGATTTTTAAAATAACAGAATAAATCACATGCCTGGGGAAGAACGTGTTAGGAATATGTCTTTGCCATCTAATGCATGGTTCTTAAATCAAGATGTGAAGCCAGTGAAGTCTAAGAGATGACCAGTTTTTGGAGAAGGGTCTGTGTGGCTACTTCTGAAGGCCAGCAGTCCATCATTGAGCAGGATGCTGGCCTGGCGCCCCAGCTGGATAAAGTATTAGAAGTTCTTGATGTGACACCCCTGCACACCTGCTACATGGCATCGTCCTCTCTCACACCGCCCATAGGCTCTGCTCCAAGCCACTCCTCGCCCACTGGGCAAAAGTGCCATCACTGGGACCTAAGGAGCAGACCAGAGGATCAAGGAAGTGTCCTGGACCGAGGGACTGACCTTGCACTTCCTCCCACAGTAGCTTCTGCCTCCTGGTGATACCAGTGGGATAGAATTGGTGGTCTCTGCCTCCTGGGCCCGGCCTGGTGACCGTGGGGGCGGCACACTTGGCCAAGGCTTATTCTTTAGGACCTCATATCGTACATCTTTCTCTGACTCTCTTCAAAGCCAGGTAAGGGCTGGATTGGGAGTTTGGCATTAGCAGGTGCAAACTATTACATATACGATGGATAAACAACAAGGTCCTGTTTTCCAGGACAGAGAAATCTATTCGATATCCTGTGATAAACCGCAATGGGAAAGACTATGAGAATGAACATACCTGTGTTTCACGGAATCACTCTGCCGTACAGCAGAAACTGTAAATCAAAAATAATTTTTTTATGAAGAACCAGGTAAGGACAAGTTTTCCTGACCCCATGGGTAGCTCTGCCGTGGAGATAAAGACCAAATTCTGGAAGCAGGGTGGGCTTTTGGCGGTGGGGGGCGGGGGTATGTGCTACTGTGTTTTGGGGCCAAATCAGTCCCAGTTTCAAAGGGAACAAGATCTGTAATTAGCTAGAATTTCTCTGCGGAAAAATGTTCAATAGGAGCTGTTTCTCCGTACGTGGTTGGTTGGTTTGAACGCAGCTCTTTCGCTCCCATGCTGAACTCCAAGCACCCACCAGGACCCACTGCTTCCACCGGAGACTCGCCCGCCCCCTCCCCCAGAGCCTGCCCTAGTTCCGGCCTTGGGCTCTCTGCCCTTTGCTGGAAGCTGGTCTCTGTGTCTTTCCTAAAGATTACCACATTCCTAAGACCCCAGGGGTTTCCTGTCCCCAACTTGGCCCTAGTCACCTGCCCTCATCCTCCTCCATGGCCTCGTCCCTCGTCTCTCCTGGCACAGGTCCCTCAAGGACATGCCTTCTTCTCCCCACCTCAGCCAGAAATCTGGAGGCCCGAGGATACAGGTCCCTCCAGAGGACTTCCCTGACCTGGGAGCCACACTGCTCTGTCATCAGCAGTTTCAGGCGCTTCCAGTGAAAAGCTCTAATTTATCATCCTTTAGAAGAACTGTCTTAAAAAACAGATCTGAGGAGTTCCCTGGTGGCCTAGCGGGTTACGGATAGGGCATGGTCACTGTAGCAGCTCTGGTCACTGCTGCGGGGCAGTTTCCATCCCTGGCCTGAGAACTTCCATGTGCTGAGGGAGCAGCCAAAAATAAATCCATTGGAGTTCCCATCGTGGCTCAGCAGAAACGAATCCGACTAGCATCCATGAGGACGCAGGTTTGATCCCTGGCCTCGCTCAGTGTGTTAAGGAGCCAGCGTTGCCTTGAGCTGTGGTGTAGGTCACAGATGTGGCTCGGATCTGGCTGTGGTTGCTGTGGCGTGGGCCGGCGGCTACAGCTCTGATTCGACCACTAGCCTGGGAACCTCCATATGCCATGGGTGCAGCCCTAAAAAGACAAAACCAAAAAACACACAAAAAACCCTAATATATAAATAAAGAAATAAAAAAAATAAAACTTCAGGTAGTGGTGATGTGTCATGTCGTTAGAGAATTATGAAAATCAAATGGATTCTCATCAGATAGCCTGCCCGATAAAGGGAGAAAATTAATTTAAATGAATACCTTTTTTTTAAGAGAAAAAAAACAGACATCTATTTACTCATGACTCAGATTAAATAACACATGGGTTAACATTTTGTCCTGCTCATGTCAAAGCATTATGTTTTTAAGACATGAAACATCAGAGCGCATGTCCGTCTCTTCCTGCCCCAGAAGGAGTTTCTTCTGGTGAATTCTCCTTTCTGTCCAGGTGATTTTAAGTTAGTTTTCTCTCACTTGCAACTGAAAGTTTTTACTAATAAATATGCCTCTCATCTCACTTAGGACAGACAGCTCTGGAGCTGACAACAGCTTGAAACTTCTCTGATTGTGTCTGACAAGCTGTTGGTGCATAACGAATATTAAGTAATAGCAACAACTGTTGGCTAGCCATCTGCCAAGTCACATGTAGAAGCAACAAAATATTTGGTAGTTCTTAAAAAAAAACTATACCTAGAGGAAAGATAAGAATGCCTTTTATGATAGCAGGGCATATTTTCTTTGTTTGATTTCACAGACAAGCTCCTTTTTTCTGTTTGAATTTTTAAAAGCAAAGAGCAATGTTTCTTTCACTGAAATCACATGCAGCAAGAGAAAAAACAGGTCAATTGGACTTCATCAAAATTAAAAATTTTGTGCATCACAAAAGGACACTATCAAGAAAAAGAAAAGCAAACCACAGAATGAGACAAAACATTTGCAAATGGGATTAATGAACAAGGGATTAATATCCAGAATATATGAAGACCTACAACTCAACAAGAAAAAAACAACCCAGTTTAAAAACGGGCAGAGTTCTGGTCATGGCTCAGTGATTAATGAACCCAACTAGTATCCATGAGGATGCAAGTTCGATCCCTGGCCTCGCTCAGTGTTGCCGTGAGCTGTGATGGAGGTCGCAGATGTGGCTCGGATTCTGAGTTGCTGTGGTTGTGGCATAAGCCGGCAGCTACAGCTCAGACTTGACCCCTAGCCTGGGAACCTCCATATGCCACGGGTGTGGCCCTAAAAAGACTAAAAAAAGGCAAGGGACTTGACTAGACATTCCTCCAAAGACGACATACAGGTGGCCTGTAAGTACAGGAAAAGATGCTGGACATCACTAATCTTTAGGGAAATGCAAATCAAAACCACAACAACTGCCATTTCACACCCATTAGGATGGCTATTATGAAAACCAAAAACAAAAGCCCAAACAGAAAATAACAAGCGTTCTTGAGGATGTGGAGAATCTGGAAGCTCTGTGCACTAGAGCTTCCAGTAGGAATGTGAAATGATGCAGCTGCTGTGGAAAACAGTCTGGTGATTCCTCAAAAAGTTAGGAGTAGAATTACCATATGACCTAGCAGTTTTATGTCTAGGTCTATACTCAAAAGAATTAAGAGCGGGGATTTGAATAGATATTTATACGTGAGTATTCATAGCAGCAGCATTCACAATAGCTGAGAGTGAAAGCCATACAAGAGTCCATCAGTAGATGAATGGATAAACAAAATACGATCTATGCACATAATGGAATATTGTTCAGCCTTAAAAAAATTCTTTTTTTTTTTTTCCTTGGGCCGGGGTGGAATCTAAGCCACAGCAAGAACCTGAACCACGGAAGTGACATCACCAAGTCCTTAACTGCTGGGCCACCAGGGAACTCCCAGCCTTAAGAAATTCTGCCACCTGCTACAGCATGGATGGACCTTAAAGGTATTATGCTAAGGGAATAAGTAAGATACAAAATGACATTGTGTGATTCACTTATAGAGGTTACCCAGAGTAGTCCTTGGAGAGACAGGGGAACGGGGAGTGACTGTTGGCTGGGGACAAGGTTTCTGTTTGGGATGATGGCAGGTGCTAGAGTTGGATGATGCAGATGCTGTGACTGTGATTAATGCCACTGCACTGTTCACTTTAACGTGGTAAGTTCTGTTATGTATCTTTTACCACAGTAAGAAAAGAGCCACCATTTTCAAGGGAAATCTGTAGAGATAGACAGTAAATTAGTAGATGCCTGGGGCAGGGGGCTAGGAACCCGTATTAACAGTCAGTGGGCAGGAGGTTTCAGTGGGGGTGGCCGAAATGCTCTCAAACTGATTTATGGTGATGACTGGACAAATCGGCAAGTTTGCCCCTGTTATTTAATTGTATACTTGAAATGGGTGAAGTACATGATGTGCAAAATATGCTTCATGAAAAAGAATATATATGTATGTAATTTACTTTCCTGTATGCCTGAAACACATTATAAATCAACTATACCCCAATAAAATTTAATACAAAACCATTACAGGCAGGCATGAAAAAGGACACTTCAGGAAGCTTATAGAAAAGCAACAGTGTTTCTAGAAATATTTCTCAGACGAATCCTACTTCTACAAAGTGTTAAGAGGAGTCCTACAGTCACCTGTGCTTGGCAAACGGGGCAGCGATTTCCCACCCAGCAGCCCCCGGGGCCTGCCCTCGCCCAGGACCTCCTAAATGCACAGGGTGTACCCATCCTCCTCCCTCCACGAGGCCCTCACATCCTTGACTGATGGGCTACGGAACACACTGTAGCAAATGCTAATGTAAAGTTTATTAGAAGTCACTTCAACCGCCAGACAGCTGCTTAAGGTCACTTTAATTGTTCCGTCTGTGTCCCTGAGGTTGGTTTTTTTTTTTTTTTGTGATTCCATCCGTGTACTCAGAGGGAATAATTTCTCCCAGCAAAGAAGAAGAAAGAAGATCACCACATCCACCAAAGGCCGCAGTTCTGGGATGTCACCCACTGCCCCCTCCCTGGAGAAGGGGAGGGAAGGGGTGGTGGGCTTTGCCTGGGCTCACATCTCTTCATGTACCATCTTGGCTCTGCACCCTTTTCTTTTCCTTCCTTTCTTCCTTTCTTTCTTTCTTTTTCTTTCTTTTTCTTTTTTATCTTTTTGCCTTTTCTAGGGCCGCACTCGCGGCATATGGAGGTTCCCAGGCTAGGGGTCTAATCAGAGTTGCAGCTGCCGGCCTACACCACAGCCACAGCAATGCAGGATCTGATCCGCGTCTGCAACCTACACCACAGCTCATGGCAACGCCGGATCGTTAACCTACTGAGTAAGGCCAGGGATTGAACTCGCAACCTCATGGTTCCTAGTCGGATTCATTAACCACTGAGCCATGACGGGAACTCCTGCACCCTTTTCCTGACAGGCTGATTGATGGCAGCAGCCCAAGGTAAAATCCTAGATGAGAAGTTTTAAAGGGTCTTGTAAAGTTAACTAGGAAGTAAAGAGCATTTGTTAAGCACCTGCTGTATGCCAGCATCATACCAGGTGTGTGTCTCTGCCTCATTTAATGTCTACAACAGCCCCTGTGACAGGTACTGTTTCACCGCTTCGTTTCTGGGGTTTTTTTGTTTTTTGTTTTTTGCTTTTTAGGGCTGCACCCGCGGCATATGGAGGGCGGCATATGGAGGTTCCCAGGCTAGGGGTAGAATCGGAGCTACAGCTGCCGGCCTACGCCACAGCTACAGCAACACAGATCCGATCCATGTCTGTGACCTACACCACAGTTCACAGCAATGCTGAGCAAGGCCAGGGATCGAACCCGCAACCTCAGGGATACTAGTTGGATTCATTTCTGCTGCACCACAATGGGAACTCCCGTTCTACCACTTTGAAGGTGAGGATGGGAAGTTAAGTGATATCACTTTGGGTCACACAGCCAGACTGGATTCTTCCCAAAATACCACACCTTGAAATTCTGGGCTAATATAGTCCAAAAAGGTAACAGATAATAGAAAACAAGGTAAGAAAGGTTTAATTTGACTGAATTAAGACAGGGCTTAATTTGGCTGAAGATCCCAGGAATGACAGGTCACTCCCACAGCCACGCCCAGGTTAAGGCTGTGATCATGAGCAGCTGGGGACACAAAGAGACAGGAGTGGGGAGGCTGTGAGCCCACCGCTGGTGTCCCAGGAAGCCTGGTGGGGAGGGGCCCGCAGCAGCGCATCTGAGCCAGGGACACAGGCGGGAAGTAGCGGGGACTGCAGGCTCTCACCTCGGGGGCTTGGAACTCAGAGGCTGTAATTCACAGAAGCCAGTAAGCCCAGCCCCATGGGAAGGCAGCTAGACTGTCAGCGTGTAAACACGCCAAGCCAGGGAGACGGTGGGCTTTTCTGCTTTGTCCCCGGCCAGTCCAGTGGCCCTGCTGCCCTGTGAGGCAGGAGGTCAGTCACTGCCTGTCCTCCCTCAGGACAGCAAGTGCCAGGTGATCCTGAGACCGGGATCCCAGCTGGTTGAGGGTCCCAACCACCAGGCCCTAAACCACAAGTGCTGGCCGCTGGCCCTGATCAAGGGTGGACCTGTGGTTAGCTCTGCGTCCCTGGGGATCCTCCAGTCACCATGCTACTGTCCTGTAATCCTCCACGAATAAAGCCGCGAGCTCGTCTCCAACCACCTCACTTAATGCAGGCCCGCGAACGCCTCTGCAGCAGGCTCCACGGCTCCACTTTGTAGAAGCAAGAAGAGAACACGAGGAGGTCGAGAACGAGTCTGAGCCTCAGAGCTAATAAGTGTCCAGCAAGCCCAGGTCTCTGCCTGCAAAACCCGTGCCCTCAGCAACTCAGAGACCAGGCCAAAGGAAGTCACTGTGCTTTCCCTGTTCAGGGTGTGGACACAGGCCAAAGGCTTGAGGTCCTAAATCAGTCCTCATTTTGAGAAAAGCTATCACCTTTCTGCTTCAGCACCAGCCTTTATCCCCAAGGACTCAACTGAACCAGCTGGCCCAGTGCGCTAGCTGGGATCGCTTCTCACCTGCTCAAAATTCAGAAGCGCTGCTCAACACCCGGGAACTGCTTAAATACTTTTGTTAAATGTAACGTGCCCCTCAAGATATCCCAAAGGATGGGCCAGTAGAAGCTTTAAGAGGTTCTAACTATCCATCACGACCATCTTCACTAGGGACTGGGGAGCCCCAGGGCCACCTAGGCCTGGGGGGGTCCAGTCTCTAGAACGCCTCCTCTTGTTCCCGCGTCCAGCAAGGGCTGCTGGAGGGCCTCACCCAGAACACTGGCCCTTCCACACCTCAAGGGGCAACTTCAAGGGTCTTAAAAAATTGTATATGTAATGTATATATCTTCTATTACTGTCTTTTTCCTTAATAGAAAAGTAGTATATAATGTTCACTATTATGGTCATTTTTTTAACAAGAAAAGGAAAGCGAGAAAGGCAACCACAAGAAAATTAATGTCACCTTTGATACCACGACTGAGCAATAATTAAGGCTAATATTTGGCTCTATACGCAAGTATTTTTTTTGAAATATATATGTAATATATACAGAAATGAGCTCATGTTTCATTTTCTAAACCACTGAATATTTATTTTTAAAAATCTATCTACATAGTAAACATTTTAAAAAACAGTGTGAAATGTTCTACGACCTAATTTTTGAGTTCTGTGTATATTTTGCCATTCTAACTAATTGCTTATTTTTGGATATTTAGGTTGCTTTCAACTTTTTTTTTGCTACTTAATTTTTCTTTTTGTCTTTTTGCCTTTTTGCCTTTTCTAGGGCTGCACCTGTGGCATATGGAGGTTCCTAGGCTAGGGGTCTAACAGGAGCTGTAGCTGTCGGCCTACATCACAGCCACAGCAACGCGGGATCCAAGCCACGCCTGCAACCTACACCACAGCTCACGGCAACGCCAGATCCTTAACCCGCTGAGCAAGGCCAGGGATCGAACCCGCAACCTCATGGTTCCTAGTCGGATTTGTTAACCACTGAGCCACGGCAGAACTCCTTTGCTACTTAACTTTTAAAAAAACTGTTTAGCCCCCCTTTTTTTTTTTTTACTATTCTGGACAATTATTTAATGAAGATTGTGTGACAAGATCCTACATTAATACTCGTGAATATTTTCAGATGATATATTACCAAACATGGTGTTTAAAAAAAGTTTAAAAAAACTCAAAAAATACATTTTAAAATCAACACACTCTCATTACATGTCACATAGAAAATACATCCAGGCTGAAGAAAGGGCATTACCCCCAGTAACTTCTTTCCACCACTGATGCTATATTATTTTACTTTCTTCCAGGGTTTTTCTGTGCATTACAAGAGCATTATTATACACCTTTGTATTCAGTAGTTCTTATTTTTCTTTGTATGGTAGGATAATTCATGTTTTCTCAGAATTTTCCCCACTCTTTGTACATTTCAATCGACAAGCTCCAGGATTTTCCCAGAGGGAAAATGAGAAACTGCTTCAACACCACAAACATTTATTTTTTAATTTTATTTTTTGTCTTTTTGCCTTTTCTAGGGCCACATTCACGGCATATGGAAGTTCCCAGGCTAGGGGTCTAATTGGAGCTGTAGCCACTGACCTACGCCACAGCCACAGCAACGTGGGATCCAAGCCGTGTCTGTGACCTACACCACAGCTCACGGCAACGCCAGATCCTTAACCCACTGAGCCAGGCCAGGGATCGAACCTGCAACCTCATAGTTCCTAGTCGGATTTGTTAACCACTGAGCCATGATGGGAATTCCACCACAGACATTTAAAATACAACCTGCCTGGACTGTTGGAGGTGCTTATTCTGAGGCCCTGAGACGCTAAGGAGAGGCAGGGCCGGGACTGTGCTGGGAGGGCTGGACCTGCCCAGCGGGAGGGCCTCAGGGTGGGCGAGGCGGGAGTGAGGAGGGCCCCCACCTGCTAAGGGGCACCTCCTGGGGAGGTGACAGTGCCTTGAAGAATAAGTCTGCTGGCCCAGGGCACTTAAGGAGGCTGGAGGCCAGGGAGCCCCAGGGGTGACACAGCTGGTTGACATCCTGAGCCTATCGGAGGGAAATGCCTCCAATTTTTTTTTTCATCCATGCCTGCGGCATGTGGAAATCATCCAGCCAGGGACTGAACCCGCGCTATAGCAGTGAGGGCACCGGATCCTTAACCTGCAGAGCTGCCAGGGAACTCCTGGGAAATGTTTATTCAAAAAATATTTCCTGGGTTGGGTCTGGAAATTCAGGGATGAATAAGAGGGACAAGGTCCCTTTTCTTATTAAGTTTATCATCCAGGGCTAGAGACAGAGTAAGTGCATGAAAAGGAAACCTCTAGGAAGCGTGAGGGCTCTGCTAAGAATTAAAATCAGGTGAGGTGACTGGTGTGTGCTTTGAGGAAATGGCTCTTCAGCTGAACCGGTGCCCTGATTCAGAGAAAAGGCCACTCAGGCAGAGGGATGGGGAGCTGGGACCATCCGAAGGGCCAACAGGTAGCTCCCGAGCGGAGGGCAGAGAGAGGGGGCAGGAGGCAGGCAGCCCCCGAGACCATGGAGCGCTTTGTCAGCTGGTTGAGAGAAATGGGAACCCTCTCTCGTCTTCCCAAGGAGAATGGGAAGCTGTGGGAGGGATCTGAGTGGGAATCTGACGTGACCCGACACACTCTTGTCAAAGACGGTTCTGGGAGTTCCCGCTGTGGTGCAACAGAATCAGCGGCCTTTGGGAGCGCTGGGACGCAGGTGTGATCCCCGGCCTGGCACAGTGGGTTAAGGATCCGGAGTTGCTGCGAGCTGGGGTTAGGTTGCAGATGTGGCTCGGATCTGGCGTTGCTGTGGCTGTGGCGTAGGCCTGCAGCTACAACTCCAGTTCAACCCCCGCCCCCTGGCCTGGGAACTTCCATATGCCGTGGGTGCAGCTGTTAAAAACAAACAAACAAACATAAAGCTACCGTATTTCTGGACCACCCTCCAAGTCAGCTGCCTTTTCTCTCTCCCATCTTTTTTGCAGTTGTCCTTTGTGGCATTTATCACATTCAAACTTCTCCTGCTGTTATTTTAGCACACGTCTCTTATATTGCTACTATAGTTTTAAATTGGTTAAAAGCAGGTGCGGTTTTCATTTTCCTTACGTCTCTGTACTTTCTTCAGCACTTAATACAAACAGTGGGCGCCCAGTAAATAGCCTTTATAATTGTATGGTAAATATTCATGCCACATAACTCAAATTTTACAAATTGGATATAAATATTATATGTATCAAAAAAGTAATCGGCTAGCATAAAGCAGGGGCAGGGAAATGCATTTGCTCCTGGCCAAGAACGTACCAGGCGTGTTCCTGTATATGAACTCACCGGTCTTGTAGAGGAGGCATTATTAAGCCTTCTTAGTAAGGGAACGGGTAACCCACTCAAGGTCACAGAGACTCTTGCTCAAGGCAGAGTGAGAGGCCAGGTCTAACTCCAAGGCCCATACCTGCTAGAAATCACGGCTGTATGCCCTTAAGACAAAGTGGCTCTTAGATTATTTTGCTCTATGTGACTATTCACAGCGTTTACGTGCATTGGATAGCATGCTGCGGAATTGGGTTTCATGGTGTTTTGCTGAGGATTTTTGTAGCAGTGTTCCTAAGTAATAATGGTCTGTGGTTTTGTTTTCTTGCAGTGTCTTTGTCTGGCTTTGGTCTCAGAGTCATGTTGGTCTCATAACATGAACTGGAAGTGTGGTTCCTCTTCAACTTTCTGGAAATTTTCAGGAGGACTGGCATTAGCTCTTCTTTAAATGTTTGATAGAATTTGCCAGTTAAGATGCAGGGTTCAAGGCTTTAAGAAGGAGATTGTTGACGGATTCAATAGACTTCCTATTTCTTTGAGATTTAATCTTGGTTGCTTTGTGTCTAGGAATTTGTCCTTTTTATCTAGGTTATCCAATTTGTTGGCGTACCACTGTTCATAGTACTCTCAATTTTAAAATAATTTCTGTAGGATTGATAGTAAGGTCTCCACTTTCATTTCTTTCTTTTTGGCTGCACCCACGGCACGCAGACGTTCCCAGGCCAGGGACTGAACCTGAGCCACAGCGGTGACAACACTGGATCCTTTACCACTAGGCTGCCAGGGAACTCCCCCACTTTCATTTCTCATCTTAGTAATTTGAATCTTCTTTCTTAGACCATACAGTGAAAACTTTGTCAATTTTGTTGGTTTTTTTTTTTTTCTTAAAGAACCAACTTGGAGTTCTCGCTGTGACACAATGGAATCAGTGGTGTCTCTGCAGCACTGGGACACAGGTTTGGTTCCAGCTCTGCACAGTGGATTAAGGATCCGGCATTGCTGCAGCTGTAGCACAGGTCACAACTGAGGCCTGGATCTGCTACCTGACCTGGGAAATCCAAACACTGTGGAGCAGCCAAAAAACAAAAACAAAAACCAACCAACCAACCAACTTTTGGTTTCACTGATTTTTCTCTACTGTTTTTCTATTCTCTACTTCCTTTCTCTCTGCTCTAATCTCCATTATTTCTTTTCCTTCAGCTAGCTTTGGGTTTTGTTTGTACTTTTTTTTCTAGTTCCTTAAGCTGTAAAAGTAGATTGTTGATTTCTCTTTTTTTGTTTTTAAATATAAGCATTGATGGCTATACATTTTTCCACAGATTTGACTACATAAAAATGAAAACTTCTGTATGTTAAAAAAAAGAAATAAAATACCATCACTAAATACAGAAAGTAAAAGGTCATCCCTAAAACTAGAAAAAACAATAGTTACAACATACATGAAAATAGAGAATATAAATAATCCTTTTAAAATGATAAAGATTACATACATGAAAGTAGAGAATATAAATAGCCTTTTAAAGTGATAAAAAAAGATAACACTCAACTTTAAAATAGGCAGAGGGCACGAGTCTACTCAATTCAAATAACCAGTAACTGTACTAACCACTAAAACTCACTAAAAAATACAAATGAGATTTCACCATTCAGCTACCAAACTGGTAAGACTGTTTTTTCTTACGATAATTCTTAGTATTGTAAAAATTCAGGAATATAGGAACTCTCAGATATACTGGTAGAATAGGAATTGGTCCACCTTCAGTGAAAAAAAAATGTGTACAACAAGAGGATTTTTAGGGTCGTGAAAGTACCCTGTATGACACTATAAAGTTGGACACATGTCATTAGATGTTTGCCCAGACGTATCAAATGTACAGCAGTGACTCAGTGGACTTTGGGTGCTTGTGATGTGTCAGCGTAGGTTCGCCCCCACCTGGTGGGGTCTGTGGGTAGTCGGGGAGGCTGTGCCTGTGTGGGGGCAGGAGGTGTGGGGGGATCGCTATCCTTTCCTCTCAAGTTGCTGTGAACCTAAAACTGCCCTAAAAAAGTCTTTTGATTACAAAAAATTCCTTTTCTTTTTAGGGTCGCACCCACAGTGTATGGAAGTTCCCAGGCTAGGGGTTGAATGTGAGCTGCAGCTTCTGGCCTACACCACAGCCACAGCAATGCCAGATCCGAACCCAATCTGCCACCCACACCACAGCTTGCAGCAATGCTGGATCCTTAACCCACTGAGCAAGGCCAAGGATCGAAATCAAGGAGACAAAAGTTGGGTTCTTACCCTGATCAGCCGCAATGGGAACTACCCCCCAAATTTTTTAACACGTGTAACACGCTCTCAGGTACAATCATCCTACCTGTAGATGTATATTCTAAGGCATCAGAGGTGTAAACAAAAATCTGTATACATAGAGTATTCATTGCACCATTATTTTTAAATGGAAAAATACACACCCAGTGTTCAATCACTTGGACATGGCTCTAGGATGGAATACTATGGAGACATTAAAAAATGTGAGCAGACTATTAAATCACAAAAGAAGCGGTTCATGATCCATTAAGGAGAAGAGACTCCTAGGAAGTATTGACAAGATGCCCTAGTATTGTATGTGTGGGATGAGGTGTGTGTGGGTGTGGAGTGCACAGTTACTCAAGGAGGAAGAGACAGGAAGTATACACTGGAAATGTTATCTGCAGCTAACTCTAGGTGACACAATCGTAGGTGATCTCAATTTCCTTGTGTACTTCTCTGTACTGTGTGCAATTTATTTTACAAGGAGCATGTAACATATCACATCATTTCCCCCTGGCAATAAAGCTATAGCCAAATTATTTTCCGTATCTGTAATTTTTATAGAGCCTATGATATTCTAGTTTGCAACAAACTAAAATAGTGCTAGAAAAATGCTATGCTTCAGAAGTTCGATATATATATATATATATATTTTTTTTTTTTTGGCTGCGCCTGCAGCACATGAAAGTTCCTGGGCCAGGGATCGAACCTGCGCCAGAGCAGCAATCTGAGCCACAGCAATGACAATGCCTGATCCCAACCCTGAGCCACCAGGGAGCTCCTGGATATTAATTTTTTAAAAAAGAGTACCTAAATTATTTGCATTAAAAAAACATTCTTATTTACACCAGCTTCTAATATAATGCTGGAAGGTCTGATATTCCTCATCCTGGAGAAGGAAACTATCATTATTCTCATGAACACAATATAGCTGAGGTTATTTTTGAGCAAAGAATAGCAATACTGAGAGTGTGGGAAAAAAAATCTTGATTTTAAAATTTCATTTTTCACAGTCACAAATGGTTGGTGGAGACTCATAGTAAGAGGATTTTCCTGAGCTGGAAGCTACTGGGCTGTGTTTTTTAGTAACCTGTAATTTGAAAATGAAAACGATCTTGTTCATTTTAGTTTAGGTAGCAGTTTTGGAAATTAAATTGTTTAAGATGAAAGTGTGTGAGTAAGCACCATGTCTTCTGTTTAATCCTATTGTAGTCTCTAAATTTACCTCTAATATACAAAGAAGCTAGAAATTAGCCTGATGCCCAATGGGGCAGAAAACTTACTTATCTTGATGAGAAAAAGAAAGATGCTGGGAAGCTGCCCAATTTTACATTAAAAGAGGACAGAATTGCTTGTGGTATGAATTACTTAATTCGGACCTGTATTCACTGTTTGGGTTTGTGGCTTTTATTTACACTTCTGCTTTTCACTGTATGTGGGCAAAAATCACCATTGGCTCATAGCTGGTGACTCCTGAAGAATTACTGAGGCACAGATAAACCTCCTTTCTATCATTAACTGTTTGCTTATGCTTTATTAACACATTCCACCATGGAATCAGCTGTCAGACTGTTTCATATCATACCTTCAGTTTCCAATGGTTTGAATAGCATTTTTTTTTTTTTTAAGGACCGCACCTGCAGCATATGGAGGTTCCCGGGCTAGGGGTTGAATCAGAGCTACAGCTGCCAGCCGACACCACAACCACAGGAACACGGGATCTGAACTGCATCTGTGACCTATATCACAGCTCATGGCAACGCCAGATCCTTAACCCACTGAGTGGGGCCAGGGATCGAACCTACATCCTCGTGGATACTGGTTGGGTTCATTTCTGCTGAGCCACAACAGGAACTCCAGAAATGTCTTTATTCAAAACAAAAACAAGTCTTTCTTGGGGTTTGCAGAGCCCCTAGATTTAATGGGGTCCCTGTCCTCGAAGGTGGGGTGACTTTATTGTTACTATTCTGCAGCTGGCAGGAAATCTCACATTGCTTGAGTTTTAACAGGTTTTCTGTGGATTTATCCACCTTCTTTTGGAAGTGCTGGAGGAACTGCAAGGATCAGACCATTTTTTTCCAGACCGTGTGACGAGGGCTCCCTTGGGGCTCAGGCTGTGCTGAAACATCTGCTCTTTATTTCCACGCCTTCTTCCTAGACGATCACGTTAAGTTCTCCTGAATTTAAGTACCACCTTTGTGCCACTGTCTGCCCAGTGTATGACCTTTTTGAGACAAAACCCAACCAGTGCAGCTGCAGCTCCTGCAGTGACCGCGCGGGACAGGAGGGCTGGGAGGAAGGCCGCTGGGGCGGGGGAGGGGTGACGGCTTCTACTCCGTCATCTCCTTTCCTAGAGGAGGAACCTGAGACCAGCGAGGATTCAGGGTCATGTCCGCTTGGCATTTTCAGAGAACCTCCTTGTCTGAGATGCAGACCGTGTCTTAAAAGCCTCTTGATTCCCTTCCCAGAGCCAGCTCCCCACTCCCCAGCTTTTCCTAGGCCGGTGGATGGCGTCGTGATCTCCCCGATCACTTCGGCCAGAAACCAGGAGTCATACCGGGTTCCTCACTTTCATTGCTAACCCGCATGCCAGTCCGATGCAGTCTCCCGGCAAAAATCCCTGTGTTTGTCCCCTTCTCTCCACGGCCACCATTTCTGCCTCATCCAGGGTGCTGTCCTCTAGGGCCCGGGTCACCACAGTGGTGCCCTTTCACTCCTGCCCAGTACCAACCCGCTCACCAAAAAGCTGCGGAACTGACCATCTTATTTTTTAATTTATTTATATTTTTATTATGTATTTATTTGTCTTTTGTTTTTTTAGGGCCGCGCCTGAGGCATATGGAGGTTCCCAGACCAAGGGTCTAATCGGAGCTGCAGCTGACAGCCTACACCACAGCCACAGCAACGCCAGATCTGAGCCGTGTCTACAACCTACACCACAGCTCACAGCAACGCCGGATCCTTAACCCACTGAGCGAGGCCAGGGATCGAACTCGCAACCTCATGGTTCCTAGTCGGATTTGTTCCCGCTGCGCCATGACGGGAACTCCAAGACCATTTTACTTTTTATTTTTATTTATTTGGCTGTTCCTATGGCTTGTGGAAGTTCCCGGGCCAGGGACTGAACCCATCACATCACAGCAGCAACCTGAGTTACTGCAGTGACCACAGCGGATCATTTAACCCACTGCACCACCAGGGAACTCCAAGCCTACAGTACCTGCTATTCCTAGGCAGTCTCCTATCCAAGTACTAACCAGGCCCGGCCCTGCTTAGCTTCCGAGATTAGATGCGATCTCGAGCGTTCATGGTGGTATGGCCAGAAACCTGGCCATCTTAAAATGCAACTTGAACCTGGGTGGGGCAGGGGGATCCCAGAGTTACAGTTGAGGGAGTTATAGCTGAGGGGCGTCGGGCAGGTGCACAAAGGTATAGCTGCACATAAATTTTGGTCTGTATTAGAACTGTGCTGTTATTAAAATGATGTTTACAAAGAATTTGGTAACATGGAGATAGTATACTACAGTAGTAGAAAATGAAACAATAATTATTATTACCACCTATTTTCAAAGGCTAGGTAAGACCAAAAAATCCTGAAAGTCATACAATGAAATATTAACAGCAATAGGAATAGAAGTAATTTATCTTCTTTTTCTACTTAGGCTATTTATATAATGAAAATGTATTGTCTTGTAATTGAAAGCATAATAAATGCTTGCAAGCCAAGCTTCTGGCCCCTCAGAGATATTTGCATCATTGGAATCAGGTAACATACAACCTCTTCAAAGATATCCCAAGATTCTAAGTCACTTCTGATGTATTTAACTACTTTCGTTTCCAACCACCTAATCCCCAAATACTGAATTTTTGTTTTTATTTTTACTTTTTTATGGCCACACCTGTGGCATATGCAAGTTCCCAGGCCAGGGGTCAAATCAGAGCTGCAGCTGCAACCTGTACTGCAGCTCATGTCAATGAGGGATCCTTAACCCACTGAGTGAAGCCGGGGATCAAAACCGAATCCTTATGGATACAGTCAGGTTCTTAACATGCCGAGCTACAACTGGCATTCCCTTTTTTTTTTTGAATTTTTAAAAGTTAATAAAAAAAATACAAACATCGTAATATCTATCACATGCTATATAGCACTGGGAACTCTATTTAGTCACTTATGATGGAGCAGGATAATGTGAGAAAACGAATGTATGTATGTATGTGTGACTGAGTCACCTTGCTGTAAAGTAGAAAACTGACAGAACACTGTAAACCACAACGGAAAAAAAATCGTAAAAAAAATTTATCGGAGTTCCCGTTGTGGCGCAGTGGTTAACGAATCCGACTAGGAACCATGACGTTGAGGGTTCGATCCCTGTCCTTGCTCAGTGGGTTAACGATCCGGCGTTGCCATGAGCTGTGGTGTAGGTCGCAGACGCGGCTCGGATCCTGCGTTGCTGTAGCTGCGGCGTAGGCCAGTGGCTACAGCTCCGATTAGACCCCTAGCCTGGGAACCTCCACATGCCGCGAGTGCGGCCCTAAAACGACAAAAGGCAAAAAAAAAAAAACAAAAAACTATCAGTTATTGTGGATCTTGAGATACTCCTCATAGACTCTGCAGTCTCGGGCTTTATTCCAAGTGGTTTGAGAAGTTACCATACTCTTCCTTTTATGTGACTTGGTCAAGATTTGTATTGGATTTTCTCCAGACTATGCAGCAGTCATAATTAACAAACCAGCTGTCACTAAAAGTGGAAAGACCACAGAGAGGGTTCGGCGGCAGTGTGTGCGTGTCCCCCCAAAGCAAGACGACGTGGGGGAAGCGGGGGTGGGGACTGCACTGCAGAGCGAGGACAGTGACCTGCACTGTTTAGCAGAAACACAGGAACCCCGAGAAGTTGGATGCATCCTGCTGAAATTTCTTTTCCCAAAAGTAGCTAGACTTTGGGCCTTGGGAACTGTTGAAAATTGGAAACGTCTCCCATCTCCTGTTACTGCTTTTCTGGTCAGAGAAAAGAGGCTGGAGCGCTTTTTCTCCCGGGCCCCGCCAAGGAGTTTGTTGTGGAGACCGTGGATGGAACATCTTATTCCTAAAGCTTTAGAGATTTCCCCGGGCTCAGGTTCTCATGGGTTCTTGAACCTGCCCTCCTCGCCAGCTGCTCTTCCCGTATGATTCACACTACCCTCCTCAGAAGGCTTCTGCAAACACGCAGCGCTGCGCGGAGTGGATTTCCTCCATCGCTGCGTGAGCGGCGCTGAGACACCGGGAAGGGCTGGGTTCGTTTCCTTGCGCTAATGCTGCCCAGAACCACGAGATGGCGCTATAGCTTCAGCAAAGGCTTTCCTAGGTCCCAGGCACATCCCCTGTCACAGATCTCCAGGTGGAGGCCAGCACGCACCGGGCCTGGGTATGGCGTCCTTGATGGGGATGAGAACTAACCCCATCCTCGTTAAGGTGCAGAGGCAGCAACATTTTTCTCCTTTAATGGTTTCTTAATATGTTACTAGATGACTTTATTATTTTTGGCCACACCAGCAGCATGAGGAAGTTCCTGGGCCAAGGACTGAACCGGCGCCACGGGAGTGACCAGAGCCACAGCAGTGACGATGCTGGGTCCTTAACCACAACGCTACCAGGGAACTCCTGTATGTGATTTTAATGTGATAACAAATAGGATATAGATGCTATATAAAAACACCTATGGAAACATTTTGTACGTGGCTCTTCTAGGCACCACCTTTTTTTTTTCTTACAAATTTTGTTTAAATGGAAAAATAAGCTGTGCTTCAAAAAGGAACAGGTTTTGTCCTATAAATCCCCAGGAAGACATTTCTCACTGCACCTTTCAAAATGGGTTGGTTTCTGCTATTAACAGGCAAGAAGCACAGGGTTCCTCATAGCCTGACCCCACTGGAAAGCACTTAATTCAGGGTCACAAGGGCACGGGATGGGGGCTCAGCTAGAACTCTGCTTTCAGTGCGGACATACCGTTTTCCTGAACAAAGTAAGTGCAGTGCGGTGGCAACATACTTAAGTCACATCTGTGCGGGTGGGTCTTGGAAAAAGTGCCTACCCCCTGCCTGGCCGTGACAGTGAGATCTAACACACATCCGCGTGGCCCAGGAAGGCCGGCAGAGGCTGACACTTGGATCCAGGGACCCCAGGTGGGGAGGGGGTCTGGGTGGTCGTGTCTGAGTGGGAGGCTCTCAAAGGACCCAGAACCTTGTCCACTTCCCCTGCCCCGCCTCTGCCTTCCGGCAGGGACCTCAGAGTCGACCCACAGAGGTGAGGGCTGGGAGCACGTCAGAATCATACGAAGCGACTCTGGCATATGGGCTTACAGTCTTGGCCTGGACAGTGATATGTTTGAAAGCTCTGGAAACACTCAGCCTCCATCTGTGCCCACTAGGAAGCAATCCGATCCTGGAGAGCAGTGGCCCCACTGTGTCTGGTGCCCATGGCCTCTGTCCTACTATCATCATTGTCATTTTACAGGTGAAGGTCCTGGGGCTCAGAGAGGTTAAGTCAGTCTCCCAGGCTGCACAGCGGAACAGCAGGGCTGGGATGCGGTCCAGCCACCTGGCTGCGCTCACTCCCTCCCCGCAGGGCTCTCTGCTCTCGCCGTCCAGTCTCAGCATCCTCGCCTCTCCACCCGCAGCCTGCACTGACCCCACGAGACCTGGAGGCAGGGGCAGGACGTGCCTGCTCCCCAAACTGTCCCAAGGAATCACACCCCTCATTCAAAGCGCTCTGCTCACAGCACCTGCCAGGCCGTCTTCTTTCTTACCTCCCTACACCTGTGTACTGAGGCGCCAAACCCTGTGCCTGTGGAAAGTCCCACGTCGCCTGAGCCAGCTCAGTCCCACAGCAACAGAGCCATGCCCCAGCATCCCTGGGTCCTGAACTCCAGTGACCTGAGTCTCCATTCCACATCAGCGTCATCCTGGACCTGACCCCCGGCTGACTCCAGCTCAGATCTTAAATACAACTGTTCTCCATCCCTTAAGGGCCAGTGGCTCTCAAACCTCAGGGTTCAGTAAGGTCTCCCAGAGGATGTGCTGGAACACAGCTAGCGGGCCCCCGCCCCAGAGGTCTGGGATGGAGCCCGGGACTCTGCATTTCTGAGAAACAGGCGATGCTGATACAGCTGCTGTGGACCAACTGGAGAAGCTCCTCTTTGGAATGTGCATTCAGGGCTGGGAGCTCCTCAATCACTTAGGGAGCTTTCCCGGCCAGCAGTGCCCAGGGCTCCGTCTTGGTTAAATAAACCAGGGTCTCGAGAGATGGGCATCCCTGAGCTTTGAAAGTGCCCCAGGTGATGCAAGAGGGAGATTTGCTGCTCCATCTCAACCCCAGCCCCAACCCGGCCCAGCAAGACCGCAGTCCTAGGTCAGTCCAACTTTCTGCTGTTTCCCCTTCGAAACCCGGGTTGCTGAACAAACAGCATCACTTGGACACAGACCGTTACCAGCGCAGTTTCCAGTCCCTGCTGGGTACTCAGCCCTGCTCAGCCGTCCTCTGATGGGTCCCTTGCCAGCTCTCTCCCAGTTTCTGCAATGGAACTTTCTTCTCTAGACTTCTCAGAGCCTCTGCTCAGATGCCACCAGATCCTCTGAGCCTCAGCGGTCCCCTCTGTTAAAGGGCCATGCTAGCTGCCCAGCAGAAGATGTCCAGGGATTACAGTCAGTGGTGCAGCATCAGGCGCAAGAGGGACTCACCACCGTCCAGTCACTGCCCCGTGGGATGGCCACTGCTAATTCCCAGAAGATGGTCCATGCCAGTCGCATAAGTAGCCATGAACCTGTTTCCTGCTTGCCTACTTCCAGGCTTCCATCATCTCCATTTACTATCCCTTGTCATTCCTGCCCAGGCCTATCAAATATGAAATCTTACCCTTCTGGAGAGGCTCAGATGTTGGGAGGAACCCCTCCTCTCGCTGCACCTCATCACTCCCACGCCTCTTTGCCCTGCAGCCGGCCTGCAGCCGCGGCGGTTCTCGCCGAGGCCACGTTGGCCTCCTTGCTGCTCAAGCTGGTCTGCATTCTTCAGCCTCACCTCCCCGATCGAGTCTACAGCACTTGACACCGTTGACCAAAGCCCTCTGCTTGAGAGAGCCGACTCCATCGTTTCCGTCTTGGGTTTTCCTTCTGAGAACTGCCGGACCGCCACTTCTCTGATGCTTGGGAAGCTCCTTTCCTCCTGCCGCCCTCAGGTGCCAGTGTCTACGCCTCTGCGCCCTTCCTCACCCAAGCGCAGCCTCTCCCGTGGCCCCACAGCACCCCACGATCTCCCCCTCCCAGACGGCACCCTCCAGGGGCCAGGCCACCGGTCCTGAGCTGTTGGTCACCACGTCCAGATGTCCAGAGGCACTTCACAGAGTCCCAGACAGACACGCCGCCTTCGGCCCCCCTTCCCCTGCCGCTCCCCTGTTGACGCCGAGAGAGGAGGCTTCAGTTCTGCCTCATCGCTGACGCCAGCAGGTCGGCCCTGAGCGCTTCATGGCCTCCTGGCCTTGGTGACCGTGAGGTGGCCTCTCCAGCCACCAACCCCCAACCCCCAACCCCCAAGTCTTCCTACTCACCTGGAAGCCAGGCTGCTCCCACCTGCATGGCCTGGCCTCTTCCATGAGCCTGAAGGCTTGGCTGCCAGGTGTGCTCTGTGAAGGCTGCCAGGGCCCATCCTGGCCGGGTGGGTGCCCCTTCTGTGTCCCCATAGCACTGGCTGGCATCTCACTTAGGGTGTGACAGGTACACCGTTTCCTCCTCTCTCCCTCCCGCCGCCCCCGCCCCCGGCCCTGAGGCCCCTCCCTCGGGGCTCCTGCTTCCCAGCGCCTTGAAGAGCAGAGCACCAGGTTTGGTCTCCAAACGACCAGGCTCCACGCGAGGGGCCTGAGCCCAGGTGGGAGGACTGCATGGCCCTGGCCCTTGACAGTAGGATGACCTTGGTCTTCAGGTTTGTGTCCATAGAAGGGGATGGCAGTTTTCACTGACTTGGTGCTGGCCGGGCAATGGACTGGTGGCTGGCACTCCATAAGCACTGGACTGATGGGGGTCACCCAGGCTCTGTGAGTGGGGAGCTGTCCATCATGCCATGCGGGGGAGGGGGACGAGGCTCTGCCCTTGGAGGGGTTGGAGGGAGGGGGAGCGGAGGGAGAGAGCAGTGCAAGGTGCACTCTGGGGAGATGGGTGGATAACGCATCTTTGTTTAACCAAGAAAAGCAAAAACGCCCATTTCTTCTTCCCAGTGCTGTCCTGGGGTAGGGGTGTGTGTGTGTGTTAATGGCACAATTTGCACCCTGGGATTTTTGACATCAGAAGTTTGTGCATGAGTGTATAAAAGGATATAGTTTTCCACTTAATTATAAACTCTTATTCCTCATTTATAAATCAGGGATTATAATGCTGCTTTTCTAGAGATACTACATGAATTAAGTTAGGGTTTTCAAATTGGACAGCTACTTGTAAATCAGTGAGGTTAGAACACACCCTTACACCATGTACAAAAATAAACTCAAAATGGCTTAAAGATTTGAGCATAAGACATGACACCATAACATTCTTAGAAGAGATTATAGGCAAAATATTCTGATATAAATCTAATTGATATTTTCCTAGGTCGGTCTCCCAAGGCAATAGAAATAAAAAGAAAAATAAACAAAAGGGACCTAATCAAACTTACAAGCTTTTGCACAGCAGAGGAAGCCAAAAAAAAAAAAAAAAACCCAGAAGACAACCTATGGAATGGGAGAAAATATTTGCAAATGAAGTGACCAGCAAGGGCTTAATTTCCAAAATACACAAACAGCTCATGCAACTCAACAACAGAAAAACAAACAACCCATTTGAAAAACAGGCAGAATACCTAAACAGACATTTCTCCGAAGAAATACAAATGGCCAATAAGCCCATGAAAAAATACTCAACATTGCTAATTATTAGAGAAATGCAAATCAAAACTACAATGAAGCACCACCTGACACCAGACAGAATGAACATCATTAAAAGGTCTACAAATAATAAATATTAGAGAGGGTGTGGAGAAAAGGGAACCCTCCTACACTATTGGTGGGAATATTCAAGTTCAATCACTATGGAAAACAGTATAGAGGTTCCTCAGAAAACTAAGGACAGAGTTACCATATGATCCAGCAATCCTAATTCAAAAAAGATACACACCGCTATGTTCACTGCAGCACTACCCGCAACAGCCAAGACATGGAAACAATCTAACTAACCGCTGACAGATGAATGGATTACTAAAATGTGGTACATATATACACAAAGGGATACTACTCAGACATAAGAAATATTGAAATAACACCATTTGCAGCAACATGGATGTGACTAGAGATTATCATACCAAGTGAACTCAGTCAGAAAGAGAAAGACAAATACCATATGGTATCACTTATATTAGCAGAAATTAACACAACATTGTAAAACAGTTATACTTCAATAAAAACTGAAAACAGTTATGGCTTTCAAGATTTTTCTCAACCCCTTTTGGAAAGGTGTTACATAAAGACAGAGCATTATAGTGATATTATCATGAGGCAGCACTGTACGCCTCGAACGATCTTGCTGAATTTTAAAAATACATTTTAATCCTTTTCCCACTGGCTACCAAAGATGCCAGGAGAATGCTAAAATACGATGGACACTGGTAAAAAAAAAAAAATCAATGGAAACAGAGTCGAACATTGAAGCACATGATAAAAGTCATTACATATGGCTCTGCTATAAAATAGGTCAAAGATATGTGGAAGTTATTCTATATAATCACCTTGTGAATTATTTTTTTTTCAGGTTAAAAACACTCCCAGTCCAACAACAAAAGTGAAAACAATCTTTTCCTCTTGGGTTTGCTAGACTGTCTTCCCAAACGCCCTGTCAGAGTCAAGGCTTGTAGGACAGAACTTACTGATGCCACCCACGCTGGACTCACTTCCTTTGGCTTTAACAGGACAGTTATGTGGAGGCATGTCAAGTTCTGCTACCTTCCACCTGAGGCCAGGCCACATGTTCCACAAGGACGGCTGGTCTCACCTCTCCTGGAGAGGAAGGATCAAGAAGCCAGATGGCTCGCTGCTACCAGCAGCCACCTCTGAGGTTTCTGAGATGAGACCAGGTATTAACCTCTGTCTGCCCTCCTGTGGATCACCCATACCCAAGAGAAGAGCAACATGCTGCTTCTGTCTCTTTAGCACCCAAGGGTCCAGCACGGGGACACTGGGGCTTATCTCAGATTCCCTCTGAAGTCACCAGAGCCATCCTCGCTGATAACGAAAGGAAGATGGCAAGTGGGAGCATGTGAAAAAGACTGACTTGAGTGAATGACACAAAGAAGCAAGGGAATAAAAGGGAGTGACACCCCAGGCCAGCTGGCGCGGTTGACCAGAGCGGATTGCTCTACCCAGGACCTGGCCATCACGAGGCAGTTCCTGTGAGGGACATGGGGACAGACGGGGCTTTGCCATCATTAACAACGTTCACCAACAATGAGCTTCCTGTCCAGGCTTTTGGGTCAACCCAGAGAAGCATTCATTCTTCATCTCCATAGTCATTCATTCCATCAAATTCCTAAGAACCACCTCCTAGGAATCATCTAACCAAAAATTAAAATAACACTCAAACTCGCGGGCTGTTCTGGATAAATCCAGATACATTCTTTTTTTCTTGGAGCCCCTGGATTTTTCTTTGCTGCTATGGCTCTTGCCCTCCAAAGACTCAACCTGGTTTTCTGAGATGATGACAGTGGTGTTGAAGACGCAGGGAACTAGGCTACCCTAAGCTGACAAGCTTGCTTATTGGAAGGTATAATAGCCACAGACTCCAGTCTGATTAGTTTAATGACCCAGTCTTCTGATGACTCTGAAGGAAAACGTACCTTGAGTGCAAAGGTGGTCAGATTCTCATTACCTCGTGAAAGCTGGGTCCCGCTGAGCAAGGCTGCGTCCAGCTGAAGAATCCCCCAGCAGAGAAACGAGGCATAACTGCTCTGGGGCCGTTTCTATCATCAAAGGCACTAGGAAAAATTCAAACAGTCTCAGCATCAAAACCAGTGCCCTCAGCTCTCCAGCTCATTCCTTCCCCCCCTTAAAAAGACCCCTGGACAGCGGGGAGCTGGCACCAGCCTCTCTCTCCCCACTCACTCCACCACAGACATAGACAGGCCAGCATGGCCATATTTGAACAGATTCACAAGACACAGAACACCTACCCTCAAAGGAAGGCCAATTTCCTAATTTTCTATGGAGAACTGTGTGGGGCTGGTATTGGTAAAATATTACGTACTTTTTTCTTTTTAGGGTCGCACCTGCGGCATATGAAAGTTCCTGGGCTGGGGTCCAACTGGAGCTGCAGCTGCCAGACTACACCACAGCCACAGCAATGCCAGATAGGAGCCGCACCGTGACCTACACCACAGCTCATGCAATGCCAGATCCTCAACCCATCATGAGGCCAGGGATCGAATTTGCATCCTCATGGATACTAGTTGGGTTCTTAACCCGCCGAGCCATTATAGGAACTCCAGAAAAAGGTAATTTTTAATGTAAAGCATCGAATAAGACTTCCAGATACCGGGCAGACCAGAACACTTTACTTGGATAAGCGATGTGAATGTCCCCTCCTAGAAGCTTAAAATCAGCTCACGCTTCACCAGCTGGCAGCGTCTGGTGGCATCACAGTGGCTTATGTGCTGGGGGAGCTGCGTCAGACCCACGGACATGGTGCCTGAGGAGCGGAGGGGCTGAGCAGAGACAGAGTTTGCACATTAACCGTTTTCCTGTTGATCAGAGACTCAGGAGTGGCCGAGCTTCCTGGGGCTTCAAAGGGCTCAGTGACTCACGTGATCCCTGTTCCGCCATGGGGACGCTCAGGCTGCTGGCCCCGGTCACAGGAATCGCTCATGTGGTTTCTTCAGATCTCCAGGGAGACTTCTCAAGCTTGGCAATCCCAGAAGTTTGTCCAGATCCACCAGAACAGCAGTAGTTTTCTTCTGGAAAGAACGGGATGTTTGGAAATCACTGTGCTCCCAGGCATTCTTTCCTCTGTTTTGAGTGAGACAAGTCGTGGGCTGGACACGGAACCTCACACTTGATGTGCATTTTCTTTTTTCTTTTTTTTTGTTTTACCTTTTCTAGGGCCGTACTAGCGGCATATGGAGGTTCCCAGGCTAGGGGTCTAATCGGAGCTGTAGCCGCCGGCCTTCGCCACAGCCACAGCAACGCGGGATCCGAGCTGCATCTGCAACCTACACCACAGCTCACGGCAACGCCAGATCCTTAGCCCACTGAGTGAGGCCAGGGATCGAACCCGCAACCTCATGGTTCCTAGTCGGATTCGTTAACCACTGTGCCGCGATAGGAACTCCTGATGTGCATTTTCTCCCTCAAGCCTCCTCAGAAAACTCAAACTGGTATCGTTACCCAGATTAACAGATGAGGAAACTGAGGCTTCGAGAAGTTAAGTGTCCAAGCTCGTGCTGTGCTGGCAGCCAACACACAAAAACAAAACAGAAGGTAAGATAAAAATCGGACATGCAGTGTGTAGATTTCCTTGGGCTGAATTCCTCTTCTGGTCAATTTCAAGGTACCTGGCAGTTTACCAATGGCTCACAAAGGCCACGTGCATTTCACAGTCAGCTCCTCCAGGCTGGCAGAGGGCCCCAACACAGCTCTGGCTGTAGCACAAAGGCACGTCTGAAGGACCCTGGGACCCCAGCTCACCTCGCTGCACTCTCCGCAAATGGCCCTGGGCTCAGCGAGGTCAAGGCTGGTCTTCAGAGCAGTTTTTTACTGGATACAGGAGTGAAGGCTTAGCCGTTCACTAACTCAGACAACAAACATTTCTCCTGTTTCTACAGGTTCACCTGATCGCCAAGGCTGATAGGATTTTATTTCCTGGAAAAGGATTCTGCCTCACATAGAGTGATGGATCTCACGGCCTCAGGGAGGGCCAGCTACAGTGATGCCCTGGCTGCCAAGCGCAGGGGAAGAGAGGAGACCCACCGAGAAGCTCCATCTCCACACTCTGTGCCTTTTTCTCTTCCCATCCTGCTGCCCAGCACTACCCCCGCACTGGTATCTTCTTCCACTGTTGAAGGCTTAACCCTTTGCTGTTCCCCATTTCCTTGGCAGAACTCAGAATCAACCCTCTGAGCACCCAGCTCAGTGTGTGGCATAAAGGAAAGGCTTGCAAAATGATTATGGGCTCAAAGTAAAACTACAGACTCCCTTCAAGGAGTTCACATCCAGCTCTGATGGAGCCCAGACAGCTTCTGTGCCGGTCTCAGTTTTCCAGCTTGGAAGCATTACACACAGAAAAACTCTTGTTGTCACTGGAGGTGGGTCTCATTGTGTTGAAATTAATCCTGGCCGTGAGAGAGCTTGGTCCAGGTGACCTGATCCCTGTCTGCAAGTCCCATCCATGGCCAACCTGGCCTCAGGGCTTGGACCCTCCTTCCCTGCCAGGAACTACCCAGCAGAGCAGGGTCAGTCCCCAGACTGGGAGTCAAAGTATTCCTCATGGCCAAAGCAGGAAGCAGTGTTCTAGAACTTGGAAAAAGCCAATACAACGAGGACAAAAAAGCTGGGGGCAGAGCAGAGTCATCTTTCAGTCCCTACATCATATGAGTTTGGTGTCAAGGTAAGAGATGCTGGCACACACAAGTACCTGCAGCTGGTCTCCATAGCGACCATGGCAGGGATCCTGCTCCTGATTTAGATGACAGCCCGGGAAAAGGGGTGCAAAGCTGACACGGACTCAAGCCCTGAAGCCCCACAGTTTCTACAGCAGAGCCCAGGTTGTAGACTGTGGGGTGGATGCGTCTCCTCTTGCACAGGCCATCACATTCCTTCTTGTGAGATGAAGAGGCTGAACCCACCTAGTTCTGGTTTCAGCATCCAGAGTGTGGGCCACCAGTGCAGTGCTGAGTGCAGGCAAGTCTCTCCAGGAGACACTGACCTGGGGAAAGTCAGTTAAGCCCACGTACTGAGAGGGCACCATTGCCAGGTGGACGGTGCTTCCAGACACAACAGGCCACAGGTGCAGTGATGGCTGTTGGCCCCAGGATTTTATTTGGCCCAAAGCCCAGCAGCGAGAGAGAGATTCGCGAAGGGACAGGTGTTAGGTTTGCCAGTCACATTGAGTCTCACAGGAATTCAGCAACTAGAGTGGAGAAAGTGGTTTTGGTGGCTCTTCCTCAAGACAGATTCAGGGCAAAGCATTTCTTTTCTCTTAATTTGCTCGATTTAATGATGTCATCTCCGACCCCAGCAGAGAACCAGAGCAGATAAGAAAATGTGTAAAATCCGCTATGAAGGAACAGGGCTGTGACTCCCACATTTACCATGGTTGTGACCCACCATCCAGCTCGGCACCCTGTCCCCTCTGCCAGGGAGGCTGACAGGGTGTCTGGGACAGCCAGGAGGTGTCTGCTTCTGGAACCTTCTGATCCTTCTGGGAGAGCGTTCAGGCTTGCCTGCCTCTGCTCTGGTCACTCCATCTTCCCATTTGTCAGCGTTCCAGTCGTGCAGGGAAAGGCATCAGCGTCTGATTTCCAGTCTATTTTCTTCCCTCCCCTTTGGGCTGAAAAGAACAAGTCTGGAAAGAACTCATCACCCGTGGCTTCCGTGGCTTCCCCTGTCTGGACTCACCTTGATCATATTAACGTCTGGCTGCAGGGAGGCACATCTGGGAATACACCATACCTCCGCCCCCCACCCCCTGCCCCCTGCGCTCCGGGCAGATAACTGTTCCCCGGGAAGAGGCTGCTGTGGTGATGATGCTGACAGCACCCGTGCTGGGAGGGACGGTTCAGCTGCCTCCCCGCCGGGCTCGCCGCTCACCTGCTGCTCTATTTCACAGTCCACTTCCAGCCCGCTGCTGCAATCGATAGGCACATCAGCACTTTCGGCCGCGAGCAGGCATGTGCAATCCGGGAGGTGGGCTCCCCGAGGCCCCGCGTGGCGCATTAGGCGCCGGGCTAGCAGGTTCGCCTCTGAGAGCGCTCCATCTCATTAGTTTCTCCCGGTACAGCAAAAAAGCATGGTCATCGGGGTTATAGTAATCAGGGCAGAATTGCTTGCAATTGTGATGGGAGGTGCGCTAGATTTCCCAGGCTTTAGACAATGCTGCTCTGTGAACTGTAGCGTTTAAAGCACAGCTGATGCCGGCTTGGGAAGCGGATTTACCCAGCCCAGCGCTTTCCGTTCTTGCCCCCTTGTCCTGCTGGGGAAGCAGAGAAGTGCTTCCAGGTGTCAGCGTTCCATCCTCAACAACCTCAAGGCAGCTCTTGTCTTGGCTTAAGAGCCCACTGTAACACCTTCCCCGGAAAAGCGGAAAACGCAGTTTGCTCTGCCCTGAATCCTAGTAGGGGCTTTAAAAGTCAAACAGGATTTGAGAGCCAAGACTTTTTTTTATTTTTCCTGTAAAGTTAACCATGTGGGCTGGAGGCTAAGGCTGAAATGGCCCTGGTGTCTGGGCGTGTGGGGACAGGCAGGGATAAATTGTTTCCAAGGCTGTTATTGATCCTACTATTTGAGTTTTCAGTGGATCGTTTTCTTACCCAAAAGAAAGCTAGGGAACCAAATGGGTAGATGACAGGCCGATGAAAGCAACATTCGCGAACATGGTGTTTGACTTCTGTGAAGACAAGTTCAGTCCCACGCACTGAGAATCTGCTAAGTTTCAGGCTCTGGGCTGGGCCTGAAACCAGCCCTGGGCTATGGGTTGATGGAGGCCAGGGTAGCAGGCGCTGAAACCCAGATTCATGAGGAATGGTTTACCCAGAGGGCTCTGCCAGCCCCCATCCTGGGCTGGGCTCCAGAGAACCCACCAGGCCTAACGAGTCCTCAGCGGAGTCCTGTCATTATCCACAAAGACTCCGGGTCCTGCACAGGGAGGCTTGTGTCCTGGATCCCTCTGACCCAGATGGTCTAGTGGCACCTCCCACGGGTGACGGAGACTCAACAGCCCCACGTGCTGGGCCCCTCCGGGTGGGACCAGGCGTGGAGGTTTCTGGAACTGACCTTGAACCAGGTGTGAGATTGACGGCCTGGGGCTGGGTGAGAGATTCTGGAGGATTCTGCAAGGAGAGACACTGATACTGCCTGTGGGAAAAGCCAGCACATCAGGAGGGGCGCCCAAGCTGCTGCCTTCCTCCTGATGGGAGCTTCCAACCTTGGGGACACCCTCGAATGCTTCAGAACCTGCAGGGCCCTGTGAGGAACTTCAGCAGCAGGTGGCCTCGGAGCCCTTGTCAGAGAGGCAGGGCTGTGTGAGCCCCAGGGGAGGGGGTCCCAGGACCTCAGGGCCAGCTGTTTGGAGAGGACACACTTCCTTACCTGTCCTGTCCAGGGTCCAGGCGTGGCTTCCTCTGCCTTCTCTGGGGGTCAGTTTCATGCAGAGACAGCTCACCTCTGGGAGGTGAGTCTCACCCTGGAGACTGAAAGAAGGGGCTGGGTGAAGTGGCAATACCGTGTCCCAGACCCACGTCACGGCCGGGGCTGCCCAGCTCAGCAGACCAGCCAGCACCCCAGGACTGCTTTCTGCTCAGTCCTCCGCTCAGCCTCTGAACCCAGCTAACCCCTGACATCCCCGCCCCTCCTACGACTTCTCAGAGTTGTTGGGTGGTGGGCTTGCCGGTGCCCGGGTGCCCTTCCCAGGCCCGGCCGCCTTCTCCCTGGTGTCTGCCCCTCCCCCAGCAGACAGTGGCTTCGGGAAGGCCAGCCTACTTGACCTAAGGTTCAGCGAGGGCCTCTGGCCTGGGACTGCCGGCCACAGGCACTGGCTCAGGACTGGCTCCCAAGACTCAAGGGAAGTTTTTTGGCCCTTGAAGGGGAGAGTCGTCCTGAGCCACAGGAAGGGGGGTGGCGTATGCTCCCTGCGGACCTGGCCCGGGGGCTGAGTTCGGCATCGCTCAGCGCCCAGGTACCTGTGAGGCCACACGGGAGGGCACGTCACCCAACTAAACTTGGGGCCACTCACCTGCTCGCAGAAAAGCCAATGCTGTGGTGGAAGAAAGTGCAGCGTCTACTGCAGGGCACCCAACACAGGGCCACACGAGGAGGACAGACAGCTTATGCACAGAAAGACCCGGACACCCTGACGGCGCTCAGGGAAGGGCTTTTAAAAGCCAGGAGAGGGGCGGGTCAGAGGGCACCTGGTCAGCCCGTGTTAGTCCCTCTGATTGGTGGGGGCCGAGGTAACAGGGTGGTGCTTCCAGAGTCAACATCATCCGCCGGGCTCCAGCTGGTCTGGGGTCTAGTGAGTAGCACGCAGTTAACTGCTTCCACCTGGTAGGGCTTCTCGAAGCTGCAAAACAGCTGAAGGATACAGCTCAGGACTCTACCTACAGCCCTTGGGGAGGAACCAAAGGTCCTTGACTTTGTTTTGTGGCTCAGCCACGATTACTTTGCTTACTGGACTGTTGGCCTGCATTTTCTCACTTCTCTGATTAAATCTGTTCTTTGAAACTCGGGGAAGGCCTAGGAGGCTAAAGCTTTTCTACAAACTAGAGGTGAGGGTGGGGGTGGGTCTGTCCCCTGGAATGGCCCGCAGGGTCCTGCTCCACTGCAGGCAGAGCCGGGGGACCCCCGCAGGGAGGAGGGCAGCCAGAGCCAGGCCAGCTACCTTCCCTCACGTGGGCCACATCCCAGCTGTTGTTTAAGCTCATTCCGGTGGGCCTTTCTCTTGCCACTGGAAGTCATCTCTTTCTCACGGAGCCCGAAGGATCATCCTTTAAGGTGCCGCCATCCTGACTCGCCTGAACCAGGCTGGCCTCCCTGGGTCAGAGGCAGACGCCTGGACCAAGACTGGCCCGCCCTCCCATTCCACAGTTGCCGCCATCCCCCTTTGCCCCCACCTGGCTTCCCCCCAGGAAGGCTCAGGACGGACCCAGGCTGCATGTTCAGTCACCGCTCCTCCTGGAATCCCCTCCGGGCCCCACCACTTGCGGGCCGACCATCCCTTCCCTTCCCGCCTCCCCCGGCCCAAGAGTGTTGCCCGGACCAGCAAAGCCCCTGGCTAATTGGATCTAGTTAGTCACCCTCTCTCTCTACCCCTCCGTCTCCTGCCACCGTGCCAGCCCAGACATCTGCTCTTCCCTGTAGCCGACACAGAGCCCGACCAAGCCTCGTAATGCACATCATTCTGAGCCCAAGGCTGTGTTCTTTCTACCACGTCCTGTGCTTCCTAACTGTCGGAGCCAGCCGACAACGAGCAGGTCCCAAAACCTGTGCTACAGGACTAAGAAAAGAAAGATGACACAAAAGGTGGGGTTGAGAGGGTTGCACTCTAAGTCCGCCAGACGCTAGGCTCAGAGTGGACGCCGAGTTTATTCGCAGCTTGGTTTTTAAGCATTTTCACCAGAATCTGCAAGTCATCATGACATGATCAATCATATACATTGTTTGGCTAAAGGCTATTCTCTAAGTCCTAAATACCTGGTACAACATTAACCAACAGTAATTGTATCTAAAGGCATTTGTGGCCAGAGGTCTGGAAATAGTTTTGACCAGGGTCCCACCTCCCAGGTTTCTTATCTGCAGCCCAAGACCTCCTGCCATAAACATTCCGAAGGAGTGGCGGGACAGAGATTGTCTTTAACTGATCAACCTCAGAGCCTGGCGTCAGCACTCAAAGACTTTCGTCCCTGTTACGTGCCGGCAGCCCTCAGGTCATGAGTGGCTCCCCGCACCTAACAACGGCCTGGCCAGCCCTGAGAGCAGCAAGAAGGAAAGAGAGGCTCAGAGTAAAGATATATATTTAGGAGTTCCCGTTGTGGCTCAGTGGGTTAAGGACCTGAGTAGTATTTATGAAGACGTGGGTTTAATCCCTGGCCTCACTCAGGAGGTTAAGGTTCCAGGGTTGCCTCAAGCTGTAGTGTAGGTCACAGCTGTGGCTCAGATCCTGTGTTGCTGTGACTGCAGTGTAGACTGGAAGCTGCTGCTCTGATTCAACCCCTAGCCTGGGAACCTCCATACGCAGTAGGTGTGGCCATAAAAATAACAAGAAATATATATATATATATATATTTAGTCTTATACATTGGGAAGTATTTGAAACTCCCTACCATAGACATAACTGTGGTTTTGCTCAGATGTGGATATGATTTTTATTGTGTTGTGAGGCTTATCCATTTTGTGTTGTGCTAAGGAAAAATGCTTGGCATTCAACTAGCAAAAGACCAATGTGGATGCTTCTTAATTTATATACAGATACCTCTGCGGTTGGACTGGAAATCGCTCCATCACCCCTGCTAAGCAGAGCAGTCCCGCCACCCGCCAGCTCGCCCCCGTGTGGTGCGGACGTGAGAGATGGAGGTCTGGGATCCAGGTCTATTAAAAAGTGCCTAAGCTCTTGGCCAAGAAAATACGAGAACATAAATCACTTGTTGCTTTACACAGAAATAATGTGTTAAAAATTTAATAACCACATGAACTTCCTGGCTTCTCCTTTACGTGGTGGGAACATTCTGGCCTTCTGGTACAGCTGCCTGCCCTGGAGGGGACTGCAGATCTGTTGGTCAGGGTCCCCTGAAGTGACGTAAAAATACTGAAGGCCATCCATAGGGATTGATTAATTTCAATAACATAAATAATGGTTGTAATTGCACTTGAAAGAGAAATGCCGCCCCCTTTGATTCTTCTGACCCTCCGGGCCACCATTAACATGAGCGAGCACCTTAGGACGTTAGATGCTGATCAGGAAATGTGTGCAGAGAAAGAGGTGCCGGCTCTGCTGGTTGCCCGGCATGGCCCGCCGCTCTCTGCTCCCCCTTTGAGCTTTTGCACGGTAACCCAGAACCCCCTCCATCAAACAGGAAGCACTGCACCTCATCCTCCAAGCTGGCTCCTCTCTTGGAGCTGTTCTCACTGGGAAAATGTTCTGGTTGGGACTTTGAACGTTGCCCTGAGCAATATTAAAGCTCTGTGGGACCATCGGTGGCCGGGTGAGTTGGCCAAGTGGCTGGATCATTATCCCCAATTGCTGGGTAGGGACACCAAGAGGTTAAGTGACATCGCCAAGCAGCCAACAGGCAGGAGGAATAACAGAGCAAATGTGTACCCTTCCCACCCCTCCCCACTGGAGTACATGTGTCTTTTCAATTCACTGTTTTCTCTGGATAGATGCCCAGGAGTGGGGTTGCTGGATCAAATGGTAATTCTATTTTTAGTTTTCTGAGGACTCTCCATCCTGTTTTCCACAGTGGTTGCACCAATTTGCATTCCCACCAACAGTGTAATAGGGATTCCTTTTCTCCACACCCTCTGCAGCACTTACTGTTTGTAGACTTTTTTATCATGGCCATTCTGGCCGGTGTAAGGTGGTACCTCATAGTGGTTTTGATTTGCATTTCTCTCATATTAGTGATGTGGAACATCTTTTCATGTGTTTTTTGGCCATTTGTATGTCTTCTTTGGAGAATTGTCTGTTTAGGTCTTCTGTCCATTTTTTGAGGGGATTGTTTTTTTGGTATTGAGTTGCAGGAGGTGTATAAATTTTGGGGGATTAATCCCTTGTCAGTCACTTCATTTGCAAATAATTTCTCCTATTCTATGTGTTGCCTTTTCATTTTGT
The DNA here is from genome assembly GCA_004024745.2 of Catagonus wagneri. Classification (NCBI taxonomy): domain Eukaryota; kingdom Metazoa; phylum Chordata; class Mammalia; order Artiodactyla; family Tayassuidae; genus Catagonus; species Catagonus wagneri. Next base: position 18,897,284 of record PVHT021183608.1, on the reverse strand, counting down.
TTAGGGTTTCCTTTGCTGTGCAGAAACTTTTAAGTCCCATTTGTTTATTTTTCTTTTTATTGTCATTACTCTAGGAGGTAGATCTGAGAAGATACCACTGTGGTTTATATTGGAGAGTGTTGGCTTATGTTTTCCTCTAAGAGTTTTATAGTATCTGGTCTTATATATAGGTCTTTAATCCATTTTGGGTTTATTTTTGTGTATGGTGTTAGGAAGTGTTCTAATTTCATACTTTTACATGTGGCTGTCCAGTTTTCCCAGCACCACATACTGAAGAGACTGCATATTCTTGCCTCCTTAGTCATAAATTAGTTGGAGGTAGGTGCGTGGGTTTAATTCTGAGCTTTCTATTCTGTTCCACAGATCTACATTTCTGTCTTTGTGCCAGTACTATATGGTTTTGATGACTGTAGCTTTGTACTATAGTCTGAAGTCAGGGAGCCTGATTCCTCCAGCTTCGTTTTTCTTTCTCAGGATGGCTTTGGCTATTCTGGGTCTTTTGTACTTCCAAACAAACTTTACAATACTTTGTCATAGTTCTGTGAAAAATGTCCTTTGTAATTTGATAGTGATTGCATTGAATCTGTAGATTGCCTTGGGTAGTATAGTCATTTTGATAACATTGACTCTTCCATTCCAAGAGCATGGTATGTCTTTCCATCTATTTGCATCATCTTTGATTTTTTTTCATCAGTGTCTTATAGTTTTCAGAGTACAAGTCTTTTGTCTCTTTAGGTAGGTTTATTCCTAGTATTTTATTCTTTTTGATGTGATGGCAAATGGGATTGTTTCCCTAATTTCTCTTTCTGATCTTTCCTTGTTAGTATATAGAAATGCAGTCGATTTCTGTGTATTAATTTTGTATCCTGTGAGTTTGCCAAATTCATCAACGAACTCTAACAGTTTTCTGGTAACCTCTTTAGGATTTTCCAGGTATAGTATCATGACTGACCCAGACAATTTTCCTTTCTTTTTTTTTGGCTTTTGTTGTTTTAGGGCTGCACCCATGGTATGTGGAGGTTCCCAGGTTAGGGGTCTAATAGAAACTACAGCTGCTGGCCTGCGCCACAGCCACAGCAACGCGGGATCCGAGCCACGTCTGTGACTTACACCACAGCTCACGGCAATGCCAGATCCTTAACGCACTGAGCGAGGCCAAGGATTGAACCTACAACCTCATGGTTCCTAGTTGGATTCCTTTCCACTGAGCCACGATGGGAACTTCTGACCCAGATAATTTTCATTGCATCTCTTTAGTAGTGCTGTGTCATTGTCTAAGCCCCTCACCCCCCCCTTTTTTTAAATCAACAGTCACTTTTCATGATTTGTTCACATTTAGCAGCTTTTATGTTCTGGCCCTAACCAGCTTGCAGTTGATGCAGATTGTGACTGGGTCTGAGAGAGCTTATTGGAGCTGCCACAGTTGTGTGCAAAGTTTTTATGCAAAAAGACAGGCTTTGGAAAGGTCTCACCAGGAGACAGGTAACAGGTGATGCCATCCCTCCAAATGTCCGATGAGAATCCCGTGTTTCAGTGATGGAGAGAGAAATCTTTCCCACCTGTGCTTTCATTTTCTGGCCTAAATGAAACCAGTTTTTGCTTTTATGTTTTGTTTTCATGGGCAAGTCCTGACCCTCCTGATGGTTTTCACCTTCCTGCCTGCCTCTGCTGCCCAGGAGCCTGTTTGCCTTTTCTCTCTTGATTTCTCCCTCCCTGACTCTTCTCTCATGCCTCACTCTTTTTTTTTTTCTTTTTAGGGCTGCACCCTCAGTATACAGAGGTTCCCAGGCTAGGGATCAAATCGGAGCTGCAGCTGCCGGCCTGCACCACAGTCACACAGCAACGCCTGATCTGAGCTGCATCTGCGACCTACACCACAGCTCACGGCAATGCCGGATTCTTAACCCACTGAGTAAGGCCAGGGATCGAACCCACGTCCTCATGGATACTCGTCGGGTTTGTTACCACTGAGTCACAGTGGGAACTCGTCCCTGGTCACTCTTCATGGATCACAGCAGAGATATGAAGTTCATGAAAACTTTCTGCTTTCTTGAGCTCACCTATTTTTCTTAAGTTACAAAGATGCATGGACTATTTTGATTCCTCTTTCTAGGATTCACAAAACAGATCCCAACAACCCTGTAAGGTAGCCTTCCCAAGCGTGCAGCCCCTGCCGGGTTTTTGCTGATGGTGAGTCCGCAGCTTTCTAGAACCAGCTCTTTCCCTTGATGGGAACACTTGTAAGTAGACCCCTCGGGAGTGTGAAGGTTCGGGGCTGCCTCGCACAACATTACCTCCAGAAAGAAGGTAGTTGATGATACAGCAAAGACAAGATAAGCAGTTCATGAGGGTCTTCATTCTGATGCCTGAGCACATCAGGAGGAGTTCTGACCAAGGAGCAGTCTGCTCTCCTGGTCTGTGTCACTGTCATGCATCACTGTCACTGGAAGTTACCCAGTGACTGTTTCCTTTCCCATTCAGCCAGGTTCCAGTTGACACTATGGATAACTTACTTTCACAAGAACTGACCCCACCTGGCAAAGCTAGACAAAAATCACCCTTCCCGCCACACCCCTCTGCCACAAGAGTTCTCAAAATCTAAAGAGGTCACCATGTCCACACCTTCATATCCTAGAGGCACAGAAGCCACCCTAGAGCCTGAGCCCCACCACACACTTCTCCTCAGGCCCACGGGTGCAGGGTCAAGAGTTGCTTAGACATCACCTTTGGAGAATGACAGCTTCTGCAGTGACCCTGAAGTGAGTAATTTGCATGGAAGAGTTCTCAAAGGCTGAAGTTATATTCAGAGGTTTGTATCTAGTATTTCTATTGGTAAATGAAAACTTAAAAAAAAATGTGGATGAGCTCCCTGGTGGTGCAGTGTGTTAAGGATCTGGCATTGTCACTGCAGTGGCTTGGGTTACTGCTATGGCACGGGTTTGGTCCCTAGCCCAGGAACTTTTGCATGCTGAGGGTGCGGCCAAAAAAATGTGGTTATGCAAATGTGTTACATATAACACTGAGGACAAATGGATTTTCCTCAAAAGCAAAACCAGAAAAAGAACACTAATTGGGTAATTCTATACCTTTTAAAAAGAGGCAGAATTTGAAGTATGTCAGAATTCATAATTCACCTTGAAGTCACTTGAAATGATTTTCTTTCAAGAGGTGACAAGCATGATTTGCCTTGTCCAATGGGCAGAATGGCCGCCCTCATTTCCAGGAGTTGACCCCACTTTTCCTGTTATAACAATGCCAAGAAAATGCTGCATGTCTTTGCTGCATGGGCTGAATTCTCACCAAGCCATGGGGAAATGCCTATAGCGTTGACTTGATGGTTTTTTTGTTACCATCAAGCCAACAAAAGATAATTTTTCGAGATCACATTTATCTATGCCTTAGATTTCAGTGCAGTAATTTCTAGGGTTTTATTTATTTATTTATTTATTTATTTATTTACTTACTTACTTACTTTTGTCTTTTAGGGCTGTGCTGGTGGCATATGGAGGTTCCCAGGCTAGGAGTCAAATTGGAGCTGTAGCCACCGGCCTGCGCCACAGCCACAGCAACACGGGATCTGAGCCACGTCTGTGACCTACACCACAGCTCACGGCAACGCCGGGTCCTTAACCCACTGAGCGAGCCCAGGGATCAAACCCATGTCCTCCATGGATGCTAGTCAGGTTCCTTTACCACTGAGCCACGATGGGAACTCCAAAGCGCAGTAATTTCTTAAAAGAGTGAAAAATATTCATTGCTCAAAAGTAACACTGGAATGTTTTCCCCTCCTTTTCTGAGCCTTCACTGAACTTCAAATAGCCACTGGTGAATAGCTTTCCTCCCCAACCTCCTGTCAGATTAAACGTCCCCCCCCCACAATCTCCATCTAGCAGGAAACATGACAACACATGATGCATTTAAATTCAAGCAAACAGAAAAATCTAGACTGTGAATTTTACTCTGCCCAGGGCTAAGGAAAATATCTCAGCGAATAAACGGCCCAGA
>PVHT021183608.1:18808069-18893179 GCA_004024745.2 Catagonus wagneri | reverse complement strand
CCCCCCCCGCTCCCCTCCCCCCGCTCCCCTCCCCTCGCTTCCCCTCCTGAGACCAGTCACTGGAGTGAGTGAGCTTGATGGATCCTTCGCGCCAGGGAAGTTTACTTTGTCCCAAGTCTGCCCTTGAACATCTCCCTTCGCTCTGGGCGGCCAGTGGCCTCGTCCATCGTTCTCCCGGGCTCCTTCTCCCGGGCTCCTGCACGCTGCAGAACACGGCCCTGGGTGGGCCCTGCTGTCGCCCCGCCCCTGCCCCACCAGCCAGATCCACACCTACTGCTCCCCTTCCCCCCTGCTTGGATCTGGGTGTGTAAATCAAAAGATGCAGCCCCAAAGCTGCAGCGAGTGCGGGGCTTGATTTCAGCCCCCACTCACCTGCTGATCAGGTGTCAACCTGCATCATTCAAGGCAACCCCAAGTCCTAAGCTCTCTGAGCTGAATGAAGCTGAAACATCTTAGATCTGAGGAAGGAAGGTACCTCCTGTCTCACCATCACCAGCAAGGTCTCTCTATAGGAATCTTTTACTCTAATCTTAGACGGCACCAACTCCCACCCGCCGTGGGTACTAGGCTAAGGACTGCCCGACCACAGATTTCCCCGCATCTACTTTTGTAATGTGGACATTAGGGAGAGAGACATAGCTTCTCACTAGACACGTTTTTTATCTATTAGCTCCTTTCGTTCTATAGCTGGACCTAGCAGCTGACGCTGTCTCTGGAGGTCTCCAGCCCCCGCCCCCCTCCTCTCAGCTGTTGCTTGTGGCCTTGGAGCTGGACCAGCCCACACCTCCCGAGAGAGAAGCAGCTGCCCTGGTCGTGAGATGTGGGCAAGTCTGTACTTTGAACCTGGGAAGAAGGACAAGGAGGATGGGGCCGAGGTGCCGGGTTAGGGAGAAGGACAGCTGGAGAATTCTGCATGTCTGGGATTAACAACTGGAAAATCTGAGGAGCCCTGGGCCATCGGGCCTAAGTGACCATCACCTAGGAGAGGGACCCAGTGGCAGCGTCATCCTGGTGGTGAAGCTTGTTAGAAATAAACTTATGTGATGACAGTCAGTGTTCTGAACTCTGCTGCTATGACCCTAAATCTGGGAGGTGTGCTTCCAAAACCTGGACAAGGATCTAACAGCGGGGATGTCTGCTGTACTGCTGCTGGGAGCTGGAAACTGTATAGAAAATGGTTAGGGCTATGCTTTTGTTCTGTGACTGAGTTTCCAAATGAATCTCCATGTTGTTTATAATCATCACCCAAAGCGCTGCCTTTTCAGCAGCAACCTCCTTGGTCTTCTGTATAGATCTGGGGGTGGGCTGGGGGGTTTCCAGCAGGACTCCAGTGTGGGAGAAACTGGGGGGAGAAACTACCTGGGGGAACAGGCCACCCCCTCTCTGAGGCATGTGGAGTATGCGCTTGGTTCCAGCTTCCTCCCCAAATGACATGAGGCTTTTAGGGTGAGGGTCATATCAGAAGTCTGGGAAGAAGGGGGGTTGTCTCCACAGACTTCCTTTATACCAGACATAACCAGCTTACTCAAAGATGAAATCTAAACCCCGGTTCACAGAAGGTCCCCAGAGCCATTCCCTCTGGTGGGAAGTCTCAAAACACAGCACAACTAAAAACAAAGAAACTCTTAGCGGGAAGATGCTTGTTTTGGCTGTTGCATGCACATTTCTTTCTTTATAGGAAGCAACCTTCAATCAAATAAAGAAATATTTAATGCACTGTGTTCACTGTAGCACTATTCACAAGAGCCAAGACATGAAAACAACCTAAATGTCCACTGACAAAGGAATGAAGAAAATGGGATATATATTTATATACATATATAAAATGGAATATTACTCAGCCATAAAAAAGAAAGAAATAATGCTATTTGCAACAACATGGATGCAACTAGAGATTCTCATCTGAGTGAAGTCAGAAAGAGAAAGACAAATGCCATAGGATATCACTTATATGTGGAATATAAAATAGGGCCCAATTAACATATCTACAGAACAGAAACAGACTTATAGACCTGGAGAGCAGACTTGTGTTTCCAAAGGGGAAGGGGGGAGGGAACGAGATGGGCTAGGAGTTTGGGGTTAGTAGATGCATTTAGAATGGACAAGAATTGATGGAGTTCCCGTTGTGGCTCAGTGGTTAATGAATCTGACTAGGAACCATGAGGTTGCAGGTTCGATCCCTGGCCTTGCTCAGTGGGTTAAGGATCTGGCGTTGCCGTGAGTTGTGGTGAAGGTTGCAGATGCGGCTTGGATCCTGCGTTGCTGTGGCTGTGGCGAAGACCGGAGGCTACAGCTCCTGTTAGACCCCTAGCCTGGGAACCTCCATACACCACGGGTGCGGCCCTAGATAATGCAAAAAGACAAAAAAAAAAAAAAAAGAATTGAAGCCATACTTCACAACACAGGTAACAATATCCAATCTCTTGAGACAGTAAATATGATGGAAGATAATATGCAAAAATGTATATATATGTATGACTGGGTCACTTCGCTGTATAGTAGAAATTGGCATGACATTATAAATCAAATATAGTTAAAAAAGCATACTTAAATAAACTAATTGATCCAATACCCATTTCTGATAAAAACCCTTCAGAAAGTGGGCATGGGGGGGCCTACTTCAACATAATAAAGGCTATCTATGATAAACCCAGAGCTCACATCATTCTCAATGGTGAAAAGCTGAAAGAATTTCCACTGAGATCAGGAATAAGACAGGGATGTCCACTCTCACCACTACTATTCAACATAGTTTTGGAAATCCTAGTCACAGCAATCAGAGAAGAAAAAGAAATAAAAGGAATCCAAATTGGAAAGGAAGAAGTAAAACTATCACTCTTTGCAGATGACATGATACTATACCTAGAGAATCCTAAAGACTCTACCAGAAAACTGTTAGAGCTCATCCATGAATTTGGCAAAGTTGCAGAATACAAAATTAATACACAGAAATCAATTGCATTTCTATATACTCACAATGAAAGATCGGAAAGAGAAATGAGGGCAGCAAACCCATTTACCATCGCATCAAAAAGAATCAAGTACTTAGGAATAAACCTACCTAAAGAGACAAAAGACCTGTACTCTGAAAATTATAAGACGCTGATGAAAGAAATCAAGGATGACATGAACAGATGGAAAGACATACCATGCTCTTGAACTGGAAGAGTCAATATTATCAAAATGACTATACTACTCAAAGCCATCTACAGATTCAATGCAATCCCTATCAAATTACAAAGGACCTTTTTCACAGAACTAGAACAAAATATTTTAAAGTTTGTTTGGAAGCACAAAACACCCAGAATAGCCAAAGACATCCTGAGAAAGAAAAATGAAGCTGGAGGAATCAGGCTCCCTGACTTCAGACTATACTACAAAGCTACAGTCATCAAAACCGTATAGTGCTGGCACAAAGACAGAAATATAGGTCAGTGGAACAGGATAGAAACCCCAGAATTAAACCCATGCATCTATAGTCAACTAATCTATGACAAAGGAGGCAAGAATATACATTGGAGAAAAGACAGACTGTTCAATAAGTGGTGCTGAGAAAACTGGACAGCCACATGTAAAAAAATGAAACTAGAACACTTCCTAACACCATGCACAAAAATAAACACAGAATGGATTAAAGATCTAGATATAAGAACAGATACTATAAAACTCTTAGAGGAAAACATAGGCCAAACACTTTCTGACATAAATGATAGCAACACCTTCTCAGATCCATCTGTCAGAGTAAGGACAATAAAAAGAGAAATAAACAAATGGGACTTAATGAAACTTCAAAGTTTCTGCACAGCAAAGGAAACCCTAAACAAAAGAAAAAGACAACCCACAGAATGGGAGAAAATATTTGCAAATGAATTGACTGACAAGGGATCAATCTCCAAAATTTACAAACAGCTCCTACAGCTCAATACCAAAAAAACAAACAACCCCATCGAAAAATGGGCAGAAGATCTAAACAGACAGTTCTCCAAAGAAGACATACAGATGGCCAAAAAACACATGAAAAGATGTTCAACATCACTCGTTTTTAGAGAAATGCAAATCAAAACCAATATGAGGTACCACCTTACACCAGCCAGAATGGCCATCATCAAAAAGTCTACAAACAGTAAGTGCTGGAGAGGGTGTGGAGAAAAAAGGATCCCTATTGCACTGTTGGTGGGACTGCAAATTGGTGCAACCACAGTGGAAAACAGTATGGCGATTCCTCAGAAAACTAAAAATGGAATTACCATTTGATCCAGTAATCCCACTCCTGGGCATCTATCCAGAGGAAACCATGACTCGAAAAGACACATGTACTCCAGTGTTCATTGCAGCACTCTATGCAATAGCCAGGTCATGGAAACAACCTAAATGCCCATCAACAGAGGAGTGGATAGGGAAGATGTGGTATATACACACAATGGAATATTACTCAGCCATTAAAAGGAACGAACTAACAACATTTATAGCAACATGGATGGACCTAGAAATTATCATGCAAAGTGAAACCAGTCAGACAATTAGACAGCAACATCCAATGCTACCGCTTAGATGTGGAAACTAAAAAGACACAATGAACTTCTTTGCAGAACAGACAATGACTCACAGGCTTCGGAAATCCTATGGTTTCCAAATAAGACAATCTGGGGGGTGGGGGGATGCACTGAGGGTTTGGGACGGAAATGCTATCAAATTGAGTTGTGATGATTTTTATACACCTATAATTGTAATAAAATTCATTAAGCAATGGAAAAAAATAATCGAAAATGAACTTCAAGCCCTCTGAGTGGCTGAATCATACTGCAACAGGATTCTGCAGGTGTGCATTTCCTCCGTAAACCAGCAATCAGTGCAAACAAAACAACATTCTGAGTTACCATTTTTACCAAAAGGAGTTTTTCTTGTTATGTTGCTCTTTTTTTTTCTTCAAAATTCTCAACACGGTCCAGAGAGATGTCTTATTTATGTTTAATATATTATCAGCTTTATGTTCATCAATGATAAATTCTTCTGAATCACTGTATAATTCTCTCTCACCAAAGAGTGACACTGAGTATAACACAGAATCATATTAGAACACAGTAGCACAAGCAAATGTAGAAGATTTGTAGATCAATCCCTAAGTCACTAAAAGGAACATCACTAAAAGGTGTGAAGTTCTGTACAGAGGTGTTGTACAGAAAGCCATGTGCGAAGGTCGGGTTGACTCCCATCCCTGTCCTGAGAGGTGAGCCCAGATCATCCACACAGGGTAAGTCCAGAGACTCGTGATCTGCAGAACCAGGTGAATGACTACAGAGAATGGAAAGGGAGAGATAAGCCCTAACAGAGCAGCTCTCTCTGATGAAAGGAAATACATTTCTGCTGCAACGAGGCAGGTGGGGTTGACAAGGTTCTCCTCTGAAAAGAGGACCAAAACTTCAGCCCAAAGAAGGTCTGAAGCATCCTGTCCCCCTGGACCCCTGGACTGGGAAAGGCACCTTTTTCATCGCTAGGACTCATCATCCCCAAAGACGGACTCACCTATCTGCGGGTATCATTTAGCCTCTAATATAATTCCCTATGTGCTTGAGTAGTTGGTTGTAAATCGCTCTGGATGTTACCATGTTATTTCTCTTTTTGACTTAAATTTGGGTTTCTTGAAAGTTTCCCTTCCCTGGTCCTCCTGAATCAACCCCAGATATAGCTCTCTGTTGTTTTCTTTTCAACTGTTTGCAAAATCTTTGAGGCCAGCCATAACGTGTAAAAACTTTCATGGTTCAAGCTTAACACATGGTGTTTTCCCATGGCATGGGTTCTACGTGTGCTTTGCCATCAGACAGCCCTGAGTTGGAAGATCTTGGGCACATTGCCAAGTGTCTCTGAGCCCAAGTTTCCTGTATTGAGTATTTATTGTTGCACAACATCATGGCTGAAAAAGCGTTTATTTATTTTATTTTTTAATTATTATTATTTTTTGTCTTTTTAGGGCTACACCCGTGGCATATGGAGGTTTCCAGGCCAGGGGTTGAATTGGAGCTGCAGCTGCCAGCCTACGCCACAGACACAGCAACGCGGGATCCGAGCCGCGTCTGCAACCTACACCACAGCTCACGGCAGCGCCAGATCCTTAACCCACTGAGCAAGGCCAGGGATCGAACCCGCAAACTCATGGTTCCTAGTCGGATTCGTTAACCACTGAGCCACGATGGGAACTCCTGAAAAAGCATTTGTTTAAGCTTGTCATTCTGCTGGGTGGTTCTCCCGGTTTAGACTGAGTTGGCCAGACTCTGCCAGGCTTGTACATGTGTGTGAGGTCAGCTGGCTGTGTACTGGCTGGTCCAAGGTGGCCTCAGTCATGTCCGGCAGTTAGACAAGATGGGGTGACTGGGCTGCTTGCCTCTTAGGCTGGCCTGGCCTTGTTCCCATGGTGATGGTGTTTCAAGAGGCCCCAGTGAGCCCAACTTTTCAAGTCCCCGCTTACATTTCACCTGCTCACATTTTGTTCCTCAAAGAAAGTATGTGGTCAGCCAGACCCTGGGGGTGGGGAGCCGGACCCTGCATCTTTATGGAGAGGCTGGAGAATTGGGAGTGTCATTACAATGAGTCCCAAATGTCAAATACTGAGTGATGGAGTGAGGATTAAAGGAGAGAAAACAATGCAAAGGGCAGGGCACAGAGCTTGGCACACGGCAGGCTGCTCATCTTGGTCTTCCTCAACCATGACTTCATTATCTGCGTGTCCCGGAGGGCCCTGCAGACACCAGCTCCACAGAATGATCATGGGGTTAATTAGATTTCAAAATTGCTGATAAAAGTCCATTAGTCCTTTAGAGATAAACAGGGTGTAAACTTAAGGTGTTATTACATGATTATGGCTTTCCCATCCTGGGTGGGGCTGCAAACCAAGACAATCAAAGATTACAAATTTTCCATTCTATTTTTACTAGAGGAGTGCTGGAAAATAAATTTAAACGGAGGGACAGAAATGTGAGATGACCTCTTTCCTATCACTGTATCAGCTGAGAATTCAGGTCTAAATTTTGAGAACTGCGTGTCTTTTCCTGGGAGCATAAATGAATTATTAGTTTAGATTCATGTATAAGAGTTTCTGCAAAGGTGGTAAAAATAGCCCATCTATGGAGCTTTTCTCTCCTTGCATAACTTTATTGAATGGGATTTAAGGGGGATGAGTTTTAGCCGAACAAGAATTTTTTTCCCTGTCTCTTTCCATTGTGTCTAAGTACATATCTTTCTTTTTCTAAGCTATTTCAAAACATGATTTAAAAATATTGAAGCAATATTGCCATTTCCCTTTGAAGATGCTTCTTCCGAGCCCAGAACCTCAGGGTTTTCCTCCCCCCACCCCCCAGCATTTAATCTATAATTTTGTAGGTTACACTCATTTGCAGATTTGAGAAAATGCCTTTTATTCTTCTCTAAGCGTTAAGGCAATTTAGATTAATGGGCCTCGGACTCTTTGATACCTGTTTTTAAAGCATTTCAAAATGTGGAGAGGACGGTACCCTTTCATACGTGATAAGTAAAAAAATCTTGGCAGACAAAAGACTTTTTTTTTTCTTTTTGTTTTTGCACAAAAGAGATCTTTGTTGGAGCTGCAGAAATGCTACGGAAAAAACTGCAGAATTCCGTATTGTAATTTCCCCTTTTTTTCTCTCCTTTTGGGAAGGCTGCCCTAGGTGGCTGCTGACAGGAAGTGGGGGAAGGAGGCAGCAGGGGGCCAGCTCCATAGAGAGGGGACAGACGGGGCAAGACCACTGTTCTCGAGACTTCCGGGCAGTGGAAGCAACAGCAGCTCCATGTACACTTCTTCCCAGGCATCCTCCGAAGCCCCGGAGAAGCCCAGGAAGGGCAAAGGGAAGCCAGTTTCCAGCAGAGCCAAGGTCAGAACGCCTGAGCTTTAAACGACCCGTGAGGAGGAAAATAAATGCCCAACCTCAGCAGGCTGCTTGCCCCATTCCCACCTCAAGACATGGGAAAGAAGGTGCAGCCTGGGAAATTCCGAATGGAGGAGAGACATGGGGTCCTCGAGGTAGGACCCCATGATTGAGCTAAAGCCACTAAAGTGCAAACACACCAGTGAGTGATTAGGGCTGGAGGGGGCGAAGGTCAAAGGGCATCGCTGTGGGGGTAGAAGCTCAAGGGAAGAAAGGGGGAAATGGGTGGGGGCAGGAAAAAAGCCAGAGGGAGAGGTTTGAGGGCTTTGCAACCAAGAGAAAAGCAAAGCATCCACACAGCCCCTAATCAGGAGCTGCAGAAAAAGCCGGGCATTAAAGAAAACACACTTTCTCACACTGACAGGAGAGGTATCTTTGAACGGGGAATCTTGTCAGCCACTTGGTACAAGGAACAGGGAGATGAGACTAAACACGGGCAAAGCTACTATAACCTAAAGAAGCCCTCAGCTGATAAAAATCTGCTTCCCTAAATGATCCCAAACTAGAAGATAACATAACATTCAACAGTGAATTAAATATCATCAAGCGTTTTAGGCTCTATAATCCCACCTTGAATCAGAAATCCTGAAGCCAAACCCAGAACTGGGCGGAGATAGGAAGAAATGAAAAGGGAGTTGATTGATCTCGGGAAAGAAAAGGGAGAAAAAGACAGAATGATCTCAGAAATGAAAAATGAGTTACAAGGTGCACAGGGAGAGAGACTGCCATGAATATTCATTCAACAAGGAGTATTAAAGAAAGGTGGCCACGTTGCTGAAAGAATGAAATGATGCGGAGAAAAAAACAAAAAGTCCCAGAGAGAAAGCCGTGGAAAGGAAAGAGAGGCAAACAAAAACCAACATACATAATCAGAAAGCGTGAAGAAGAAAAACAAAACAATGGAACAAAACTGATATTTAAAACTATAATTCAAGAAAACTTGCCAGGAATGAGAGGGGACTGCAATCCATCTACTGAAGGGACTCAGTACCTGGGGGAACTGGCCAAGAACAATTGATTCCAAAATATATCCTGGTGAAATCATTAGTATTTAAAGATAAAGAAGAAATCCTCAAGGCTTGCAAGCAAACAGATCCACTAATTTAAAAGGGGAAGAGAACAGGAGTCACATCGGAGTTCCTAAAAAAAACAGCCTACAGGAAAGGCAACAATTAACCAGTGTTCTCAGAAAAGTCACGGTAAATGTGAACCAAAGATTTTATATCAGGCCAAGCTATTTTTAGGTACGAAGATTATAGATAAAGAGCTTTTTCACTGGGGGCCTAGCAGTTAAGGATCCAGCATTGTCACTGCTGCGGCTCAGGTCACTGCTGTGGTGTGCGGTGGATCCCTGGCCCTGAACTTCCACAAGCCACAGACTTGCCCTCCCACTCCCCCAAAAAGGGAGAGTTTTAAACAAACAAGAACGTAGGAAATCCCCTGTCTGTGGGGACTTCTTGAGGAGTTGATCAGAAGATAAGCATCACCTCTTCAAGAGCTAAGGGGATGGCGTCAGGGTTGGTGAGCACGTGAGGACGTGGAGACGTGGGGAGCGTGATGCTCTCAGGGGCCCTGAAGCTCCACCCCTTCCCCCAAACCTCTGCCCTGTGCATCTCTTCGTCTGGCCACTTTGGAGTTAATCCTTCCACAGCAAGTCCGTAATCCAATCCCTTTTGTGGTCCAGCAAGTGGCAACTGCCTTTGCCTCTTGCTAGGAGATCACCGGGTGAGTGTCAAATCCACCAGAACATCAGAGCACTGCCATTGGCTCCCTTCCTCTTCAGACAGTTCGTGAGGGCCAAGCACACTTCCTGAACCACAACCCCACAGGCCTGCCTTGGAAATCCACCACGGAAAACCCCAGGACCCGGGGCAGCATTGGAAAATGTTCATGCAAAAACTGCGGAACTTGGAGCTCCCGTTGTGGCTCAGCAGGTTAAGGACTGGATATAGTCTCTGTGAGAATGCAGGTTCAAGCCCTGGCCTCCCTCAGTGGGTTAAGGATCCAGCATAGCCGCAAGCCGTGGTATATAGGTCATGGATGAGGCTCAGGTCTGGCATTGCCACGGCTGTGGTGCAGGCTGGCAGCTGCAGCTCCAATTCCACCCCTGGCCTGGGAACTTCCATATGCTGCAGCGCTAAGGTGCTGCTTCTCCGAGATGGCTCTTTGCCTGGGATGTCACGCTTTCCAATCAGGGTGAAGCTGACAGCAATACTTTAAACACCTCTACTTCCCTTGAGCTTGGAATCTGTGACATGCTTTTCCTTGTTCACAAGTTGGAGAAGTCGCAGATTGTTTTTGTTTCTTGTTTTCTTCTCTTTTTTTTTGCTTTTTTGTCATTTTAGGGCCACACTCGCGGCATGTGGAGGTTCCCAGGCTAGGGGTCTAACAGGAGCTGTAGCCACTGGCCTACGCCACAGCCACAGCAACGCAGGATCCTAGCCGCGTCTGCAACCTTCACCACAGCTCACGGCAACTCCGGATCCTTAACCCACTGAGAAAGGCCAGGGATGGAACCCGCAACCTCATGATTCCTAGTCAGATTCGATAACCACTGCGCCACGACTGGAACTCCTCTTCTGGGTTTTTGGATACCTGATGGACCCTTCGAGGAGCGGTCAGCTGTACTGCAACTTCCCACCACCTCCCCCGCCATCCACATTGATACTGGTCACGTGTTCAGTTTGGTCACTTCCGTCATGCCCCACCCCCACTCCCAGGTCCAGTTCTATTTCTCCCATTTACAAGATGCTCTAAGGGTTCTGATTTTCAACAAACTAAAGCAAATTAAAGCAACAACAACCCCCCCCAGGTATGGGTCTCAAAAAAAAAACTGCAGGGCAAAACTTCAACGAAAGGACTTAATGGTAAGCACTAATATATATAATTGTAGATCCATAAAAACAAAATAAGCCAAAACAAGGGTGGAAAAGTAATATTTTAGGTTAATGTTAGGTGTTATGTATTATCACAAAAGAGAAATAATTCAACCAAAAGTGGAAGGAGAAGGGAGCCGAAAAGAAGAAAGCAGAAGAATCTCACTGATTGTTCTCTAGGCAATTAGTGGGAGACGTGGTAAACGATGAAAATAAAATAACTGCAGACTCGTGTCAGTTAAAAAGGGGTGAGTACAAAGGTAACACCTAGAACAGACTTGAAACCTTCCTAAATAGCAAACTAAGATTAAAAACTAAAAGAACAAAGAAGGTACATCACACAGAAAAAGAAACACAGCACCTTCAACGTCGTGTGGTAATTTTATCATAAAGGAATATGAAGTAGTGGAGACCAAACACAGACTTCTAGCCTTTAGTACAAATATTAAGACATTCCTTGTTCTTAGATAGGACAGCTCAGCAATATAAAGATGCTCTGTTTTAATTTATAAATTTAACACAATCCCAATAAAAATACCAACCAACTTTTAAAACCCAGACAAGTTGATTCCAAAGCTTCATTTATTCAGTCCCCCTATTTGTTTATTTATTGACTCAGTGGCAGACTTACTGTGAAACTAATGAAGTCAAAGCCTCGGGGTCCCTTGCTTGCATCGTCTCCTTCCAAGGCCCTGGTTTTTTTTTTGGATTAAAAGTATACTTGATTTACAGTGTTGTGTTAGTTCCAGATGTACAGCAAAGTGATTCAGTTTTACATATACAGGGGGACCACTTGAAGAAAAATAATGAAATTTAGAGATACAAAAAAAGCCAGGGCTGGGAGGATGGATTAGGAGTTTGGGATTAACCGATACACATGACTACATGTAAAATAGATAAACAGTAGGACCTACGATAAAGCACAGAGAACTGCACACACTCTCTCTCCCCTCTATATGTATGTATATATACTCTGTACGTATATGTGTATAACTGAATAACTTTGCTGAAAAAAGATTTCCTTTTCAGATTCTTTTCCATTACAGGTTATTATAAGATATTGAATCCCTTAATCCCAAACTTCAAACGTATCCCTCCTGGCTCAGGCTTTTTTGTGTCCCTGAGTTTCATTTTTTTTTTCTTCAAGTGTACCCCAAATTGGATAAGCTTCAGGTCTCTAAAAGCCTGGGTCCAGTCCTGTCCCCCAGGCCTTCCCGAGCACCCCTTTTGTGCTCAGACCCCCATCAGGCCCCCGGGTGCCGGTGCCGGCTCCTGTTTCTGCCACTCACAGCTGCGCTGCCTTGAGCAAGGCCCTCACCCTGTTCTCATCATCAAAGCTGGGTTGCTGCGACGACCCCACCAGGGAGCTTGTGCAAAGGCACTGGCACCGAGCGGGTCCTCCTGCAACCTCCAGCTGTGTCCCCGGCCTGGGAGAAGGGGGTGCTCAGAGAAGTTTGGGTGGCAGGCTCAGAGTCTAGCCACCCACCCTAGCGCACAGGGCTGTGGGGAACCCCAGCTGTGCCAGATGGAGCGTCAGCTCCTGAGTAGAGCGTCAAAGGACATAATTGGGAGCCGTGATCAACAGCAAGACCTTGACACTCAGGAGACCTGACACTTCTATTGTGCTCTGTGACCTCGGGTAAGTGACTCAGCCTCTCTGAACTTTAGTTTCCTAAAGTGTAAAACCAAGGGGAGGAATCAGACCATTGGACACAGGGTAATAAGCACACATCCTGTGGCCTCGATGGCCTGAAACGGGACTCTGGCTGCATCCTCACCTGCTGTGTGTGCTGCCCGGGGCATGCTGCCTACGGCCTGTCTACATCCTGGCCTCCTCATCGCTAAGTGAGGATGGTAATAGGACATAATGGTAGGTTTCGTGAAGATTCGGTGCTTAGTAAGGAACCCAGATACTGTCAGACAGTAACCCAGGTTACTGTCATCTAGATTCCCAGCTTTCTTGTGCCAGGGCCCTTAACACAGTGGCCGGCACTTGGTAGGCACTCAAAGGTCAGCCTGAAAGGGCCTCTCAGCCTGTCCCTAGGTCCAGCCCTGTGCATCTTCCAACCCCTGTGCAGTACCCCCAAACCCGGCCTTGGCTGCAGTGGGAGATGGGACTGTGCCCCCGGCCCACCGGGTGGGGGAGTGGCTGGGTCATGGGGGCCTCACTTCCCCCGTTCCGACAGCCCAGTGAGGACCCAGGGGTCCCTGAGTCTTTTCCGGCCACCCACCAGCCGTGGATTCGAGAGTCAGACCTCGGCAGACCAGCCGCTGGAGAAGCAGGGGCCCTGGGAACAGAATGGGCTCCTTACGGAAGGGCTCTTTAGGAAGAGTCAGAGCAGACGGGGCGGGCGAGAGAGAAGCCAGCGCCGGACAGAAAGAAGCCTCGGGAACGGCACCAAGAAAAGAAAAGCATCTGAACAGCAAGAGAGGAGGAAGGGAAATGAGGGGAGAGAGAGCAAAGAGAAGGGAAAGGAGGACACAGGACAGCAGGAGCGAGGGGCCCCATCTTCCTCCTGGTTCCCCGCCGTCTCTGGAGAGACATTGTCGGGGACGCTCATCTGTCCCGCGTCCGGGGAAACCGAGGCTCCGCTTGTCTAGCGGTCGAATCGGGGAGGAAGAGGCTGGAAGCAGGTGTGGTGACTCCGACACCCAGGGATGAACCTGAAGGCTTTTCCTTGGCTCCCTCCTTCCCTGTGACATTGAACATAAAATAACAGGAGCACATGCACAGCGCTCAGGCATGGTTTTAACTCATGACTGGGCCGCACCATGATCGCAAGAGGCCCAGGGAGGAGAAGAGAGCGGTCCCGTCCCCCTGCTGTGTCCCTGACCCCCCACCTAGGGGCGCAGCACACTGGGCTTTGTCACTGCTATGACTTTAAAATTGTATTAGCACTTAATTCATCTTACACCCCAACACACCGCCGCTACCTGATGCAAAGCAAAATAGGATTTCTGTGCTTTTGTAATTTGGAGTATTTACTGGTTTGATTGAGATTTAATGGGTGGAAATAAAAAACAGTTTCAGTGGCTTACATTATCAGATAATATATATTCAAAACAGGATATTCAAAAATTAAACATCTGCTCAGATACATTAATTTGTGTGGGAACATTACTGCCTCATTTGGATATAAATTTACTGACAAGATCCATCACTCTGTACTTACAAACTGGCTTCCGAGTTCCGGGCAGGAGACTTTCTCCGGGTGGGTGATCGTGTTATATGGCATCAGGAGCCTAAAATGCCATTAACCGCAAGGAAGATGGGAACTGGAGCAGAGCCCGGGGCGCGGTGATAAAGTCACAATTGCGTTTTGTGCTTGTTGATGGAAGAGTTTATATTGGCAACCATCCTTCATGGCCGCTGCAGCCAGCAGCCTCCCGCTCTCGCCAGCTGAAGCCCCTGCACTGTTCCCCGCCACCGCCCTCCGACTCCAGCTCGCCACCCCCACCTTGAGGAACTGGATTTCTAATCACGCCAGCGATGCCCTGACCACTGGGCGCCACGGAGCATGCCCTGGTTTCACAGCCGGGGAGGGCGTGCGGAGCCCTGCGCCTCTGGGCAGCGCCTCCTCCAGGGAGCGTCACGCCGGAGCGTGGAAGAAGGAAGCTGCGGCCGCGCTCTCCTCCCGAAGGAGGCGGCCCCAAGGCTAGCAAGTGGGGAAGGAGGTCTTCACCTCTTGCTCTCTAGAGCCCACACTTCCTCAAAGAGATCGACTTAATTCTTTCCTTCCTGGAACACCAAGGCCCAGGCCTGCTCCCACAGCAAGGCCGTGCTGTGTCCAGTACAGACCAGCGGGGATTTTTCCAGGGAACAGCAAGCTTCCTACTTCCCACACTTAATCTGGGGGAGGGATGACGGTGGAGTCAATGCTTCATCCTTCTCTCTACACCAGAGACAGGCGGCCTCCCTCTATAGCTACACATCTAATAGTCCAGATGCATACAGAGTAAAATAAAGAGATTCATGCGGTAGTAACTGAATGAGATGCTCACTTCTCAGTCAAGACACCAGGTGCTTGCTATGTGCCAAGTATACTACTAGGCTCTCTGGGAAATTAAAAATATGGTCATTATGCCCCCAAATATATATCTATATTTATGGCCACACCCATGGCATATGGAAGTTCCTAGGCTAGGGGTCGAATCAGAGCTGTACCTGTGACCTACACTGCAGCTTTCAGCCATGCTGGATCCTTAACCCACTGAGTGAGGCAGGCATTGAACCCGAATCCTCATGGACACTATCATGGGTTTTTAACCCACTGAGCCACAATGGGAACTCCTATTTCTTTAAATTGAAGTATAGCTGGCATATGCCCTCAGTCTCAGGTGTATAACATAGAGATTCAACATTTATAAACACTGCCGATCGCTACAATAGGTCTAGTAACCATCTGTCACTGTTTGAAACTATTACGATATTATGGATTATATTTTCTGTTCTGTATATGACACTGCTGTGACTTATTTATAACTGGAAGTTTGTGTCTCTTAATCCCTACACCCATTTTGCCCAACCTCCCACCCCCTCTCCCTACAGCAACCAACTTGTTCTCTGTCTCTATGAATCTGTTTCTGTTTTTTTTTTTAATTCTACATTTATAAGATCTTATAGTATTTGTCTTTCTCTGTCTGACTTATTCCACTTAGCATAATACCCTCTAGGCCCATCCATGTTGTTGCAAATGGCAAGATTTTATTCTTATTTATGGCTGAGTAGTATTCCATTGCAGGTATATATACCGCATCATTTTTTATCCATTTATCTGTTGATGGATATCTAGGTTGCTTCTATATATTAGCTATTGTAAATAATACTGCAGTGAACACAGGGGCGCATATACCTTTCCATTTAGTGTCTCAGAGAAATACGATGCAATCTGTATCAAAACACGACCAGCATTTCTCACAGAACTGGAAAAAACAATCCTAAAATTTGTATGGAACCACAAAAGACCCACAAATAGCCAAAACAGTTCTTGAGAAAGAAGGAAACTGGAGGTATCATGCTTCCTGGCTTCAAATATGCCCCCAGTGTTAAGAAGCCCTCACAGGGCCCACATGTAGGAACACAAAGGAACAAGGCCAGCCAGGCAGAGGCAATGCACAGGTGGACGTGGAAACGTCTGCTGACGGCAAGTGCTCTGAGTGGAGGGGAGAGGTGACGGTCTGAGCAGACAGGGGGCCCTTGGATGGAACACACTGCCCCCCTGAGAGGCAAGTAGGATTTGCCGCGGAGGACATCATCACACAGGGCTTGTCTTCCTTCACCCCCGTCTCCCAGGAAAGGGATCTGCCCGGACGCCGACTTCCCATGGCAGAGTGGAGGCTGTGAACAGTCATGATTTCCTGGCAAAATCCCAGAGGTTCTGGGGTTTCGGGGGTGGGAGGAGAGGGCCCCCATCAGTGCTGCTGCTGCCCTGGTGGGGCCCCGAGAGCTGGCTGGCCCCGTCCCAAGGCCACCATTTCTACCTGGAAGGGTGCATGCAGCTGTGGTCCCTCAGGATTCCCTGGTCAAGGGAGAAGCAGATTGTCCCTGCCGCTTGCTCTGCACCTGAGAACAGTGTCCCACATGTCCCTGCACCAGAGGTCTTTAGGTTCTGTTCTGCAGTCCTGCCCCCCAGAGGGACCAGAGCCGAGATATTTGTGTGCGTGTTTCCACTTCACCCTTCAGTACACACACACACGGCTCTGCCCCCACTTCATCCATGCAACTCAGCCCCAGAGAGACGCCAGGGTGCTGGGCACGCAGCTCCAGCACGCCTGGGCATGGGCTCAGTTGTGGCTCTGTGCGCATTCGAGTCGGACCTTGGGTTTCCTACACAGACACGGCCCATTTGTAGGAATCACCACCCTGCGCGTTGGGGAAGGATGCTGAGCACAGCGCCCCTGGAACCCAGCCGGGTCCTACCCGCGGGTGGGCCTCGCATTTCATCCCCCAGAAGCCTCTTCTGGGCACGGAACACAAACTGACAAGCCCTGAAATAAGAAGCCGGGGCCTCCAGTTCCCAGCTGATTCTTGGGAGGACAGGAAAGTGTTTGTGCTCGAGGCGGGGGCCTTGTAGCCAGAGCTGCCAGTGGTCAGGAGGGACAAGGCCAGCTCAGGGAGACGCCTCTTGAGAACTGGGGGGTTGCGGTTCTGCCTCTTGCCCCGATGGGCTGCCCTTGCAAGTATTTCCCTTCCACTGTCACCCATCTTTTCTGTGGCTGCGCCTGGGATGGGAACAACGCTTTCTGCTCCCGACCCCAGGCCCCTCGAGACACTGTAATCTTCCTGCTGTGGTTTCCCCGTGGGAATTTTGGAACGCAGACACTCCCTTTCTAGAACTGTCAGACCGGAGTCGACTGTTTTGCTTTACTCGGCATTTCAACCAGGCTTTGATTTTAAAGCCTGAGATTTACAAATTGTGGGCAAGAAATGCATTGTCTGAAGCAGAGATCAACCCGTGCTCTAAGGGCGGCATTTGTGGCAGTGTGGGCACTTGCTTGCAAATGAGAGAGGGCTCAAATGTTTTAGATTCTCAAAAGGGCTGGAGGCCCTGGAACAGTTAAGAACCCTTTTGTATGTAAGAAGGAGCATTTGACTTGGGAATTGTGTCTCCCACGATGATGCTGGGACTCAGGTCGCCTTGGGGGTTTAACAGAAGTTACTGACAGGGGAGTCGAGTGCCACAGGGAAGTGAATGGTAGAAGCGGATGACGAAAAGAAAGGAAAACACAAGGGTCCGGGCATAAAACTAGTCCTGAATAATTAAGGCCAATACCAGCATTATTCACGGGAGCCAAGAGGGGGCAACAGCCAATGTCCATCGATAGACGCATGAAAAACGCGGCATAAACACACAATGGGCTATATTCCTCAGCTTTAACAAAGAAGGACAACCTGTTACTTGCTACAATGTGGGCGCACCTCGAAGACACTATGTTAAGTGAAATAAGCCAGTCATAAAAGGACAAATACTATATGAGCCACTTACAGGAGGGACCTAGAACCATCAAGTTCATGGAGACAAAGCAGAATGGTAACTGCCAGTGGCTGGGGGAGGAGGAACGGGGAGTTAATTGGTGCAGAGTTTCAGTGGAGGATGATGAAAAATGTCTGGAGATGGATGGTGGTGATGGTTACACAACAACGTGAATATCCTTAACGCCACAGAGCTGTACACTTAAAACAGTTAAAATGATAAATTTGATGCCATGTGTATTTTCCCATACCCCCCCAAATTAAAAAATTCTTAAGGCCCATGTCAAAATACCAGTGTCCGTACACGTGTCTGCAGCGGATGACAGACTTGGCACTAAGCTTTGCAGCAGCCAAGTCTCCAGCATTTTTCCTGGGAGAGCGAGGGGCTTGCCTGACTTATGAAGCAAAACACTTGGTTATAATGGCCACTTAAGTACTGACAATTAAAACCAATACCTATTACACAGTCATTTAAACTGTGTGCGACAATTTGCTAAGGCTTTTATAAGCTGATGGGATCGAAACGGGAAGGTGAATTATGTTTAAACCAAAGTAATTGAAATGAGGGTAATATCTGATAAATTGATGTTTTCTGGAGTAGACGGAGGGGCTGAATAGCATGAAGAAGGGGGGTACTTGGCTCGATAAACACAGACCCTTCATTAAATCAGCAGGTGACAGGACGTCAAGGGTTCTGCCTCAGCCTGGGCAGGGACAGCCAGCGCTCGGGTCACGCACACCCCAGTCTAGTAGGTTCCCAGCTCCAGGTAAATCTCTCTTCAGCCCAGGGAAGCTGCCCCTTGCTTCCCGGCCTTGCAAACCAGGCAAGAGCCATCGGGTCTGATAAGCCAGGATGGGACGGCCCGGGAGGGGAGCAGAACCCTGGGGAACAGCCCCGAATGGCCGGGTAGAGCAGAACCCCAGACAGCGCGGCCGCCCCTGCTGGCCTCCGTTGCGTCCTGGCGCCAGTTCCTAGGTGCCGGGAGTCCTGCAGTCCTGTCACCTCCAGGGCAGCGGAGGTCCAGGTTGATGCCCCTGTGGCCAGCGCACACTCCCTGCAGGCCGCGCGGGGCCCAGATGTCATCCTGAAGGCCTGCCACCTGCTCTCTGGGGAGGCCTGGTGCTCTCTCTGCCAGTTGCACCCTGGCCGGAGTCTCAGGAAAGGGCCCCTGCATCTCCATCTAGAGATGCCCCCCACCTCCAGGCCGGACCCACTGTCCTGACTCGGTGCACGTGGAGATGGAGGGCCACTCTGTCGAAAAACCCAAGGCCAGGACGGGCTTTCCCAGCTGCTTTCCACCCCGGGCTTCCTCCTCTGGGCGCATTGCACCCCTCTCCCCGGGACACACTAACAGCCAGTGGGGACTGGAAAGAGGAAGGACCACTCTCCGCCGGTGCCCCCCGGGGGACCTCAGTCGCCACACTCCTGCAGGACCGCCATTCTGATATCCTTCTCCAAGGTCACGGCGGGGAGGAGCGGGTCCGGGCGGGGTGGGTCGGGAGGCCTCTGGCTGCGGGGCGGCGGTCCGAGGGGCAGAGCCGAGTGAGGCATCTCGTTTCCATGCTCTTCCAGGCCTCCAGGAACTCTGCAGTTCTGAGGCTCAGGCGCGGGTGGGGCACCCGCCATACATGCCAGGTTCTGAGTGGCCGTGGGAGGCCTGGGGCAGGCGGTGACTCCGCCTCGGCCCCTGCCCCAGGTGCTCTCAGTCTCTGCGTTCCTCTGGGCATCGTGCCCCACGCTGGGAACCCAGGCCTCTCAAGCAGTTTTCAGTCTGGTCCTTTTTCCAAGGCCTCCCCGTGGCCGTCATCACGTGTCCACGGCCTGACCTGCTCCAGTGGCCTTTTGCTTTGTCCTCTGCATTAGCTGCAAGTCTGCAGTGTCTCACACGGGAGAAAGAATGAGACTCCTACGTGAGAGTGTCCTGGGTACGACGCCAAGGCTAGACTGGTCACTAGATGGCAGTTTCTCTTCAATAAGGGGCGGAAGGGAGGGAAGAAAAGAACCCATGGAGTTTTTAAGACATGCCAGTTGCCAAGAAGTGCTTGTTTTTGTTCAGATGTGCAAATTAAGACAGAGAGCTGAGATAAACCGCCCTAAGATTAAACAGCCCAAGAGCCACGTCTGGAACCTGGGAAACTGGCTCCAGAGCCTGGACCCTCTGGGGAGGCCCAGGGGCCCATGGGTGCGGCTCCCCTGAATTCAAGTCCTGCCATGGCCCCTTGACAACGCTGCGACCTTGGGGAGCCACACTCCCCCGTCCCCAAGCTCAGTCTCATGCCTGCTTTCTGGGGAGGTAAACGGTGAGGTCACTGCAGGGCTGGTGGGGACAAATGGCCGCAAAGCCAGTCCTTTCTACCCCAGGAACAAGGGGCAGAATGCTCAGAGGTGTTCCAGTTAAGCTAGCTGTGGGGATTATGTTTTCATTCTGTTATTTCCATGCACGTAAAGGGATAAAGGCACATCTTAATGATGCTTTAAGAAGTCCCCTCTGGCTGCCATGCACAGCATCTGTGGCCCAGTTGTGGCTGCCATTCTTTGTTGATGGGCCCAGCAGGCTGCTGTCTGAGCTCGTGGACTGGAGTGGGGCAGGGGCTCGGGTAGGGTGGGGACCCATCTCATTCGTGGAAGCAGCCCAGGGTCCAGGCTGGCATCACCGCCCAGACGCCCCAACAAAGATCAACTTCTTCTGTGTCCTATGTCTGCTGCAGTTTACATTCAAGTGGCTCTTTCAGTGGTCACCAAGCCTGTCTCACGAACCCCGTCTGCGTGGGAATAGGGAAGCCGCTGTCTTTGGAGAAGCCGGGAGTGGGGGCCGGGCAGGCATCAGTGGGCTGCGGCTGGTCTAGTTTCATTTCCACCTGACACGGGCCTCTGGGGCTTTGGAACAGAGTTCCTGCTCTCTTGGGGCAAGGGGAAGGGAGTGAATCCCTGCCCTGGTCTTTTCCTAAATCCACTTGACCAACAGCCAATGACAGCGGGATTGCCTGTGACTTAAAGGAGGCAGTCAGGTTCTTACAACTGGAAACGTCAGAGGGGACCCCCCGTTGTTCTTACAGGAAAAGGCGAGGATTAGATGCTTACGTGTTTTCTTTGACCACTAGCCTGTGATTAGGCAACCATATCATGTCTGTGTTAAGCTGCATCTTTGATTTAGTGAGTTCACAGTAACAAGGGCTGGGACGCAGGGTCAGGGACAGGTATCTGGTCCAGCCCTTTCTTTGCAGAAGCTTCCTCAACTTTTACTAAAGAGAAGCTTCCCGGGTGGGAAGGCCCCATAGAGATGGAAGGATGTGCCATAAGCATTGTTCAGTCTGGGGCTGATGTTCTCATGTGCCGCCCAACAGGGCTGCTCCCCGAAGGATCAGAATCCTGGAGAGACACAGTGAGGGACTCGGGGTTGTGGAAGGATCCAGAACAGGCCAGGAGGGCTTAGGGGTTTACACAAGCAAACCTTCCCTTCCCTTTGTGAGCCATCTGCACGTGTGCTTCATGCTGCTGCGAGAAAAATAAACACTGATTCCCACTGGAAGTCCTACAGGGGCGAAAATGAAACCCATCCAAGTAAGAGGCAGAGAGGAAACACAAGGCCTGGGATTTTAAGCTGTATCCTCAGAGCCCCAGGGCCCCTGCAGAGGCTGGAAACGGAACTGGGGCTGGTGCTGGGGGACAGTGCAGAGGGAAGGGCTGAGAGCGATGATTGAACCTATGTGACAGGCTGCACGTGAGCCTTGCAGGCTCCAGTGGCTGGAAGATGTCACCTGCACCTGGAGGCATTTCCTTCACTTGGAAGGGAAGGAAGAGTGTTTGGTTTGGTTTGTGTTAAAATACACATGACAAAATGGACCACTTTAACCATTTTTTTTGGTTTGGTTGGGTTTCCTTGGACTTTTGTAAATTCAGACTAAAAAAATTTTTTTAATTGAGATGGAACTGACCTATAACATTGAATTCATTCTAGGTGTACAACATAATGATTTGATAGTGTACCTATACATCGGGAAATGATCACAATACATATAGCTAACATCCATCACCATCCATTATCATTTTTTTGGTCTTTTTGCCCTTTCTAGGGACACACTTGCAACATATGGAGGTTCCCAGGCTAGGGGTCTAATTGGAGCTGTAGCTGCCAGCCTACGCCACAGCCACAGCAAGCAGGATCTGAGCTGCATCTGCAACCTACACCACAGCTCATGGCAACACCGGATCCTTAACCCACTGAGCGAGGCCCGGGATCGAACCTGCAACCTCATGGTTCCTAGTTGGATTCATTAACCGACGGGAGTTAACATCGGGTTCTCACGACGGGAACTCCCATTACCATTTTTTTTTTTTCTTGTGATGAGAACTTTTAAGATTTGCTACCTTAACAACTTCCAAATATACAGTATTATTAACTGTGTTCCCAGGCTTATTTATCTTATAACAGGACTTATTTATAACTGAAAGTTTGTACCTTTTGACCCATTTCATCCCCTCCCCGCATGGTATTGATGGTTGTAGGGCAGTGTTAATGCCACTGAACCGTCATTTAAAAATAGTTAAGATGGCAGATTTTATATTATATCTAGTTTACCACCGCAAAGAAAAATTGAGGGATAAATGACGAGTACAAGGAAACAACCACGATTTGGGCTCAGAGGAGGCAGTGGCTCGAACGGAAAGAGAAACAGGAGCAGAGTTGCTGTGGGTCCTGGTGGCCACCCTGCTGCGCGGGGGCCCCCAGGTGCCTGGCTCGGACGAAACTGGGAAGCTCTGAGGTACCCAGTCTCCTTGTTTTACAGTTTAGGAAACTATGAGTTTGCAAGACCACTCTGCCTTCTTCCAAACTACCCCTCCACCACCAGTTCAACTCCGATCAGCCAACCACCCTTCTGGCTGAGATGTTACAGAGAGGGTTTGAGGTCTGTTGGGCAAGTTCTGGGCCCACATGGGACCAAACACCCTAAAATTTGGAGCTCCACTGCCTCTGGCCTCCCCCAGCCTCTGCTCTTCATCCCCTCGAGTGAAAGGCCAGGCAAGTATATGCATCAGGTGACGCTGAGCTATGCTCCCTGATAGGCCTGGTGTGGGCTGACCTGTGTTTCCCCAATGATAAGGTCAGGTCATTAAGCCCAGGACCTGTGGATGTGAGCATATTTGGAAATAAGGCCATTGTAGATGCAAGTAGTTAAGAAGAAGTCACAGTGGAGCAGGGTGGCCTTTAATTTGATCTGAGTGGTGTCCTGACAAGAAGGGACACGTAGACACCCACTGGGAAAGACCGCCGTGTGGTGACAGACACCAAGACTGAAGGCTGTAATTGTAGGCCAAGCAGCCCCGGGGTGGACGCCACCACCAGAAGCTGGGGGAGGCAGAAAGGATCTCCCTGTGGGTTTCAGAGGGAGCCTGGCCCTGCTGACCTTGACGTCATACTTCTAGCTTCCAAACTGAGGCAGTACCTTCCTGTGGTTTGAAGTCTGTCGTGCTGTTATGGCAGATCCAGCGACCTCACCCGCCTGTGCTGGGTGGGAGGACCTCACAGGCGGGCCGACAGGTAGGCAAGTCCAGTCATAATCCACACTCAGGGTGTTTGCCACGTCCCAGTACTGTTAATTACAATGTCCTTTTAAACTGCCTCACTTTTTCATGTTAAATATATTATGAAAGGAAGCTGTGTATCCCTATTATATATCCATCCTGGAGAGAAAGACTTAGTGATTCCTGGAATCATATGTTATTAGAGAGATCAGGTAATATAATAATACACTAAATTTAGGAAGCCAGTGTAAATATATGAACTTAAATGCCACTGGGAGTTTTGCTGGACAAAAATACCACCACTGTCACCACTATCACAACAACAGAAATAGCAATTCTTCCGGCATTGGAAGCTCATTGTACAACACTTGTGGGACCCAGATTTTGATACCTAACACTCTTCTCCAGTAAAAAAGAGAGACTAAATTAGGGATTGAATGCCTGTTTTAGAGCAAGAATGAAAAATGTCAGGATTCATAGAGAACTGACTTGTGGTTGCCAAGGGGGAGGGGATGTGGAGGAGGAAAGGACTGGGAGTTTGGGATTAGTAGATGGAAACTAGTATCTATAGGATGAATAAATAGCAAGGTCCTACTGTAGAGCACAGGGAACTCCATTCAATATCCTGTGATAAACCATCTTGGAAAAAGAATGTGTACATGTATAACGACATCACTTTGCTCTAGGGCAGAAACTAACACAACATTGTAAATCAACTATACTTCAAAAAATTAAAAAACATCAGGATAGGTAATAGAAAATAGTAAATAATGAAGTTACTCAAAGAAAGGGTGAATTTAGTAGAATATGCCCCATCCTTGTTACTTTAATAATGGAAAAGTGTCTACCTATGCTATCAGTGGCTATCGTGTTTCTTTGGTCAGCTCCTGCCTGTTTATCAGCTGGAGATATGAACCAGGATAAACAGGAGGAGTGATGGACACTGATGAGGCAGATCCCATAATCCCACTGTCACAGGTATGATGCCACGAACAAGACTGGACAGCAAGAGGAAGCACAGTAGCCACTGGTGAGCTTTACTGAGCTCATATGGCCATCAGTGAATGCACATCCAAACTTGTGTCCCAGATAACAAATTAGCCAGATGTCCTCAAAAGAAGAAAGCACAAACCTGAGACTCACTCCCTCTTTTCTCAAGGAGTGAAACCCTCGATTAACTCCACTGATTATAGGGAGATGCTAATAAGATGTATATCCGTGAGCTTCCGATTGTGGTAAGAGACCAGACTAACACATTTCAGTGATTGCACAATTACTGCACTTGCCCGATAAGTACACACAAATCTTAGAGGCTGCTTTATTCCTGGAAAAGACTCCAAGTCTCAAAGTCAACATCTAAACATCCCCTGATAAAACAAGTGCAGCTTCCTTGGAACTAAACCCCATGACCAGCGGCTCATGTTTGAATCAACTTGGTCTGTTCAACTGTGTTCCAACCAAGAGTCAGCAGGTCACCAGTCCAAAGTCTGGCTCTCCCAGGGGGATCAGGTAAAAATTTTAAAATTCTAGAAAGGCACAGAATATCAGTTACTGAACTGCTATTATTGAAATCCTAGGAAAGGGCAAAGCATGTGACGTTAGGGATGTGCAAAAAAAAAAAGGGGAGGGTGAGGATCAAAAAAAAGAACCAAATGAAAGCTATGGTATCATTATCACTGTAACCACTTTTGGTGTGAGGACATTAATTAACTTCATAGTTTTTATATTTGGTGTGTGACCATTTTGCATTTACAGAGTCTTAGCCTATTGAAGGGAGTTAACATGTTAGACTTGAGATTTTAATCAAACGTCTTCAAATGCTGGGCTAAGTTCACAATCTAGGATTTTTTTAAATTGATTTGGAACATGTATTTTATTAAATCTATATTTTAAAAAATTTATTAGTTGGAAGTAACTGTAAACATTTAGGGCAAAGTTGATTGTTTAATATCTAAAAAATGCTAATTGTCTAATAAATTCCTAATAGCTGGGATGTTACCTGAATCAAAATGGGTAGTGGCCATTCCTTTCTGTGCACAAATGCCCCATTGACACTAAGAAATCCATCAGCACTTAAAATGGAAAACCAGTGCTTTGCTAATACATAGTGAAATATTCAGAAACGTGAGAAAAATAAATGCTCATCTTTGCACCAGCTACCACCATCGCATGACCCACCTGAGGTTTGTGTGTCACACTTCAGGAAACAGCCCCTGAGCAGACAGTTTTGGAGCCAGAAGGGAAATAAAGAGTATCAGTCTACATCTTTGAATTTCTAGGAGAAAAGTAACTCTTTCTGGAGGCTCCTATTAGGTACCAGCATTGTAACCTAAGTCAGAGATACAGAATTATCTTTGAACCCTAGCAGTTAAAGATTTAGTAATATCTATCATCTCCCTGAGTTTCTGAGGCTCAGTAATCTGGGAACAGCTTAGGTAGGTAGTTCTGAAAAGCCCCAGTTTCCTGATTAAACAACTGGGGGAACAGGGTGTCAAATCAGAGGCAGTGCGAAGGATGTCTTCAGGAAAGAGAGCAAACCCATCCCTCCATCCCTAATACGATCCTACACCTGGAACTTCAGAGATGGTTCCTGCCCCCAGGACCTGTCTTTTCAAGGCTTGTTTCTATGAGTTTGGTGAAAAGGAGGTGAGAATGGGTATGGAGATAAACGCATTCATAGATATAAGGATGGATGATCTATTTTTCCTGTGAAGGAGGAAATAAAGCCATTGTTGCAGTGTACATAGCTTGAGTGTAGACAGTGGATTATTTGCATGGTGAGTTGGAAAGATGGATACCATACACTTCCTGCAACAATAATATACAGATTCATATATTTTTTTCTAGCAAATCTTAGCAGCTTGGTTATATTAAAGCAAGCAGATGGATAGGTTTCTTTGTTTATATTTAAAGTGGGTTTGTTGTAGGCAGTATGTAATTGGTTCCATTTTTTTGTCTTTTTAGGTCACACTCACAGCATACGGAGGATTCCAGGCTAGGGGTCAAATCGGAGCTACAGCTGCCGACCTACACCACAGACACAGCAACTTGGGATCCAAGCTGTGTCTGCGACATGGCAACGCAGCTCATGGCAATGCCAGATCCTTAACCTACTGAATGAGGCCAGAGATCAAACCCAAGTCCTCATGGATGCTAGTCAGGTGCGTTAACCGCTGAGCCACGTGTGGCGGGAACTCCTCTATTATTTTTTTTTTAATCCAATCTGACAATCTTGAAGTTTTAATTGAAGCATTTAATCCATTTACATTTTAATGTGATTATTGATGGAGTCAAGTTTAAATCTAGCATCCTGCTTTTTGTTTTCTATTTTGTCCCATCTGTCTTTGTTCTATTTTTTTCTCTTTTCCTGCCTTCTGTTGGATAAATTGAGTCTTTTTTATGATTCCACTTTTAACTCCTCTTTTGACTTAGTAGCCGTAACTCTTAGTTGTGTCATTTTGGTGGGTGCCATGGGGTTTAGAGTTTGCATCTTTAATTTGCCACTATTTACCTTCTAGTGATATCCTATCACTTCCACACAAGAAGCAGGCCTCCTTCTGTTTATCCCCTCTACCTTCATGCTATTGTTGTTATAATTTTTCCTTCTACCTATATTATAAACTACACACTACATTGTTATCGTGTTTTAAATTTAAGCAATTATCTTTTAAGGATATTTAAATAACAATAAGAAAAGCCTTTTATATTTATCATCTTTTTTCCCCCCAGTGGATTTCCACCTGAGACATAGACTTCATTTCTTATATTCATGGGTCTAATGGTGGTGAATTTTTCAAATTTTGTACGTCCAAAAGTGTCTTTATTTTACCTTTGTTTTGGTCGACATTCTTGCTGGGTATAGAATTCCAGGTTGACAGTTTTAATTTCATTTGGTATTTTACGTTATTACTCCACTATCTTCTGGCTTGCATTGTGTCCAAAAAGAAGTCTGCTGTAATGCTTACCTTTCTTTGAACACAACTTTCTTTCCCCCTCATGCTGATTTTAAGATTCCCTTTGTTGTTGGTTTTAAGCAGTTTTATTATGATGTACCTTGGTGTTGTTTTCTTCATGTTTCTGGTGCTTGAAGTTTATCTGGCTTCTTGGATCTGTGTGTGTGTAATTTCCATCAAGTTTGGAAAAATTTTGCTATTATTTCTTCAAGCATTTTTTTCTGTCTCTTTCCCCCCACTTTGAGGAGACATCAACAGTTCACTGATACTTTGATCATTTTTGTTCAATATTTTCTGTGTTTTATTTTGAATGATTTTTATTGATGTCTTTGGTTCACTAATTTTTTTCTTCTGCACTCTAATTTGCTGTTAACCCCATTTAGTATATTTAAAAAAAAATCTCAGGCTTTGGTTTTCATCTCTTGAGTTTCTGTCTGGATTTTTAAAATATTTTTTAGGTTTTTGCTTAAATATACTACATCTTTTCTCTGGCTTCTTGGTCACCTGTAATAATGTTATAAAATACCTGATTTAATGTATTTGTCTACTAATTCTGTCATCCATATTATTTCTCTATTAGCTCCAACTGATTGGTTTTCCTCTTCTTTTTTCTGTATGTCATGTTTTCCTGCTCTTTGCATGCCTGGTAATATTGGATTGAATACCAGACACTGTCAATTTTACTTTCTTGAGTGCTGGATATTTTTGTACTCCTATAAATATTCTACAGTTTTGTTCTGTGATGTAGTTAATTTACTTGGAAACAGTTTGATCCTTTCAGTTATTGCTTCACTAGGCAGAACTACAGCTGTGTTTAGTCTAGAGATAATTTCCCCACTTACTGAGGCAGAACCTCTGGGTTCTCTCCAATGGGAACAGGAGTTATCTGGCCTGTGAACTCTGAGTATTTGTCCCTCTAATTGTTTTGGATGGTTCTTTCTTTGGCCTTAAGCCTTTTTTTTTTTTTTTTCTTTCTGAGCTTGTCCTGATCAGTACTTGGCTGAAGACTTGATTAGGACCCTTCAGACATTCTGAATTCCTTCTCTAAGCAGCTCTCTCCTCTCTGCTGCTCTTCCCTGAAAACTCTAGCCATCTTATTTGAACACTCAGCTCAAATAAGGGAACTCTTCTTTCAATAGAGGGACACCACTGGGCTACATTTAGATTTCCCTTCCCTGTACCCATTCTCTGGGAATTCTCTCAAGGCTATAAGCTGGGAGGGATCCTAGGGTTCATCTAATTTGTTTCCTGTTTCCTTTATTGTCCAGTGTCCTGAAAGCTATCTTAAAAAATATACTTTCCCCATTTTTTTCGGTTGTTTCAATTAGGAGGGTAAATTTGATCTTTGCTACTCTAGTTTATATGAGATTGGAAGTCCTGGGTGGATTTCTCTAAAAATGACCATGTGTAGGATAGATAAGATGGAACTAAAAGGAGTTGAGCATTGGGGATGCTGGTGAAGCTGGATGAAGTGATGCATCATGGGGCTTAGGTTATTCTGGGAAAGAAGATAAGAAGGGAAGCCACACTCACAGAATGGACTGGAGGGCTTCATAATTCAGAGAACAAGGATGGGAAGAATATGGCAAAGAGGCAGCTAGCAGTTGAAGAGGTTGGGGTCAGAATTTGGCAAAATGAAGATTTCAGTGGTGAGGTCATTCAAGGCCACTAGCTGCAGGGTGTGGCCATCCGTTAGCCTGAGTGGAGGATGAGGAACAGTTGTTGAAACTGAGGACACATGCAGGATGTGGAAGCATGAGTTACCTTTGCCTGGGAGAGCTCCAAATGGAGGTTTTATCAAACCCTGCAGCAAAGCCTCACAGAAGACAAGAAAATGCCACCAAACATTCTTGTTCTACTATCACTATTTCTGCTAAGAGCTGAAACTAAGTAAAAGAAAGGCAAAAATTTAAGAGTCACAAAAGTCTCGAAGAAACTACTGCTTCCAAGCCAAACAGGTTTGATAATGTAGGGATGGAGGGATGGACTGGGACATGGGCTGAGTCCTCAGACTCACAATCGCAGATGGCTTCAGGCACTGCAAAACAGCTTCTCTCTCCCCCCATGAAGGGAGTGAAGACTGCCACGACTTTGTCCAAGAGGACCAAGGGGGCCGCTTCCATCACAGCTCAGCCTGCATGCAACAATATGGCTTGTCCCGGGCATCCATACCCAATCCTGTACCCCAGAGAGGCAGACAGAGAGCAGTTGCTTATCTTTTAGCTCATCCAAGAACGGGGTGGGGATGGTGAAAGCCACTTGGTCCAGACTCACTCAGCTGTGCCAGCTCTTCCTGAGCACATGGATTTCTCCCCACTGAGGGCCAGGGGTTGTGTATTTAGAGAGCAGCAGAGAGTGCAGGCCTCAAATGCAGGCGTCCCCCTCAGGCCCCTTGGTGGACAGCCTCTGATCTTGCCATCCTTTGTTGCCAAGATCCCTGGAGCAGGGAGGAAGCCCCCCACCTTCTAGAGCCCTGGAGGCACCTGGCACCCACCAAGTGGGGTGACTTGGACCAGTTATTTACTCTCTTCTAATGGAGTTTCTCCAGCTGTCCAATGGCCCCGTAACTGTGCCTGATCAACCATCAAGGGAGGCTCCATTGCCTTGGGAAAGCACCCTGCCCACTTTCTGGCACAGAAACGTGTTCACTAAAGGTCCGTTCCCAGCATCTATCCACTGATCACCATTTCACACAGCCTGAAGCTCAGTTTAAGCTCAGTGTACGTCTGTGGCCTGGCTTCCTCCCTTCTGTGGGACATGTCTTGTCCAGCTTGGTGTCCTCTCAAATGCACTCTGATCCTGGCACCTTGTAAAGAGTGTCCTCTCAGCGAGTCTCAGATTAAACTTGATGTGACCTCCAGTCTGCTGAGGTGAGACAGAGCAAGGCTGAGGCTGCTCCTGGTCAGGAAGTTACCATCCTGGAATACGGCCTGGTGCTCCCTGCCCAGCCTGGCCACCAGGTCAGAGGTCACCTGCTGGTGGCCTTGGGGGCTCATGCACCAGGGTGGGCTCCTAGGATGGGCCTTGATTCTCACTGCCAAAACTTCTGTCTCCAAAATCCCAACTGTACTTTCTCAAGGCCAACAGACAATCTCTCTGCCAAAGGCCCGGAGTGACCGTAACCATGCCCATGGGGGCCAGGACACTAGGAAGACACCAGACTGGTCACGGGTCTTGATTTATTGAGAATTTACACAAGGTAGCATCACACAGTAAATCATTTCCAGGGCTTCATAAAAATGATTGTCACTCACTGTGCTTCACAAAAATTTCTTTTAATGAATAAATAATTTGATGAAATCAAAAATATTTACAATATACACAAACGGAAAAAGCTTCAGATCTGTGAATCCGATCGTTGATCTCTGCCTTTTTTGGAACCAAACTCCTCCCCAAGCTTTTCCTTTGGAAACAATACAAATCTGGTAGAAACAACAACTCTTACAACATAGCTTTGTTCATTATACTTTATCTGTTAGTCTTGGAAAGCTACATAAGCTGATATTGTGCAACATGTTAAAATACAAATATTAATTAAAATAATATATTATCATAATGCCAGGGAGCATTCTCCACAGAACAAAAATGTACACTCAGCTGTAACAATACCAAAGGTTCACGGGCCACAAAATAATACCCCAGAGGTACAAATTCCTTCATAAGAATATAATTGTGCTCTTTAATTTAGCAGCTGTCCACGCCGCTCTGAGGAGCCGGTGCCTAGGAGGGCGGCACTGGGTGACTGCAGGCTGCTGGGTGGGTTTCCATCAGGCAGCAGTACTGGGAACTGGGCAATGCAAGCAGTTTTAGAAATAACACTTTCTGGGGCTCTTCAGAGGAGCCGATTATGCGAAGCAAAATAAGCATGTTGAGAAGTCTTTATCCCATCGGCACAGATATCATGGCATGTTCTGGCTTTGCAGGCTGAAAGGCTTGTCTGCAGGGCTATGTATACCATCAGCCAGAATTCAAGTACTCCAGGGCTACCTCATAGCAGAACTTGTACTGGTCCTGGAACACAGAAGGGACACATGTCAGTGCAGCGACATTACGCCAGATTGGGGTTTTAATTGGAAGACATCAAACTGAGAAGGACGTTGAATCAGAAAGTCACAGATCTGAACCACACACACAGTTGTTTATAGATGTTTCCTGCAAGGCCCCATAGGAGAGGTATTTTGGCATCTACGTGCATTAGAATTCCTGGGACGTTCTAGACACTGGAACACACATCTGTGTTCGTCCACGTATACATGTCTGCCTGTACATCAGCATCCTGTGTACAAACTGTGGGAAAGCCAAGGGGTGGAAGGAAAGATAAGCAGGGTTGAAATGCTTTCCTGATTTGCTCAATAAATAAACGTGGTTTCACTCCTGGCCCAGCTTTACCTCTGGTTTTCGGTCAGCAGGATCTCCTCCATTTTATGAGAGTTTATAAGCACCTCTTAAGCACCAAGCGCCTTGACCTGGTCCCTGAAGTCCATGGTCCAATGAGGAAACTGAGACACAGACTCAGTGACACCCACGAAGGGTCCCAGTGTGGGTGCCGTGGAGGGGGAAGCAGAGGTTCTTAGCGAAGACGTGCAGGGGGGCGGGGGGGCGGTAATAGGAGAGAGTGAGGAGGAACACGTGCACTCAGGGAGGGAGGGCCACGGGCCCTGGTCTGCCCAGGACAGCCCCGGGGTCTGCCTGTGGTCTTAGCGTCATGGTTAACTGTATCCTTTTACATTCTAAGTGGTGCCCCAGTTTGAATGATAAATTCCACGGTCATCCTAATAGGCATTCGGCGGGTGGGGGGGTGGGTACACGACGAGTGACCATAGGAAGGAACGTCTGATACCCTCTGGGAGCCACATACCAGTTCTCAGTGGAGCAGTGAACTTAACTTCTTCTGAGGACAGCTTTCTCAGATCATGGTCCGCAGCCTGAGCAAGCCCCGTGCAAGGGGCTGGCCTGCGGGGTTGCAGGTGGCAGGGGTGGGCCCGCCGCACCTGTGTTTATACAGTGAGCTGACAGACGCTCGCCTGCGTGTGGCCCCGAGCCAAGCAGAGCGACACACGAGTGGAGGATGCCTCCACCTGCCACGTGGCCGCAGCGCTGTCACTCGGCCACTAGCAGGCTCTGCTGCCCGCAGTTGGGGAGAAGCGTTCACAGTGTCATGTCACACCCAACATGATGGCCACACCAAGGGGGTTTGCCAAATTAATTAAAAATAAATTTCCTTTTCTGGACCTAATTCGTCATTGCAGTTTTCTTTCCTTGCCTACATTTGGTTCCCTAAATGCCTGACTAGGTCGACCTGTTTATTTGCCAAGACAACAGCCGCAGTCCATCCTTCCATGGACGATGCACCCGTCCTCAGCACAGGGGCCTAGTGCACAGCTAGGGGTTACATCTTTTTTTTTTAAGGGCCGCACCCACGGCATGGGGAAGATCCCAGGCTAGGGGCTGAATCGGAGCTGCAGCTGCAGCCTCCACCACAGCAACACTGGATCCAAGCCACATCTGTGACCTACACCGTAGCTCACGGCAATGCTGGATCTTTAAACCCAATGAGATTAATGGGGACTCCCCGTTGTGGTTGGTCGCGTTTGTAAATGATGACAAAACATGGGTTTAGCAGCATCTGATCCAACCCCAACAACATTTAAGCCTAGAGACTGAGAATTTCAAGATTCCCAGAAATGAAGACAGAAAGCAAATGCACTGAAGGCGCCACGAGATTAAACATCAACAGCAGTAACTCCTCACATGACAGCTAAAGCGCAAATGACAGACAATATCAAGTGTTGGGGAGGACGTGGAGAACCTGGAAACTGCTCCCCCGCTGGTGGCAGTATGAGATGGCACAGCCCTGTTGGACAACCACCTGGGGGTCCCTCCAAAGGGGCACCCTCTGACCCGGAGATCCCTCCCCTATGCACACACCCTAGAGGACTGAAAATATGGGACACTACAACATCCTAATCCAATCCCAGGATTTATTATGTCAGGGTCTGATACTTCTATTTGCAGAATATTTAAAAGAAATCACTTGAATTTCAAAATTCTGACGTCAGCTCACCGGGCTGACACTGGCTATGGAACACTCCAACCATTCTTTTGCTTTTGTAAATCACACAATTCCTTTTTTTTTTTTTTCTCCCAAAAGAAACCTAAAAGATCCCTTCCTTATCGCAAAAGCATGATTTTGCACAAACCTAACAGCAGTTGGTTTAGCTGCCAACTATGAACCTGTGAAGTGCACTTAGAGGGCCACACGGCTGCTGGCTTAGGTCAGGACACAGGCACTGGAGTGAGGAAGGGGTTTGGGTTCACCCTAGGTGGTGGGAGTCACTGAAGGTGCTGTGCTGTAGGCATGGCTCCAGTTTTCAAAATGAACTCCCTCTCTGCTGCCTCCCAAGCATGCTGCCAGCCCCCATAGATTCTGTGATGGCTGGTTTCTGAGTCAGAAAAAAGAAAAAGAGAACAAGGAGAAAGGCTCTGAATTGCTGCATCTCCTCCCCCAAGCACCTCAAGAAATGCCTGAAATCTTCCCGCATCGGAAACTGATTACCCTTGACCACCAGGCACAGAGCCGTGTTCTGCAGTTTCTTCTCTCAGCTTCCTTGCTCTTGAACAGTGTAGTTAAGCCTCACAAGCCATCTCTGTGCTTCAGAGGAGCTGTTATGCCTGGGTCCCAGGCTCTCCTGATTTGGGTGACATTAGCTGGTGACGTGAGCATCTTTGTGCTGGACCCGTAACCAGGGCAACAGGATCCTTCTCTCCAAGACCCCTGACCCCCACCTTCACTCCAGACCCACAAAGAGGGAGAAAGTGGAGTCTGCAAGGCACACAAAGTGAGGTCATCCTTTTCAAAGTCCCTGCTCTCTCAGGGAGGTCACACGAGGCCACAGTGCCCACGGGCAGCTGCGGGTGGTTCCCCTGAAGGGCTGGAGGGGACTTTGTCAGCACCAGCAGCCTGTGTCTGTGGAACGGGGTCCTCCAGTCAGCCTGTCACTTCAAACACCCAGGTCGCCTGCCTAAGAAGATTCAAAGAGAAGAGCCTGCCTGGCTCACCCGGGGCAAAGCTTCCCTCCCGGATGCACCTGCCTTTGAAACTAACAGGAGCCTCAGTTTCAGCTGGATCCTGCTGACAAGTCCTCCAGGCTGGAAAAGCCATCTGATCGGCATGCCTGCCAGGCAGGGGAAGGAGTCCTGGGGGGGGCCGTCTGGTTCAATGTTCCCAGTGGGTCCCACTGGGTGACCAGCCACGTGCTCAGGAGACCCCTGGGAGGTGGCTTGTGTGGCTGACAATGGATGGACGGGTCTTTACCCTCATCCACAGCTCCGAAAGGGTCTGCACACTTTCCTACAGGGCCCAGGTCAGTCCCTGAAGCCAGTTCCCCATTCAGACCCATCAGCCTAAAGCTGCTACCCTTTGGGTCCCGGGAGCAGCTCAGGGTGATGTGGGTCCAGGGACAGGGAAGAAATATCCCCTCAAGCAGCAAACGCTTACTGGGCCCTCCCCGAGCCAGGAGCTCTGCTGGACCAGGGGTGGCGGCCCCGCTTCAGGGACATCAGAATCTGGATGTGGGGAGAGCTGGGGGGTTGGACATCAACAGAGATTCCTTACACGAGGGCAGGGACTGCAGGACAGTGGGTGGCAGGGCCAGGTCTGGGGGAAGCTAGTGGATGCTACCAGCATCCCAGGGCCACACGGCTACTGGCGGCACAGTTTAGGGACCCATGTGAGCCTCTCTGACTCGCCACCTGAGGCCAACACCCTCTGCTCCCACACGCCACCAGCTGTACACACTCAGCCACACTGATGCACATCCACACACATACCCGCACACACAGCCACACAACCACACCTACACATATACCTATACACACACCTACACATAAAGCCTTGTACACACAGCCACACACACATACCTACACACACACCTGGATACACATACACACATACCTATATACACAGCCACACCTACATAAATACACCTACACACACAGACACAGATAAACACACAACTCGACACATGCATACATACCTACACCCACACACCCCAGCCTGTCAGTGTCATATGAGTTCTCAGGTAGAGTTTAGGGAAAGTTTATGCTCGCAAGCAGAGTCACTGTGTTATCCACACGGGGTGGGGGGGTAGGGGGGACCCACAAGGCCAGGCGGGGCCCTCTGCAGACATGACTCGGCCAGCGTGTTATTTCAGTGCAGGGAAGAGGCAGTGCCCAGCCCGGTAGGCAGCTCTCTGCTGGGTGGGGAGGTACAGGCAGAGTCTGGGTGGGAACCTGGGGGTGGGGCAGCTGGAGAAGAAGTGGGGAGGTGGGCTTGGCCGTCCGGCAACCTCCAGGCAGGACAGGGAAGGCCAGTTCATCCGGAACCACGGTTCTTGGCTGGCAGGACACCACTGGGGCTCTGTCCACCCCGGTCTTCTGGGGCAAGGCCCAGGCATCTGAGTTTGAGTTTGTGAGGTGCGGGTGTGGTTAACGTCCAGACGGGCTCAGAGCCTTTCTGAACCAGGTCTAAGCTTCTTAACCTCAGCTGCACACTGAGATCAACTGGGAAGTCAGATCCAGATCTGCTGGATCAGGGTCTGTGGTGGGGGAGGGGGTCCTGGGGCCGGAATCTTTTTTTTTCTTTTTGTCTTTTTGTCCTTTTATGGCCGCATCCACGACATATGGAGGTTCCCAGGCTAGGGGGTCTAATTGGAGCTGTAGCCACCGACCTACACCACAGCCACAGCAATGCGGGATCCGAGCCGTGTCTGCAACCTACACCACAGCTCACAGCAACGCTGGATCCTTAACCCACTGAGCAAGGCCAGGGATCGAACCCGCAACCTCATGGTTCCTAGTCACATTTGTTTCTGCTGCGCCATGACGGGAACTCCCAAGAATCTTTTAAAGGTCCCATAAAACAAAAGTCAATTTCACAGAGACAGAGATTAGAATTGTGCTTGCTGGGGAGGGGCGAGTGGGCGGTGCCTGCGTAGAGGCTGCGGGTTCTCAGTTCTAAGAGCAGCAAGTTCTGTGGATCTAACACCCAGCACAGGGACGAGAGCTACGGCATAGAACTGCGCATCTGATCTCCGCACAGGGTAGACTGCAGGTGTTTTTACTGCACATGTGGAGGCATGTGGATGTGCTAATGATCCTGACCTTGGCGACTGCTCTACACAGTGTGCTTTTATCACATTGGCACGTTGGCCAAAGCTCCCACCACCTCCTGGGGACCAGTACGTTTCTCTAGAAAAAACCCGCCCCCTAAAGGCTGCTCCTCTGTTAACACGGGGCCCTGGAAACTTCAAAAGAAAAGTGTGGAGGCAAAGGTGAGAGAGGCCTCTGTTGGAGCAGCTGGTTTTCCAGCAACTGGAATAGATTTAAAAGGGCTAAGAGCAGGCCACTCTGTCTGCACCTGACCAGGCCAGCGGCACAGATCTCAGGCTGCACCTTCTGGCCTGACCCTCCCCACCCAGGGACCCAGTCCTTTGATGGGGGCTGGAGGCTGGTTGAAGAGATAGATAATGGATGAGCTGGGCTGAAAGAGAGATCGGGAGAAAAAAAAATTCAGCCTCCCCTGCTGCATAAAAACATCTAGTCTTGAGTTAAAATGATTTTCCTTCCTGGCCATCAACTTTTCCCTGAAAACTTGAAGAAATAAATCTGTAGGGACTTCCAGCTCTCCCTTGAGCATGCCACAATTCAAAACACATGGGTGGATTTTCTAACTCAGAAGCAATTTGGAAAAATCATCAGAGATGGAGAGAGGTACATTCACCCTCGGGGACACTCATGCCACCCTGGCAGGGAGGGTGTGGCAGCAAATTTTGGTGTTTGAACAGAAGGGGCCATAAACTGAGCAGATCCAGCGGGGCCTGGCCAGGGCCCTCTGTGCCCACCCGCCCGCTTCCAGCAGCCCCCACAAGAGTGCACTCCAGGGCCTTCGAGTTCATGTTTCTTTCTGCCAAGAGGCAGCTGGGAGGTGACTCTTCAGTCGCCGGTGCCACACTCTGTGCTCAGGAGAATCTCAGGTCTTAGATGGCCTTTTATGCCCAATAAAATTGTACCAGATTTTATCACCCTGACCTGAATTAATTGATTCTTCTTCAGCAAACATACACATAACATCAGTACCAAACTAAACAGAAACTGTACTTAGAGGCAAAAAACAAACAAGCGAACCACAAGAGCCCCGATTCAACTCAAGAAGTTTCAAACCCACTGAAAAGAGCACTGCGACATTTTTCCTCTGGTCACCAGATATTACTACCACCCTGCCAGCGGTCGCTGTGACAAATTTATCAGACTTTCTTCCCCTTCAGGAAATTGCAGAACTCCCCTGCATTTCTCAGCTGTTGAGCTTATCCTAAAACTGGTGCTGACCCCGAGGGTTTGGGGCACCCAGGGTTCCTATTTCTCTATCACACTCACACGCAGTTACAGAAACGCCCAGGTTATTATAGAAAAGTGGGCTGGAGTCAGAAGCTTCTTTCATGAGGAGTCACCCCAGCCTTGTGCTCTGCACCATGGATTTGCGAAAAGCCACATTATTTCTGCCCATAAAAACTGGTGAGTCACAGAAGCTGCAGCCAGAGCTGTTTAAGGAAAGGCCTGGAGGGTCTAAGGAGCTGCTGAACTCAGGCTGTAGTGAGAAGAAAATGACATGTTTTATTTTTTATTTTTTTCTTTTTAGGTCCGCATTGATGGCATATGGAGGTTCCCAGGCTAGGGGTCTAATCGGAGTTGTCGCTGCCAGCCTACACCATAGCCACAGCCATGCCATATCCGAGCCACGTCTGTGACCTACATACACCACAGATCATGCCAATGCTGGGTCCTTAACCCATGGAGCAAGGCCAGGGATTGAACATGTGTCCTCATGGATGCTAGTCAGATTTGTTAACCACTGAGCCACGATGGGAACTCCGGAAATGACATTTTTAAATCAAGGTCAGCTTTGCTCAAGTACCCACTCAAGTCTGGAAGCTACACACCTGAACCTGAAACTGAGAGTGAAACACCGCATGACACCATAGTCAGAATTTTTTTTTCTTTTTTTCTTGTCTTTTTGCCTTTTATGTAGAGCCGCGCCCGCGGCATGTGGAGCTTCCCAGGCTAGGGGTCTAACAGGAGCTGTAGCTGCCGGCCTTCGCCACAGCCACAGCAATGCGGGATCCGAGCCGCGTCTGCAACCTACACCACAGCTCACGGCAACGCTGGATCCTTAACCCACTGAGCAAGGCCAGGGATCGAACCCGCAACCTCATGGTTCTTAGTCGGATTTGATAACCACTGAGCCAAGAAGGGAACTCCTATAGTCAGAATATTTTAATCTCTGCATTTGTTTCCATCCTCTGCCAACTAGCTTCTTTGTCCTAAACTCAGGCTGACTCTAACTGCCCAATTGTGCTTTTCTCAGCTGCCCCCCAGCCTAGAAGACTGAGAATTCCGTGGTGGGGGGGGTTCCCCTTAAAATTCAGGGTGGGTCTGGGGAGGGAGACAGTTCTCTGACTGGTGAGATATGGGTCCCCACACATGAAACCCAGAGCTTGGGAAAGGCACTGAGAGCAGTGGGAGCACATATTAAGCACCGCGTGTGTACACACTGCTGCAGCTGTGGCCTCCTCCCTGCCTCAGGTGGGCCGCTGGCCACACCTTGCCCTGTGGACGCCTCCACCGCCCGGGACCATCTTTCTCAGCTGGGCAGTTTCCAGAACATGTTCACACGCGCAGGATCACCCCAACAAACCAGTACCACCCCCTGTTTACGCACCTCAGGCTCAGGCCAGCTGAGTGACGTGACCGAGGTGACCTCAACTGCCATCTGCCTGAGGTCACTTGAAGGGGCAGAGCTGAGAATACACTGTGGGTCTGCAGGGCGTCCCCAGGGCAGGGTGGGGAGCGGCCGTGTGTGTGCGGACAGCACGATCCTTCTCCCACAGAAGCCAACAGGCGCTTCTGGGAAGGAGAGCAGTGTAGCTAGTATGCGAGGCACGTCAGCCGGGTACGCAGGTGGCTCTGGAGAGTGGCTGGTGGGGATTGTGTCTGCCTCCTCAGCTTTAGCTTGAATCTCGACTCCCTCTTTAGTCCCTTTATTATATTTTAAATTTTAACCCCACTGCTGCATGCTGCGGACCCAGGCTGCAGCCTTTCTGAGGCTGGTCTCTCCCCCTCCCCTACCCCAGCCCTTCTCCCCTCCACGGGATTAGTCCCGCTGTTTCCCCCAGATCCTTCCTCTGCTAACAGAGAAATACAAAAACCTAATCGAAAAGCTTCCTCCTTTAAGCTAGTCTCCTATTCTCGAGGCACAGTGGTTGGCATTTCAACAGCTCCGCACAAAAAAGATTTCACGAAATACTCTAATAATTTCACATCGTCCTTTGTTTCCCCACCTCTTTAATCCTTTCCTCAGACGCGGCCACCGTAATTACATGCAATAGTCTGGATGTCAAGCTCAAACTCCCAGCTCTGATAAATATTAGGTGATTAAGCTATTTATAAAATATCTAATTTGAAAATCTGGCATCTCATGTGCTACGATTATTTCTTCTCCGTGAAGGCCAAGTGCTTAGCCATGTGGAAGGCACAGCCGAGAAGGGAAATTAATAAGGATGCTCGCTGGCTAGTTTCCTCCATGTCCCCCTGTCACCCGTGTTGAGATGAGTCCTCTTGCAAAAAGGTGAAGGGAGGGGGGATGAGAAAGAAAAGCCCACACTGCGGAAGCAACTGCATTATTTCAGCATGAACCTGTCCCTCCCGGCGTCGACCCGAGCGAGGGGCCTGGCGCTAAGCGGGAACGGCTGCCCTAGCGCGACGGATCGCGGTCCTACCAGCAGGTCCACCATGTTGGGCTTGTTGTTTCTCAGAGTCTTCACAGCGTGGAAGACGTCCACTGTCCTCTGGTGTCGCAGCATCTCACAGACGATGCTGATGGCACAGAAGGTCCCACTGCGGCCTCCCCCGTTCCTGTGGGAAGAGGAAGAGGAAGCAGATGAGAGCGGGGTCTGCTCTCACAGCACACGGCTCACAGAACCCGGGTCGATGCCTAAGCCTTGGACGACGGCAGCTCTGAGGGCTCCCGCCTGGGGCTCCAGGACCAGGCCCTCTTCGGGGTGGAAAGGGGCCCTCGGTTCACCCGGCTGGAGGTGACGGAAGCCGGGCACATCCTGCTCTCGCAGCCTCGCCTCAGCCCTGATGATGTAATCGGATGCGCCGCCTTATCACTTTTAATGGAAAGGGGCTGCCGAGGAAAATTTTCAATTCACAGACACCTCATGCAGCACCTTTAGGAAACCTGTGATGGGTGTGGGTTATGCTCCAAGATGGATTTGGCCTTGAACGATCCATCAGGATTTCATCATTTTTCTCTAATGGATGGTTTAAGGCCAAATCCACAAGGACTCTTTTTCTTTTATTTACTGTTTTGACCACAGCCATGGCACGTGGAAGTTCCCGGGCCAGGGATCTAACCAGCATGACACTGGATCCTTAACCCACGGAGCCACCAGGAAACTCCATAAGGGCACTTAAAAAAAAAAAAAAAACCC
Organism: Catagonus wagneri; assembly: GCA_004024745.2. NCBI lineage: Eukaryota > Metazoa > Chordata > Mammalia > Artiodactyla > Tayassuidae > Catagonus > Catagonus wagneri. The sequence goes on along the minus strand of PVHT021183608.1, from coordinate 18,852,366 downwards.
TCAATTTTGAATTAGTTTTAGATGGACAGAGTCATTGCAAAAATGGCAGAGAGAGTTCCTCGCAAACCTACCTTCCCCTGATGTGAATACACAGCGACAGCAGACAGTCAAAACCAGGAAGTTAGCGTTAGTACAATGCTCTTAACTAAACTGCAGACCTCAGTGGAATGTCACTCAGTGAAAAGTGTCCTTTTCCTGGACTAGAATCCAGTCCAGGACCCACCCCATCTGTGGGCATCACGGCTCCTTAGTTTCCTCCATGTGACAGGTCCTCCGTCTTCCCTTGTCTTTTCTGACTTTGACACTTTCAGAGAGGACCGGTCAGTTCTTTTGTCAAAAGCAAAGTACAGAATGCAGATGTGGAGGGGTCCCTGTGCACAGCTTGAGTCATCATCACAAAACACCGATCGCAGAAAGTCTCCCCATCTGGGTTTGCTGGATGTTTTCTCATCCCTGGAAACGAGGTTATGAACTTTGGCGAGAAAAACCACAGGAGGGCTGTGGGCTCCCTGGAGGAGCTTATGGTGCTGAACTGTCTTCCCGATGGTGACGTCAGCCTTGGTCACTTACTGAGACGGCGGGCGATTGGCAGACTTTTTTTTTTTTTTTTCCACTGTGTAGTTATGTTTCTTTGTGATCAGTAAGCATCTTGGAAAAGATACTTTGGGATTATGCAAATACCTTGTTTCTCCTCAAAGTCTCACCTGCTGAGTTTAACTTCGATGAGTGGATCTTGTCGGCACCACGGTCACTGTGACATCTGTCTTTCCTCTCTCCTTCAACATTCTAAAGTGAGAGCTCTTAGCCATCACTGAAAAACCGCTTGTTTTTATTTTACTATCTATTTATGTCAGTATAGATTTATACATACTAATTTCATTTCTATGAGCTAAATAGTATCCATATTTATTTTCCAGCTTTGGCCGCTAGGGGGTCCATCAGGCCGGTTCTTCCATTTCTTCTCACGCATTTCCTTCCCTTCTGAAAACATCCCTGAATGTTCCAGGCTCATCCTGTATTTTCTTCCCTGCACCAGCTCTGGAATCAACCTCTTTTCCAAGGAGCTAATGGATTTTCTTTAAAAAAACACACACAAGGAATTCCCATTGTGGTGCAGCGGAAACAAATCTAACTAGTATCCATGAGGATGCAGGTTGGATCCCTGGCCTCGCTCAGTGGGTCGGGGATCTGGTGTTGCTGTGAGCTGTGGTGTAGGTTGCAGATGAGGCCTGGATTCTGCATTGCTGTGGCTGTGGTGTAGGCCTGCAGCCATAGCTCCGATTCAACCCCTTGCCTGGGAACTTCCATGTGCCACAGGTGCGGCCATAAAAAAGAAAAAAAAAAAAGGACACAATATCATTGTTATTATACCCAAAATAAATGCTACAGTTTAATAGTCAAATTTCTAGTCACTGTCCAAATTTCTCAAATTGCTTTAGACATTTTCTTACACTTGAATTTTTCAAATCCTCATCCAAGCAAAGTCCACACACTGCACTGGGTTCACATATTTTGCAAGTTCATTTTCACCTACAGGTTCCTCTTTGCTCTTTTGCTCTCTTGGCAATGTATTTGTTGAGGAAATGGGGTCATTTTCCCTGCAGAGCGCACCACATTCTGGGCTGTTCTCGTTCATTGCATCTCTGAGAATCATTTAACACACCAGTCTCTAATCCTACACTTTTGGTTAATTGGGAGTTACCTTCAGAGCTTCATAAGAATTCAGGATTTTTTTTTTTTTTTTGGACAAGGACACCTGATAAATGAACTTTCATTAGGAAGCAGGCACAAGATCTCAAGTGTTCCTTGTTTTGCAATTTTAAGATTGCTCACTGTATTCCAAGGCCAGTGTGTTCAGGCCACGATTAGGCTTCAAATCAATTTTTTAAATAAAACGCAACGTACCTACAATTAAGTCCACAAATGGTTAAGTATATATATCCTAGTTAACTTCCACAAACACATGCGTCTCATAACCACCATTCAGGTCAAGATACAGACCATGATCAGCCCCCTGGACTCCTTTTTCATCAACACTGTCGGTCCCCCAAGATAATCTCTGACCTCACGTCTAGCATCAAAAATGGCATCTGTGTTTTTGAATTTTGTTCACATGGAATCAAACAGTATATACCCTTTTGAGTCCGGCTTATTTCACTTAATTTTTTTTTTTTTTTTTTTGCTTTTTATGGCTGTACCTGCAGCACGTGGAAGTTCCCAGGCTAGGGGTCTAATCGGAGCTGTAGCCGCTGGCCTACGCCACAGCCACAGCAATGCGGGATCCGAGCCGCGTCTGCAACCTACACCACAGCTCACGGCAACGCCAGATCCTTGACCCACTGAGCAAGGGCAGGGATCGAACCCACAACCTCATGGTTCCTAGTCGGATTTGTTAACCACTGCGCCATGACAGGAACTCCTTCACTTAATTTTATTGGTGTGAGAATCATCCATGTCGTATCATTTATTCTAAGTGGCTAAGAATAGTTCTGAATGAAGGGATAAGCCACTGTATAATTTCTTTACCTAGGAGCTGACGAATGTTTGGGCTGCTTGCAGTCTTCTAGATCATGAGGATACCTGTTATAAGCATTGTACACATGACTTGTTCCTATAGTCACAGACCCGGGACCAGAAGACCTCAGGGAAGACATTTATATTTAGCTTTCAGGGATGTTGTTAAACAGCTCAAGAAGGTTGTTCATACATACTTTCTGCCAGCAATGTTTGGGAGTCCAGCTACTCCACAGCTGCCCTACACTTAGAATCATTCATTTGCTAATTGTTTAAATTCTAGCCATTTTGGTGGGCGTGCAGTAGCATCTGATGTTAATGTTTTAATGTGTATTTTCCTGAAAACTAATGATGACTTTTCTATGCTTATTGGCTATTTGGATATTCCTTTTTAAAAGATGAAGTTCTTGGAGTTCCCATCATAGCTCAGCAGTTAACGAATTCGACTAGTATCCATGAGGATGTGGGTTCGATCCCTGGCCTTGATTAGTGGGTTAAGATCCAGCGTTGCCATGAGCTGTGGTGTAGGTTACAGATGTGGCTTGGATCCCGTGTTGCTGTGGCTGTGGCGCAGGCTGGCAATTACAGCTCTGACTGGACCCCTAGCCCGGGAACCTCCATATGCCATAAGTTCAGTCCTAAAAAGACAAAAATAAAAAGTTCTTGTCAAGTGTTTTGCCCAAGCAGTTGGACTGTCTTTCTTATCGACCGAAGTAGTTTTTAGGCATTCTGTCTATGCATCCTTTGTCAGAGGTATGGATCTTTGTTCTATCTTGTGTTTTCACTCCCACTGGTGCCTTCTGATGAACATAAGTGCTTAACTTTAAAACAATTTTTTACTGAAGTATGGTTGAGTTACGATGTTGTGTTAATTTCTGCTGTACAGCAACGCGATTCTGTTATATACACATATGTTCTTTTTTATATTCTTTTCCATGATGGTTTACCACAGGATAACTGAATATAGTGCCTTGTGACATACAGTAGGATCTGTCAGAAGCGCTAAACTTTAATGAAATCCAATTTACCAAAGTTTTCCTTTATGGCTAGTGTTCCATGTCCTGGGTAAACATCTCTGGTTCCCCCACGGGCATGCAGGTCTTCTCTAGAAGCTTTGTTGTTTTCCTTCCCGCATGCTGGTCTATCATCCACCTGGAGATGACTCCCGTGCTTGGCGTGAGAGGTGAGACCAGGTGTGCCGTGACCACCACTGTCCTGCCGCGGGCGTGTTGCTGAGGGTCCTTACCGTGAAGCAGGTGACCCTGAGGTGTGGCTCTTTCCCGGATTTTCTCTTCTGCTCCCTTGGTCTATTTTCTCTTTTTGCAATGACAGCACACTTTCTCCCCATCAGCTTTCCACCTAATGCTTTCAGCAGCTGCCGACCACTGCTGTCTACATCCATTACTTCATCAACGGTTGAAAAATGGTTATATCTTAACGGTTCTATTTCATCAGGTCTTACTAGCTGGAAGCCATGTATAAAGAAAAAGAATTCCCTATTTGCTTACTGCGAGCAGTAATGCAGCTAAGGAACCAACCAATTCAGAGTCCCCGGAGGGCATCGGTGCAGGGACGCTCTGCCCATGACCAGCAGGTGGCGCCACACCCTGCCGCATAAGAGTTCTCAGCTCAGAGATGGACAGCAGGTTGCCCTTGAGGGTCAAAGCACCCTGTCCTGGCCTGAACTAGAGGATACCAATTTAACCTAATTCTGTCCTTACAACTAAACATTCTCAGACTTAGATTTTAAATCTAAACAACAATCAGCATCCTCACCAGGCCTGGCCAGGTCACATATCCACTATGATGCCAAGAGAGGAAGAGGAACAGCAGGGGCATCAAGAGGGAGGATGGTTCCCTAAAGAAAGCCCAGGCTCTCTCACTGGGCCGGCAGAAGAGGCAGATGCCCACCACGGCCTCTGGAGCTACAGAGCAGCCCACTGGCTTAGCCATCACCAGGGACAGTGACATAACTCTTCCGTCCTGGGGTCACAGCTGTGATTAGGGGTGTAGTCGGTGACTGCGAAACTGCAATTTAGGGGGTCTCTGCACCTTCCTCAGCTCTGTCCTGGTGCCTCAGCTTCCCACACTGAGACTGAGCCCTTGGGGTCACAGCACTGGCCCTAGTTCGGAAGCTGCTCATCAAAGCGGCTCCGTGCATGAGGTTCCCAGTTCCAGATGCAGGCAGACTCAAGATGCAAAAAATCAGTAACGGCAAACTATTTTTAGTATCTGCCAAAAACCTACCAGAGTGAACACAAACTAAAACGTCAGTTTTCCTTGCCAGGGTGGTATAAACTCACACAGGGACTCCCTGCTGATCACATTCTGATCAGAGGTTATATCTGGACATCAAGAAATAAACACAGGGATGTGAGCTGTCAATGGGTCCTTTTGGACATTTACTCAGTAGAGACGTTCCTTTGAGTTCTGGCCACCAGGGAGGCTCCCAGGGCCCCCCGCGAGGGGTGGGGGAGGGGGTGGGGTGGTGGTGCTCTCTCATGAGTGGGTAGGAACCCAGTTCCTTAGCCCCAAAGGCCATTTTAATTAGGGTCCGTCTGCCCAGAGTAGAGCTTTATTTCCCGTTTGTTTTGACAGAGACCTCACCGTGTGCGTCAGATGACACTCCACTGAAGACAGACGTAGGCTCACATTTTCAGTTTCCGCAGATTCTCTACTCATCTCCCCTAATTGCCTGGCTTTCTAATTGCCGGCTCCATGAAGCCAGCTCCAGCTGACTGATTAACCACGCAGCTTCACCCACGAGGAAATGCAGGTGAAAGTGCTCTGTGAAGCATGAGACCCTGGTCCGTGGCTTTGAATCTTCAGCACATTCAAATGATCTGGGAGTTAAACAAATACTGATGCCTGGTCCTCCTCCACTCCCCAGCCTGAAATTTTGATTTAAGTGGCCTGGGTGCGGCTTGCCCAGAGTTTTTTTTTTTTTTTTTAAAGCTCCCCAAATGTGCAGCCAAGGTTGGGAAGTATTATTCTATAGCCTAGGTTCCCCCATTTTAGCATCTGCTAAAACACTCGGCCTGGAGACCAGTTTGCAGACACTGGCTGTAATCAAATCGCGTGTTGCGTGCGTGCTTTTTTTTTTTTTTTCCAGGCAAACAAGACAAAACAAAACACTTAAAAACCACAAAGAAGAGACAGTTTCTCTGAAACCTCTGACGTGATTTCCAACAGAACTACCAACCAGTGTGATGGTAAACCAGTTTAGCCATTCCCTGCTTTACCAAATCTGGGCAGTGGGGTGGGGGGCCCTGACTGAAACACTTTCCTCACAGAGGCCTTCAAGTCACCAACAGTGTATCACCCAGCTCAGAAAATTCCCCAAAACTTCACAGTTGCTTCTCCCAAGCTGGCAGGAGCTCACTGAACCCACCCAGGTGGGGTTTTCTGGGGGTGGTGGTGGCTCCCAGTGACAAGGCCAGGGTCATTTTATAGCAGGGAGACACCCCCATCCAACGCAAAATGTGCATTAAATCGTTTTCTGCAAAGCGAACACTTCCCAAGCAGACCGATCAGCTGTCACCCAGGCCTCTTATTTCTTCTCCATGCATATATACAATGGAATATTACCCAGTCATAAAAAGAATGAAATAATGGCATTTGCAGCAACACAAATGGATCTAGATACTATGACATGAAGTGAAGTTAGTCAGACAGTGAGAGGCAAACATCATATGATATCACTTCTATGTGGAATCTAAAAAAAAAGGGATCCAAATGAACTTATTTGCAGAAGGAAACAGACTTTGAAAAACTAACGGTTACCAAAGGGGACACGTGGACTGGGGGGGTTTGGGATGGAAGTGTTCTAAAGTTAGATTGTGATGATGGTTGTCCTAGTATAAATATGATAAAATTCATGGAATTACTAAAAACAATAGAGCAAGACAAGTGGTGGTGACACAGGAGGGAAGGCCTGGGGCCTGGCACTCACAGGCAGTGCACGACGGTGCGGCCCTCCCCGCCGTTGTATTCCTCCTGCCACTTGTCCACCTGGCGGATGAGCTTCAGGAAGGAGCGCTTGGACACCGGCGTGTCCCTGTACATCGGCCAGCCCAGGAACTGGAACTGCTGCACCATCCGATAGCCATCCTGGGGCTGCGGGGAGGCGGGGGCGGAGAGAACACAGGCATTACTGTCGCTGAAGCCCGGCGGGCCGACCCGCCTGCACCTCTGCCTGCAAGAACCGCGCACTCGGGCCTGAGGAATCTCCAACTCGAGCTGTTATAAAGAACCAGGTGTTTCGAATAACAGGTCAGACCCGGAGCGGCGAAGCCGAATGCTCACGGTTTTGCAAAAACCCCGTGAAAAACAGCAGAAAACCAGAGCACAGACCATGCGGGGTGGAAAGCGGTAAAAGGGCTTTGGTTTAATTACAGGTAAGTGAAAGGGAAAGGATAAGTGGGGAGCTGGAGACGGCTGTGAGCCCAGGGTGCTGGAGATTACACCGCACTTCCTGGGAGGGTAGCACGGTTTTGCCTACTGGTGTGTCTCTTGCTAAGGTATCAATAGCTAATTAATCTCCCATCATAATTAAATGCAATTGCGGTATTCAAGAAGTCACCTGGCCCTGGCTGAGTCACGGGAACCGATCCCGTGGACTTCAGCGCCTGACCCGGGCGGCCCCCTCTTCCTCCCCTGGTGCCCGCCCCCTGCGCTCTCTCCTCTTGGCCTCCCTTTCTCCCAGGCCTCGTCCCAGTGGAAGCCCCAGCGTCCCTTTCTCTCCCCTGTCTCTCACTTGATGATTTCATTCAGTCTCCTGGCTTTAAATGTTCCAGGAAGTCCTCACTTTGCATCTCCGCTTCAGACCTCACTCCTGAACTTCACCTTCACGGGTTCCAAGGCCGACTCCATATTCCCGCTTGGGGGGGCTAATACTCAAACCTAGGAGGTTCCCAGCTGACCTGACCCTCTGTCCTGTCCCCACCCCCACCCCACCCATCCTGTTACTCCCACAGCCTTTCCTAACCTGGGTACTGTCTGCTGGGCAGGTTCTCAGGATCTAAGTCTTGACGGACACCCAGACCCCCTGGGATCCAACCTATCAGCCCATCCTCTGGGCTCCACCGTCGGAATACACTTGAACCTCTCCAGCTCTCACCCACCACCTGTCCCGTCCTCGTCCTTTCTCACCTGGATTATCATAGTAGTCTCCTGACATGCCTCTAAATATAGAAGCCAGACGGTGCGTTTCAAATTGTATCACTTGTCTCTTCTACTTAAAGCCCTGGACTGGCTCCTGATTTCCTTCAGCACAAAAGCCCCAGTCCCGCAGCCCTACAGAATCTTTGTTCCTCAGCCTCGGCCCCAGCAGCTACTCCCATCTTCACTTCCTAGGCTGCAGCCGCAGCCGTCTCCTAACTTTTCTAGGAATTCACTGGATGGGACCCCACCCCAGGACCTTTGCACTGACTGTCACCTCTTCCTGGAAAGCAGCCTTCATGAGAGCAGGTGGCTGCTCCCCCACTCTGGCCAGGCCTCTGCTCACCGGGCACATCTGCTGTCCCTGTGTCCAGGCCCTGGCACCTCCTGCCTCCCCACTTTTCCTCCTGTAGTGCCCACTGCTTTCTAACAAATCTAGTATGCCATGTGTTGTACCCACCATCTCTTGTCTGTCTTTTCCCTTTAGAATGTAAGCTCCAGAAGGCAGGAACTTCGTTTGCTCACAAACTCCTAGAATGGACCCCAGCTTCTGGAACTGTGGCCCCACACCCTACACACTCAATGAATAAGAAAATAATGAGACCATGACACAAGCCATGCTGGCCGCGGCCCTTACCCGCGCTGCGTTGTAAATACGGAATATCCTGCTGATGATGTCTTCTTCTAAATCAGCAGAGACAAATTCCACCTGGATGGGGCCGTGTCTGTGGACTCCGTTTTCTGGCCAGTACTGCGGACACAACTGAATTCAGAACAGAGAAATGCAGGGTTAATGGTAAGAGTTCACTTCCCTCCTCAGGGCTTGGGTGAAGTTGCTACCAGTGTCAGTAATTCTCAACACGCCCTTGATTCACTTTATTTTCTTTCCCTTCCCTCTTTTTTTTTTCCCTAGCAGAGTCCTTAAATCCACCTGTCTTTCCAGTACTTTTTTCTCCTAAGCATCTTTAAACCCCGAGCCACTTGGTTTCCCCAGGAGGGCAGGTGGGCGCTGTTGAACACACAGCCGCTGGAAGACCCCTTTCCCTGCAGGAGGGAACTCTTTTCAGGCCCTGGGGAGATGCCACAAGCGGCCAGCACAAGAGCTGAGACCCTTGAGATGGACCTGGTGATGCCCGAATCTCCATCTTCCCTGTCTGGGTCACCTTGTAGTTGGCAGTCACTTTTGGGAACCCGGCTGTCCTGTGACAAGATCCTGGTAACAGTGTGGGGCATGCCTTTTCAGGCTCTGGTCCCAACCCGTCCAGCTCAGATCTAGAAAACTTGGTGTCATGAGCGCAACTGCTTTGCTGTTTTACCTGGAGGCAGCTTTAATTAAAAACAATTTCCCAGAGTCTCAAACTCCAGGGGTTGGTGATACTGGGAAACTAGGACTTTTGCAGGAACACAAGGCACGTGATGTCGGTGTCACAGGCGGGGGTGGGTGGGGCGCTGGTGGGAGGTGGGGGGGCTTTTGTTTGCTGCTGCCACACGGAAACACTGACAGGTGAGAAAAACCCCTGATCTGTTCTCAAAAACCTTTGCCAAAAACTCCAGGACCCAACTTAAGGCATTTAAAGTCTGAAAATCAACTTCTTTGGGGACCTGGCGTGCAGAGATGTTTTGGGGCAGCAGTGTTTAACTTTTTTCTTTTAAAAAATTCCTCATTTTATTATTATGATTTCAGTGTATTTTGATATATTAACAATCTTAATTTGCCCTGGGAAAGAAGAAATTAAAAAATACTAACATATTTGATTTCAAGATTAATGGTATAAAATAATCATTTGAATTCAATAAAATTGAGAATGCAGATGTTTCTCCAAGTGTCATACTATGCCATTCCTTTTTGGTGTTTCTTCTATTCCGTGGTTTTTGTTTTTAGTTCTTAAATTTTTATGTTTTTCATTTTTTAAAGTTTGATTGAAGTATAGCTGACTTACAACACTGATAATGTCTGCGGTACAGCAAAGTTATGTATGTTCACTGTCATTCTTTTTCAGAGTCTTTTCCCACATGCAACTTTTTTGTTTCTGATTTACCTGAGGGACAAATGGCTGGGGGGGGGGGCGGTGCAAGAGGGAACCGCTTCATTATTTTATAATCTGTTTCTTTTGGGCCAAGAGCAGGTGAGAAACGCGTCATCTCATTCTGTGCAGAATGATGTACCTCAGACGGAAAACCTGCTGCCCGCATCTCCTTTTCCTGATGACTTCTCTTCCGAAGAATCTAAAATCTCATCGTCAAAGGTCACAAAGGCTGACTTACAGCTGCGATTGCAAGATAGTTTTCAGTGAGTCAACCAAAGTTATCTCCCTCCCTGGGTTACAAAGAAGCTAAATCTTTGGACTTGAGATCAAGAACGAAAGCAGGCTGAGTAAGGGTCCTTTTTACATGAACTAGGTATATGGTATGATTTTAAATTAAATAATTTATTTTTTGGCCTCCCTGTGGCATGCGGAAGTTCCTGGGCCAGGGATCGAATCTGCCCCACAGCAGTGACTTGAGCCGCTGCAGTGCCAATGCTGGGTCCTTAACCCGCTGTGCTGCAAGGCAACTCCAAGTCTTTGGCATTTTAGAAACTGACGTTTCTTCATTTTAAAATAATGTTTCCATGAAATGTTGCCTTCCTCACCAGTGCTTCCTGGTGACAAATTAGCAAACTGCCTTGGCAAAAGATAGCCTGCTGATGTTTATTTTCTTTTTGATACCCAAGGGTGCCCACTGTTAAAATTAATAAGCATCATAATGGGAAGCTGAGATAGTAATAAAAGCTGGAACATGCACTTTTGAACCGTTCCGCCCCTTTTCTCTCGGCCGAGGTGGTTGTGCTGTCATCTGCTCTTTGAGTTCAGGCCCTGATCTAAAGCTTGTCACTTATAGCAGAGAAATATGAAAGGCCTGGGCCGGCGCCTGGCTCCTGGCATATGCATTCTGCACTCTGCCCAAGGAAACCGTGTGGAAAATGGCTTAAATAGTGCACAACACGTCCATGAACGGGACCTATAAATACTTAAAGTAGTGGAGTGCTATTCTTGGGCAATTGCAAAGCCTTTCAGTTCAAACGCTCCATTTAGCGTTCTCTAAAAGGCTGGATCCCGGGAGCCCCTATTCTCTGACTCCGAGCACCAGCTCTTCTGCCGCCTGGAACGGGGGCCTCTCTGCATCTCCGGCCGCCAGTCAGTCAAGGCTTGGTTGAGTCCAGAGAATGCGGGGTTAGAACGCAGCTTTAGAATCCCAACACTCTCGTTCAACAAGAAAACTCGAGAATCACTGATGGCCGGTTCACGAAAGTGAAGACCAACAGCATCTCCTACGTTTCAGGATTCACGTTAGCGGAAAACAGTCACTCGAAAGAGGGAATGGTCATTTATCTTCCGACTGTCTATGACTAAGGAACCCTGAATCAGTGACATTTAACCCACGGCATCATGAGTTAGAAAAATCAAGGTCCTCTGTCCTATTTCCAGTTGTGTTCCCGAGCTGCACTGTCTGCTTGTCTTTATAAATGGTTGCAACCTGTCCTTTGAAAAGGATCAACAGGGAAGACTGCTAAAATATTTAAGCTTCTTAAGTAATAAGGACGAGATGAAGACAAGGATTATCATTATTATTTCATTAACTGGCTTTCAGGCTGGAGCCTCAAATATAATGCAGTGCCTCAAATGTAATTAAAAACATTAGAGAACTGAAGGTCTGTGGGATTTACAGCAAACCGATGACAAGAAAATGGATTTTAGGAAGGACAAATCTTGTCCAGTTTGGAGGCTGCAATACTTCAGGCCTTTTTTTTTTTTGCTAAAGAATTTGTTTCAAAGAAAAAATTTGTGTCTATGAGAGAGAAAATGAATTCAGTTCCAGAACGAGTTTACTCCTACAACACATCAAGTTCAAACTTCCCAGAGGCCTCTGTCATGGCTGGTCAGCCCAGGACTGGAACAGCCCTGCCCTCAAGCAATAAATCCAGCTCTCACGGCTACGGTGCCAGCGCTGGCCTGGCAAGTCCCTTTAAGAAAAGCTTCTAACCCCATTACTAAGATTGAGTCACCACCGCCCAATTCTCTCTTTTTATATTTAGGAAGAGGAATTATGCAACAGCCCCATTTATCATCCTGAGCTTTTCTTTCTTTTCTTTTTTGTCTTCTTAGGGCCGTACCGATGGCATATGGAAGTTCCCAGACTACGGCTCGAACTGGAGCTGCAGCTGCCGGCCTACACCACAGCCACAGCAATGCCAGATCTGAGCCACATCTGTGACCTAGACCACAGCTCATAGCTATGCCAGATCCTTAACCCACTGAGCGAGGCCAGGGATCGAACCCGCAACCTCATGGTTCCTAGTCGGATTCGTTAACCAGGGACAGCACTTCTCATTCTGTGAACAAAGCAAACACAGACTTGACCCTGGGCACCGGCTCTGATGGCCCTGACTCCCGAGTCTCACCTGGGCGGGATCCACGTCATTCAGCATAACCACAGACGTGCAGTGATAATCCAGAACCAGTCTCCAGAAGTCTTTCACTGTGTTTGGCAAAGGATGCTGGCTGACTATGAAAGCCGAGGGCTGTTTATAGCTCTGCAAACACAAACAAGAGAGATCCAAATATACTTGGGAAAATGTGACAGGAGGAAGCTAAGTTATTTTGTACACATGGGAGCTTGTGACATAAAACACTGAACATATTTAACAATTGTTGAATTCTATCACCATTGTCGATGCCAAAACAGACTAAATATAGACTCATCTACAGAATAGCAGTGATATAATTCTCTCACTTTGATACCAAAAAAACAGTAAATATCGCTTATAATTTTTTTTGGCATTTTTGGCAGAAAGGCAATATTGGCCCTATACATAACTATTTTAATCGGGAAAATTTAACTTTAAAATATGCATAAGTAGTTCTGTTTTTTCCTAAAATCTGTTTGCTTGTTGTTTACATGTGTGACGGTATTACTTGTTCCTGCCATAAAAGGACACCCATGCTTTTTACAGCTCTGCAGAGCTTCAAACAAGTTTAAATACCTTTTCACTGATATCACACTAATAGAATTCAAATTTCCATATTAGCACTGAAAATACCCATTCACTTTCCCCACCGACTGACCAGCACACATTCATTCAGTCGGAAGCAAAGAGACTGACAGGGAGTAATGAGTTGTGTTCTGTCTGTGCTGATGGGCGATTTCCCCCCCATGTTAATTACTGCCTAAATTGGGAGAAATGGGAACTCAAATAATGCTGCAAACCATATTATCCCACTTCACTGCCTTCCTGACTTAATAGCTGTGTCTTGCTCTCCAGCCAGCAGGTTACAAATTTCAGCGCTCGGAGAGTCCCCGGGACCCGCCTCATTTATCACTGCTCCTGGACTGGGGGTCTTGGGGAGACCAAGACCATCAGCCCGACACAAAAACAGATTTGGAATCTGAAATGTACTTTGTTGAACACACAGTTTACGTATTAAAAAAAAAACAAAAAACAAAAAACAGGGCAGAGAAGTCTCCGGAGAGGAGGCAGGCGCTGCCCCTGGAGGCGCATCCCCTGCCCCCGCCCCCTCTGGCTGAGGCAGGGAGGGGCTCACATCCATGAGAGCGGCGTTGATGTAGTTGCTGCTCTCGCCATCGATGGTGATGAGGAAGGGCAGGCAGCGGTCGGGCGGCAGGATGTCCATGCAGCGGTTCTTCTCGTGGTTCCGGGGCAGGAGCGCAATGCTGCAGTCTTCCACACGCAGGGTCGGCGTCACCATGTTCAGGGTCTAGGGGACAGAAGACACATGCTTGGGGAGAGAACCTTGTCTCGTGTCCAGACCTCAGGAGGACCCACGTGTCCTGCAGCGGATGGGCCCTCACTTACACTCTCTTCCCTCTCCTGGGATTCTGTCCACTGACAGTGTCCATCGGAACCTAAGGGCCACCGTGGGTGTGCCGTTGGGTCTGACTAGGACTGGACATCGGGATGCTGGGGGGTAAGCGGTCGGGTGGAGGTCGGCCTAGAGTCAGGGACATTTAGACCGAACGTGAACCTGAGACACGGCAGGATGAGCTCTTGCTCAGCGAGTACCTTGAATGCATCCCGCTTGGCTTGGCTTCGCCCGCGTTACACTGTGGGATGGTCCGGCACCCGCTTGGCAAGGGGGCGCCTGGCTCTGCTGGCCAGTGGTTCTCAACCAGGGAGCTCTGTCCCCGGGGACACTGGCAATGTCTGCACACATGCCAGAGCTGGTCTGGAGGCTGCCTGCCACCCAGTGGGTAAGGGCCAGGGACGTGGCTGGACATCCCACAGGACAGCCCGATGGCAGAGAGTGACAGAACCCAAATGTCAGTGTGCCAAGCTTGAGAGATGCTGTGTGGCTCAAGGGCCGGGGAGCTGACTCTAAATACTTAAGGAGCAGGGTCCGAGCTGACCAACTCTCCCTGCAGCGTGACTTACCCGGAACTCCTCTTTAATCTGGCTGGAGTTTGTCTGGGGGTCCAGCTTGTTCATGTCATAATACAGAGATCTGACTTGGGAAGCAGGGATCGAGGTGTCCCCACAAAGGCAGGCTTCCAGGATGGCATCGTGGATGAACACATACTGCTCCTGGGGGGATGACGGGACTGGTTACTAGTAGAGAAACCAAGTAACTGGAAAGAACTAGGAAGGAGAAAAGGCAGGCCCACGCCGTCAAGATAACAATGGAACAGGGGTCTGGCCATTACGGACAATAACTTCCCTCCAGGGACAAAGTGGAGGCGGTGGGGGGGGGGGCTGATCGCTGGGGGGGATTCTTCCGGGACCAGCAACCCTGCTCCCCACCACGCAGGATGGCTGGCACCTTAGTGACTGGCCATGTGTTAAGTGTAGCAGGAGGAAGAGAGAAACAGGGGCTCAGTGCAGACACGTTAAACCGGTCGACTGAAACCACTGAGATACCGATAAATACCAGAGCAAGTACTGTAACGTGAGAGACACTCCGGCTGCCTCATCTCTGTGATTCTGATCCCACCAGTTGGAATTCAGTGTTTCAGAGGAGGGAACAGCAGAATCTTATCTCTATATAATGAAAAAAGGAATTTGCTAACCAAACTAATGGTGCAAAGAAGGTCCAGGGAACCCTGACATCAATACGAAAATGAACAGCACCAAGCACTTAGAACCCCTTAGTTTGAAACATTAATTACTGTGATGATTACAGAAGTCCTTAAGTGTCCAGGGAAGGGCTCTTGTCTGTACATACAAGTCTGGGGTTTAACTAACACAGGCCTCTAATTCTGAATTGGCCCTGACTTTCTCTACAGTTAATCAGTAAAGTTTCACCATATTTATTATTGATCTCCAATCATATGAAATGCAAGAATACAACTGCCGTTTTATTTTCTATAAATAACTAGAATTCCTAATTCTCAAAAACAGCCCAGTCCTATCAAGCAACACCTCAGAGATGGATTAAGTGAAAAAAGTGGTTGTGGTGACATTAAATCAGTTGTAGAGTGCATTCAAAATCTGCTATGATCATTATTATCTTCTAAAAAAGGGATCCTTGTTCTAAAGAGGGAAAAAAGGCCATGAAAGTTGCATTTACAGTTTCTGCTATTCTTTTCCGTTAGTGAAAAAATGAAATTAGGTTTCCCAGTGGCTTTTGTAAACTTTAATGCACCATCTAAATGTAAGGGACTCTTATTTATTCTATTTCACGAATCCAGGTGGTGGGTATAGTGCCTACTTAAAATGATCAGAGTTGTAGAAATACAAATTTCCTGGGAGTAGGAGGGAATACTTTTTCTCAAAAACCTAAAATTCCTGATACATTTTAAATTCTAATTTACAGCAATCCCAGTCGATACAGAGTTATTCCAGAAAATGGGTGAATTCTCATGATGCCAGGCCACTGGGCAGGATTTTTAAGGACTGCAGGAAGAGAATGAAATGCAGAGATTACCCTCAAAAGCCACTTGGCAAATGCCTGGCTATTCTCAGGAGTGGTCTTGCTCTGGTTACCAGCTAGTTTAAAAGACTCAATAAAAGGAAACGGTACCGACTCCCTGACTGCTTAAATGTCGAGCCTGGACTGGGACCCTGGTTGCAGACACAAGTCGTGGAAGTCAGGTTCACGGAGCGGATTCTGTGATCCGGGGTACACCTGGCCTTTTCCGTGTGTTTACGCAAGAAGAAGAAACGGAAAGAAGAGGGTATGGAGGAAGGGGAGGAGGGAGGGAGGGACGGCCGGGCGCATCACTTTTTCCTCTGGGGGCTTCCTCTCTCCCCTTGGCCGTGGGCGGGGGTGCAGGCCGGTTCCGGGGGCAGAGCCGGGGGGCGGGACGGACGGGAGCCACAGTACCTCGGTCTGCACCATGTTCACCCTCCGAGACCGCAGCTCCCGGACGCAGTTGTAGATGTCCACGACCCCTTCCCTCTCCGCCATGTCCAGCATGATGTCGATGACGATGAAACAGCCGGTCCTCCCCGCTCCAGCGCTGCAGGAAGACAGGGCTCAGTCAGAGGAGGGACAAGGGCCCCCCGCACTGCCGCTTCTTCCTCTAGAGCTGCCTGACGCTGAAGTTAACGTGGCAGGAAATGACCCTCGTAACGCGTACAGTGCAGTGCCTTCGCATTGCGGTGCGCCCGTCGCCTCGATCAAGTTGGCAAACATTTTCATCGCCCCAAGGAGACCTGTGCCCACGGCCCCTGGGCTTCCCTCCGGAGCCCTGGGCCTCTGCTCACCTGCAGTGCACCACCAACGGGCCCGCGTTGGGAGGGCTCTTGGACTTGACCTGCCGGACGAATCCCAGCAGCCCGGTGGCGTGGTAGGGGACCCCGTGGTCCGGCCAGCCGGTGAAGTGAAACTGCCTGATCTCGCGGATTTCGTGAACGCCTCGCTGCCATGGGCCGTCAGCACAGCACAGGAAGGGAACAAAGCAACATCAACGATGAGGAGCCAGGAGAGCGCCCGGGACCCATGAGTAAGCCCAGGCCTGGGAAACCCTGTACCACCGGGCAGAAGGTCACCCTGAGATGTGACTCACTTAGAAACCTCCTCATGGGGAGGAGGATGTTGGTGGTGGGGAGGCGATGTTTGGGGAAATGCTAATCGGCAGGTGCCTCAGCAAAGAGATGGCCTCTTGGATTCCTCGAACCTCCTTTCTGAAACGCAGACCCTGTTAACAGTTTAGGAGTCACTTGGACCCTAGGGTGTGAGGAGTGGCCCACAGAAGAGGCACTGAACAGAGACGGGAAGGAACAGAGGGGCATCTGTGTGCTCAGGACCGGCTGCCGAGACCCAGAGCCCTCAATGGCTCTCCCGAATCCTGGTGCTGTTTGCACCACGCACTCCGGCCAGGTACACGCTGCGGGTGTGTGCGGAAGTCACCGGAGGAAGGACCACATTCCAACCAGATGAACCACTTTTCATCTGCAACTCAAGTTTGTTGGGTTTCTTTTCTTAATTGGGGTAAATGGTTATTTATTTATTTATACCCTTTTTTTTTTTAAGGCTGTACCTGTGGCATACGGAAGTTCCCTAGGCTAGGGGTCGAATCAGAGGCTGTGGCTGCTGGCCTACACCACAGCCACAGCAATGCCAGATCCAAACTGCGTCTGTGACCTACGCTGCAGCTTATGGCAACGCCAGATCCTTAACCCACTGTGCTGGGTCTTAGATTCAACCCAGATCCTCACGGACACTGCTGGGTTCTTAAACCCCTGAGCTGCAAGGGGAACTCCAAGGGGGTAAACATTTAATCCATTCGACTCATCACCGACAATCAGGTGCAAACCATGCTTCTGTGGGGAACAGGCACGTCAGCAAATACACACCAGGTAAATCAAGAGGCATTTTTGCTGAAATCCTATGTAGATCAGTAAACTTAGGAAAGAGGGGCTCCACCATAGAACTGAAAGAAGGCAGAAGGAAACAGATTTAAAGCTTTTTTAAAATTTACTTTTGTTTTAAGAATAATTAAGTGGATTTATATTCATCTTCTTTTCTAACTATGAGCCTGTGTATTAAGATGGTGCTTTAAAACAAGAGTCTGTTTAGAAAACAATGACTTCCAGAATCAAGGCTGGAGGTAATCTGAGATCAAACTTGCACCGTTTCCTGAACCATCTCTGCGTTAGGCCCTGGGTTTGTTTTTATTATCTCAACATTAAATACCTAGGAACTTCGTCTCATTCGCCATCGGTCATTGTTCACACAGACTTAGCTGGGAAGAAATTCAGAATTTTTACATGCTTCGAAAGACTAGAAGAGGCAAACAATTACAGGTTTTAAGGTAAGACTCTTTTGCCATCCGTGCGTTCATCTGTCTTGGTTTCCTTTTTTTTTTTTTTTTGGTAGAAAGGAAAGGTGTCTTTAATCAGAATGCCAGCAGTCTGGGGAGATGGCGGACGCAGAGTCCCCCCAAAGGAAGATTTTTCTCGGCCATGAAACCTTTATGTCTTGGTTTCATAATGCACAAGTGCTGAAGCTTTTCTGCCCTTTGAAAACCATGCTCTTCTTTAGCAGAGTTGAAGCGTTCAGGAATTAAGCCACTAGGGATTCACAGAGGAAAATCACCCCTGTCGTCTGTAACTAAGCCCTGTGGCCCCCAAACAAGATGACCAGCTGGTTAGGAGCCCCCCTACCCACCCCTCTGCTTCCTGTCACTGAAACCATGGGAACATTTGGCCAAAGCCCCCAGCAGAAGGCAAATGGATGCACCGGTGTCACCTTCTAAAGCCCCAAGAGTCCCCTGGCTTTACACAGGACGACGGGGTGGGGTGGCCCCAGGAAGTAGGAAGGCCTATAATAAGTACATATTTATTGTGAAGAGGACAAAAGGGCATTTATGTCTCCTGTACACGGTTAGTTTTAATTTTAATTTTTTGAACACTTTCCTTTCTAGCTCTCTTAGATTCCAGATCCAGCACCCCCAGATCCTGTATTCCATCCCCTACGAGATGGGCCCCCAACTGAACTGAGGCTCATTTTTTCCAGCAAGGCAAAAATGTCAGTGTCTGGGACACAGACAACCTTTTCCCCAAATAAACCTTCACCCTCTAATATGTTCACAGCTGACAAGATTAGTGACAGAAACCACTGCTGCTGCTTTTCTTTTTTTCTGGCCTGCACCTGTGGCATAAGGAAGTTCCCAGGGCAAGGATTCGGGATCAAATCTGAGCTGGAGCTGTGACCTATGCCATAGCTGTAGCAACGCTGGATCCTTAACCCACTGTGCTTGGCCTGGGATCGAACCAGTGCTGCCACAAAGACGAGCCGGATCATTAACTGACTGCACCACGGTGGCAACTCCTAGAAACTGCTCCTGATTCACCTCTTATCCTTATTCATGGATGTGGCAGTTTCTCCTTCAGCTTTTTCAGATATATTTAGGGGGAGAATCATAGATGTGATGAGGGACCACAACCCCAATATTTCCCAAGTTGATATCGAGTATATTTTTTGCTTATTTTTCATTAAAAAGAATTAATACTCTATGAATATCATACAATAGATAATATACTATTAAATGCTATATAAAAAGTGGTATTCATTTTGTTTTCTTTGTAAAATACTGGGAAGGAAGACCTCCAAGATGAACAGCAGTGCCTAGCCTGGACTGGGTGCTTGGTAAAGATGCATGGAGTGGAGGAACCCCTAGGTACGTGTTCTGATTTGCAGATTCCTGCCCATATTCTGAGTCCCAGGCAGAGAGAGCTCAGTGTCCATCACCAGCTTCCTTTCTGCCAGTGCAGGTGGGGACAGATTCACCGGACAGCCCAGGTCCACGGGAACTTTTCAGCTGTCTTCTTCCCCACACAGTGGGCGCTCTGTTATTTCCAATCTGTTTAGCTCTGAGCCCTCAGCTATGGGGGGAAAGGAAAGATGTCCGTCCCATGAGAAACAGGAATGGATCGGTTTCAAATCGCAAACCTGCCTGCTTATTTTGCAGAAGGGATCCCGACTCACTTTTCATCTTTAGGTCCCTTGATGCAAATACTCTCAAAATAGAATAAGAATCTCCAAACTCTCCAAGTACATGCTTGGTTGTTTTTTTTTTTTTTTTAATTTTTTTTCTAACGAGGCAGTTTAAAACCTACAAGAAGTGCGCCACTCAATTACTAATGGTTTGTTTTCCTTAAAGATTCCAATGGCTGGGTTAGAAAATCACTAACATGTCATTTTGATTTCCCCAAATGCCTTAACAAGCTTCTTATCCTTCCTGTCCTTCCTTGAACCACCTCTTTGATGACTAAAATAACTGGGCATTTCAGAAACATTTCTGTGCAGCTGGGGAATGGAGGAGAGTACAGTAAGAGGTTAAAAAAAAAAGGGAGCAAAGAAACAAACCCTTCCTTTAGCAACAGAAATGCATTTTCAGCTTATTAGAGAGCTGACTATTGTTCAAAGAACTCCATGTTTAAGTGATGGCTTTTGGATGATTTTTTTTTAAAGGAAAAAATATTCAGGGTCTTTTATCACTATCGGTTTTAATGCAGTTATTCATGAGTGCTCTTGCCAAGAGCCATACAAAAATCCTCCATATGTTTTTTTTTCCCCCCAATCCTGCCTAAGAAAGGAAAAAAAAACCTGACATCAAAGTGTGAGGTTCAGAACTTGAAGAACTGAGTCAACCAGAACTCCACATTCTTTGAGGCCTCCAAGCCTCCTGCCTGCTTATTAAAAAAGACAGGCTGAGGGAAAAAATGCTAAACAGTATGAGAAACAGATTAAAACAAACTAAAGTTTCTTCAGCCTTGTGATTCTATGACAAATATACGGATCTGAAAACCGGGAGAGGTGGTCTGAAACATTAGGGTAAATTAGCCAGTAAGTACACACTGCCATTTCCTCACTTCTCGGTTTTGCTAATGGGGACAGTGCATTCTGATGCCATAAGAATGAGAGAAGTGGCCCGGGAGCTAACTGCCCAGAGGCCCACTTAACACCCGCCACAGGTGGACTCATGACAGCATGGCTCTTTCTGGTGTCGGGCTCAGCCACGGAGAGCCAGGTCTAGACAGAAAAGTCTGTGGGTCTCGGGACAAAACCGGGAGTCCCCTTCTTCGAAGGCAAGATGAGGACAGGAAGGCAGAGTGTTTCTCAGCCCCATCACCTCCGCTTCCCCGCAGCCTACCTGTGACACTTCTCTGGATGGACTGCAGTTTGCTTCACTTCCGGCCCCTCCCTGTGTCAGCAGAAAGGGGGGGGGGGGAGAGTCTCTGTTACGCCCTGCAGAGAAGGCGCAGAGAGGCAGCCCCATCCATGCACGTGGGCTGAGAAAGAGGGACACAGCACGGCGTTCACGGCTCCCCGCCAGCAAGTGCGGAGGCTGGAACCAGCATGGGAGTGAATGATGGAGGTGCCGGTTCATGCAAGACCTTCTTGTGTCTACTTAGGCTTCCAGGCAGAAACTTGCCCCAGGGAAAAAAAAAAAACCCATCAGTCTGTATTAAACCACAGGTTGGAAAAGCCTCCAGGAAGTGGAAGGGTTCCAGGAGGCGTTAGGACCCGTGTCTCCGCCCTGATGCTAACTCACTACCGGGAAACCCGCACGGAGACACAACATGAAGGATGTTGATCCAACTGTCTGTGAACAAGGACAGGGAGATGGGCTGAACCATATCAACCAGGTTAAAAAGCAAAAGGAAGTAGACAGCTAGACATCATCTTCTGGTTTCGTTGCAAATTACAGATTCTCATGAAATGGGAATGAGTTGCTTCCGAGATAGAAGTGAGCCTCTACAGAATCAGAAGGCAATATGCAATCTTGAGAAATCATGGATGGAGCCTACCTGCATTCAGGTGTGATCAGGTAGGAATCATCTCAGATAAATTCATGAGGCTGGTACTACAGCTCATGTCTGACCATAGCTTTTCAAAGTTGTGGGAAAACTTACCTTTTCAACAGCAAATGTTCTTATCACATATTCTGCCAGTAGTTCTGTTTCTATTAGGGTGACTTTAATGTCTTTATATATCTCTGTGTCATCTGGCCAGTATTTGCAGCATTTGACCTTTAGAAAACACAAAGAAAATGAGGATTTAGGGCTTGGGTTTATTTTTTTGGAGTTCTCCAAATGATGGAGTACAATTTATAGGATACAATTTGCACATAAAACTAGAAGTTAAAGCTGTACACTCAAGACCAAGGTTTATTTTTTTAGATCACCTATACTTTTTTTTCTCTCCCCAGAAGAAAATAAAATTTGAGTTATGGGCGGAGTAAAACCTAGGAAAATGGTCTAAAGTTAACAAATTGTATTTATACTACAAACATCCCAGTTACAGTAACCATTCATTTCCTGTCTGTCTCTACTAAGGACTGGACAAAAAAGAAACTATAAAAAATAGCTTGTGGTATTTTTAGCTCCTCTGAATTCTGAATCCCTTCTTGTTTCAGAAATTGATTAAATATTTTCCGGGAGGTGTGAGCAGGAAATGAGAGCCAAAAGTAAAGATTAAAAGATTAGAGTTGTGGGTTTTTTTTGTTGTTGTTGTTTTCTGCTTTTTAGGGCCACACCTGTGGCATATGGAACTTCCCAGGCTAGGGGTCCAATCGGAACTGCAGCTGACAGCCACAGCCACAGCCACAGCCACAGCCACAGCAACGCGGGATCCGAGCCGCGTCTGCAACCTACACCACAGCTCACGGCAACGTGGATCCTTAAGCCACTGTGGGCCAGGGATTGAACCCACATCCTTATGGATACTAGTCTGGTTCCTTTCCACCGAGCCACAACAGGAACTTTTCCAACTTTTTTATTCCCTCTGTCACCATCTTAGTTCAGGCTCTGGTAACTTCTTCATGGGCATCCTGTTCTATCCATACCAGTAACTGCAGAAACCCTTCTGAGTTAAATCCCAATGGCAGTTACTTCTCTGCTCAGTAAACTTCTATTTCCAACTACTGCACGTGAAATTAAACAGAAATGAACTTTGGTTTGGCACGTAAAGATCTTTTTTTTTTTTTTTTTGTCTCTGGCCACAAGTAGCATTTTCACCCTTACCTTTTTACAATGCTTCTTTCATATTTTATGTTCAAAGACCAGCGGTTTGCCCAATCCCCAAGCAGACCTCCTGGTCCAAACTCTTTCCTAGTCCTGCCATTCCTTCTGGTTAGAATGTTCTCCTCCTACTTAGACATTTTCTCCATCGGAACATTTTATCCACTCTTCAAAGAACATCTCAAATGCCATCATTCTGGGCAGATCATCCATATTTGTGATGTTTAATATCTCAAATGCCATCATTCACTCCCATGCTGGTTCCAGCCTCTGCTGGTTCTTTCCTCCATGCATGTGAGCTCTCTCTTAGTGTTCTGACAAGGCATGCCTGTTCTGCTAGCATAAGACCTTTATTACACTCCCGGATACCTGCTTATTAACTGCCAGCATGCCAAGGGCTTTACACTGCTTATTTCCACAAACCCAGCAAATCCATCGTGCATCTCATACACAGTAAATATGCAACACGTTCACACAGAACTGAATTTCATGAGGACAATCATAGGATCAGCATAGGAAGGACAATCCAAGATGGGGAGAATTTACAAGAAGAAATATGGACTGAAACGGCCTTTCCCAGAACTCTGAACACCCTGGTACACTTATGTCCCCAGCATCGTACACGCTGGTCATTATTTAGCTGCCTCCTCCTAAAGCTCTCGGGCAGCCAATTCAGTGCGTTCCAGCTGGGCTGGAGATACTGTGCAGCACAAGACAAAGATGGTCCCTGCCCTCATTTTCCTTTTTCTTTTGGAATCTTTCTTTCCCCTCATGGGAACATTACCTGTGACTTTATAAAGTATAAATATTTATAAATATTTTGACTTATAAATATTTTGACTTATCCATAATATTTCAAAGACTTACATCATGGCTACCTATGCCAGATGGACAATACTCCAGAATAAGCGAGATTTATAGTTTCTCCAGTTCTAGTCCTAGATGTAAAGTGAGTCCGGGCATATCATTCATATTTGTGATGCTTAATGTGATTGCAACCCTAATTTCACTTATAGAACATCTAATTGTTTCTGCAATGGTAATTAACAAAGATGCTTCTATGGCAGGTACTCAAGTCTTTATTTCAGAGGGCCTGCTTTCACCTTTCTGTGACTTCAACCACACAAACTGAGGGTGATGGATAGATACAAAACTACAAATAGAGTATGCATGTGCACTTTTTTTTTTTTAAATATACAATTCTTGATGGAATGAATACCTAAGTCAAAAATCCCTGTATTTCCCCCCAAATTACAAAGGAACAGAACACATGCTTGTAACCTATGTTAACTAGATATATCTTGTCTAATCAAAGTGCCTCACCGGAATGTGGCTATTGTAAGCATGTGGCATAGTCACCTGTCTCCTGTTTCAGGGTCCTTACCCTCCACATTCCAAACTTTCAAACAACCATGGGGGTGGGGGCTCCCATGGCTGGGAGTCCAGCAGGGAAACCAGCAGCCTTGTACCGAAGGCTTAGGGCTTCCCTTGGGGATGGCTCTTTCAGGTCCCTTGGGCCCTCCCGCTGGCTCTGCGGTCCCCTGCGTCCCCACCCCAAGAAGCCCCCCCCCCCACCACGTGGCGCCCCCCCCCCCCCGCGACGGTGGGCAGATGCAGCCAGGCGCCCTCTTGCCTTGGCGGCAGGAAGTGGCCCCGTGGTCCAGGGGTTGCCCAGGGCCAGTGGTGCGCTGGGACTGGTGCCTCTGCCCTCCAAGCCTAGAGAGTGAAGGATGCAACTGACCCAGACAAGCGGTCATTAGGAGGAAGGAAGCTCCTTCCGGAACGTGCTTACGGGCATCCACCTCGGAGCAGAGGCACCTGGCTGGGCGGGCCCAGAAGAGGCCGATGAGCCATCCTGCAGCCCTCCCACCCATCTCATCGCCCAGAATATCCCGAAATGGTTTGCCACATCTGTTTTCTGCCTACTCGAAATCTTTCTAAATTGGCTTCCTTTTAGTATCTTTTTCACTGCTTGGACTTGTGTCAAGTTATTATTTTGCTTAAAAAAAAAAATAAAGGAAGCTATGTTTCTTTCTGGATGCAGGCTTTCCAGGCTGTGGGAGTCTGGGGTTTGAGTCACTCCCTGGCCTCTGAGATGTTAGGACTGCGGTTTGGGGGTGCCTTTCGGTGCCCAGGAACCACAGAACGCCTGCCTGGCCACCTCCTGCAGCCCGGTGCTACCCCCACAGCTGCTGGAAGACACTGAACCTCCCACGCATCTTCTCCACGAAGGTACCAAGCAGCCGTCAGCTCAGAATTGGAGGCCCTGATAGGGCTCGTCTAGTTACCCGGTGTCTTGGCGCTGGCTGTATGGGGCCATCAATCAAGCGCCCGCCGCTGAGGCTCTGCGGGCCCATCGCTGTGCAGGGCAGCTGGGCCCACGCTCCGTCCCTACCTGCAACAGGGCCTTGCTGCTGACTTTAAAATTCACAAACGTGAAACAGTACACAAAGCAGAATATCTCTGGGGTTTCTAACTGCCCGAAAAAATTTCTCTGGTGGGTCATTTTTAACCCACAGCCCAGATGATCCCACATACATTAAAGTCGCAGGACCTCTGCAGGGCTGGGCTGTAGCCCCCCAGGCTGGCCGCACATCACCGTGACCCTTGGGGCCTCCTGATGTCCCTACAGCAATGTTTCTCAAACTCCAGCAGGCATCAGAAGGCCCTGGAGGCCTTGTTACCAGCACTGGGGCGCAGCCCAGAGTTTCTGATCAGTAGGTCTGAATATGTGTGGTCCCAGAATTCACATTTTGGAGAAGCTCCCAGATGATGCTGCTGGTCTATGGACCACACTTTTGAGAAGCAAAGCTTTAGCCTGACTACAGAGGCTGGCTCCCTCCTTAAGGCTGGGCTGAGCTCAGGAAAGTCACTCAGGTTTGCCAAACCTCAGATTCTTTATCTGCAGAGGAGGTGGTCTTTGTCCTATCTAAGATTAAGTCAGGGGTTTCCAAATTTGCACATTACAATCATTGGTGGGGGTAATTAAATTCCAAAGCCTAGACCACACTCCAGGTCGAATAAATCGTCATTTCTGGGTAAGAAAGAGGCATCTGTAATTTCCTGTAGCTCCCAGCTGATTCTAAAGTGCAGATGCGTCTAGGACCCACTGGACTGAGAGATATAGTGCAACTAAAACATTTGCCCTTGGAGTTCCCACTGTGGTGCAGTGGGTTAAGAATCTGACTGCAGTGGCTCAGGTCTCTGCAGAGGTGTGGGTTCAATCCCCAGCCTGGCATAGTGGGTGAAAGGATCTTGCGTAGGTGGAAGCTGAGATTCAGATTCAGTCCCTGGCCCGGGAACTCCCATGGGGATGGCTATTTAAAAAAACTGCCCTAATGCTGGTTTGTGGTGAGCGCCTCCCAGATGGAAATTCTTATTTTTATTATGAGAGCTTTATGGTCTGGACTGTAGGTCACAGTTCAGAGGGCACAGAGCAGCCCCTCAAAGCCCCGGAATGGTGAACGCGGGTTTTCTGGAGCAGGAAGAGGGGAGAGCAGGAGAAACAGGCAGAAGTCAAGGGCAGCTGCGGGGCTCTCTGCTCCTCTTTCCTGCACACCTATTCCGGGCACTGAGGCCACGTGACAGCAGGTGGCAGGCCCACTCTCCCACTCAGAAAAGGTTTCATCAACTCCTAGCAGAAATTAGGACATGATGCTGTGACTAGTGGGTAGGTTCCTATCCAGTAGAGCTGTGTAAGCTCACTTTCCAGGTTATTACAATCGCCAAACCTTTTACACTCGGATCTTGCTTTGGCCTCACTGGGCTCTCACGGCCGTGGCCTCTGGGGTGGCTGGCCTGAGGGGAGAGCCATCAGGGACCAGGGCTGGCCTCTACCCACTTCGTTCTCTCCTTAGCTTGTGTCCAAGAGGAAGAAATGAAAGGCTGGCCCAGGGGGATGAGCCAGATGGTGGCCGGGACAGGCCCTGAGCACAGGGCTCTCTGGCGGAGGGGGTTCAAGGTGAGTTATGCTTTCTTCAGTCTCCCCAGGCCCAGCTTCGGGAATCGATCGGTAGCCTTGAAGTGACTTTACCTTCCTGGCCTCTTGGGGGTGAGGGGGGCTGTGAGGCGGGCAGGGCAGGCAGGGCATAAGCACATGAGGAAAGCATCCTTCATCTGGTCCCTGATCCCAAACGGCTCTGATCCCTGGCCGCTCCACCCTCGCCCGGGAAGGAAGCCAGGGCAGGCTGTGGAGGTGTGCTTCTGTGCTCCGAGCCCGCGCCCAGGACTCCCTCTGCTAAGAAGCCCAGGACTACAAAGGATTAAGGAATTAAATGTTAGCCCTCCAAGTGGGGGCAGTGCCAGGTCACGGACACAGCCGTCGGGGTGGGGAGGGGAGGAGGCAGGAAAAAGGAAAAGGCACTGGTACAAGTTTTGATGTGTCAAGGGGCTTTCAGCAGACTCTTTGTCTAAAAAGAGACATCCACAGAGCGACCACAGTTCCATTAACAGCTGTGCTGGGGGCCAGCTGTGCACGGCTTTGATGGAGGCACTGGACAGCAAGGGCAAAAGCTGCCAGGAAGCACGGTGACCAGAAAGAGCCCCAGCCAAGAGCAGCTGCCAACGGGCCTTCCAAGAGGACAGATCTCTTGTGTCCAAATCTTTTCTTTTTTTCTTTCTTTCTTTCCCTTTTTTTTTTTACAGAGCACTCACAGCAAGGAAAACATTCACTCACTTAAACAGACTGAAAATGCGGACTGCTTTGGTCCCAGTGTGATGAAGTAAGATGGACGTGCACTGGGTTTCTCTCTTGCTAACTCATGATGCTGCAGCCAGAGAGGCTCCCTCTGAGCCTCAGTTTTCTTATGCATAATACGGGCTAACAGCATGCATGTTTTAGGGAGGCTGGGGAGAGCAAGTGAAATAATCCATATAAAAGCTTTGCCTGAGTACCGAGCAGGACCCCTGTGGGGCCTTCTTGGAAGAACCCCCCCTCTGGTCTGGAAAAGGCGCTCCTAAGGCTTTCCTGAGTTTCAAAGAGTACGATTAATTAGAAAAGTGAGCAAATGGGGAAAGAGAGGAAAACAGTCAAGCAAGACAAAATAACAAGAGTTTAACCCTTTAAGAAAGTCAAGGACCTTTAGTTCCTCCTCAAGGGTTAAAGATAATATTCTGAGCCATAGCCTCTGAGCTGTTCTGCAGATACTGAAACCCCCACCAGGTGGAAAAAGTTAACTGTATGCTGCCCACAAGCACGCAGACCCCAGACCTGGGGGGACCAGAAGGCTGATGATGTTGAGTCCTGATCACCTGGCCACCAACCAGAGGAATGTCCCATACCCACAGCGCCCCCGCCCCCCACCTTGTCTTTAAAAACCTTCCCCTGAAAGCCCTCGGGGCACTTGGCCCTTTGAGTCCCTGCCACCTGGACTCCTTGCTTGGCGCCTGCAGGAACTGCTACCTGTTCCTTTCCCTCGGCCAGAAGCTTGGCTTCAGGGCACTGGGGCCAGGGGCCCCAAGTCTGACCTTGAATTTCAGGAACGCTAATCTGGGCAAAATCCCTCTGAGATAGTCTGAGGGGCACACCTGTCCCAGTCCATCCTCTGGGGGAGGCAAAGGGCTGCAGGGGTGAGGGGCAAAAAAGAGGAGCCACCAAAAGGCCGCGGCCTCCATGGGTCTCAGCATCCTCGCCTGTTCTGTGATCCTCTCCCCAGACTCTCACGGGGTGGCTCAACGGAGCAGAGACTTTGAAGAGCAGAGCGACCCCGAGAGACGTGCCTCCTTCCTAACTGCACGTTATAGAAACAGTTCCGTTACAGGAGGTATGTGAGCCAACCAGCTGAAAGGATTAAAACTCCTACAAATTCTCTCTCTCTCTTTTTTTTTTTTTTTTGTCTTTTTAGGGCTGCACCCCTGGCATTTGGAGGTTTCCAGGCTAGGGGTCGGCTTGGAGCTACTGCTGGCAGTTTAAACCACAGCCACAGCAACACCAGATCCGAGCCATGGCTGTGACCTACACCACAGCTGAGCAACGCTGGATCCTTAACCCAGGGAGTGAGGCCAGGGATTGAACCCTCAGCCTCATGGTTCCTAGTCAGGTTCATCACCACTGAGCCACAAGGGGAACTCCCCAAATTCTCTCGATATTGGATTCTCTGTGGAGATTCATCAGAAATGAGCCTATCTTTGGTGAGACGATGAAGGAACCATCCTTTTCTAGAACAAGGCTTCTCTGTCCGCCCAGAATTTTCGGTGAAAAAGGTTCTTTCTCTATGTCAAAGTAGGTAGTTTGGAACTAAAAGATTTCAGTGCAGTGTTGGGCTCTAAAATATCTATCTCCTCCCTGCTTTTCACATCCCTTCCCTTCTGCGGGTTAATTTCTCACTCTACAGCACCAGCCCCCTTCAGCTCTGCGCTTTCAGACTGCCTCTTTTTACCTCCCAGCGAGTAATCCAGTTAAGTAGTTAACTCGTCTCCAACTCCTATACTCACTTCTGGCCACATGATCCACCCACCAGCTCCCCCATTTTCCAGTCACGTTACCCAAATGCACATTCCTCCACCTGAGGTTTACAGGATAAGGAAGCAATTTACTCCACGCCTGCTGCTCAGGTGTGAAGGGGGTTCTTGGGCTGGATTTTATAAGAGAGAAGTGTCCGCCGCGGTCCCACATTCTCATTCCCAGAAACCTGGCCCCAGGGAAACGGGGCAGTGGCCTAAACCATGAACTGCTGTCCTGCTCTGGTCCTAAACATATGGCAGTGGGAACGTCCTGGGCAGTGAATTCTAGAATTCTGGTAGCCTACTGAGTTAAACTCTGCTTTACATAAACCCCTTAATTAGTGACACTAATGTAGAAATGCCGATGCCCTCCCCCTTGGTTAATCCGAAAGAAGTTGTACACGGACTATAGCACCGCTGGCTGGATAATTCTGCCCCGTGGCCCTCTTCTGAGGGGTTTCAGCATTTTCTCACATGCTTCCTTAGCCGGATAACCCCAGGCTTTCAGGGCAAGGCAGAGCGAGGCCTCAGAAGACGAAGTTAGCAGACGTGAAAAGCCAGAGAAGCGAAAAATAATTCTGCATTCAAGACAGGACGTCACGGATGGTTTTCAACAAGTTATTCAAGGATAGGATCTACCCGCAGTGTGCAAAGAGGGCGAGGAACTCAATTTTCAAGCGCTCGTGTGAGCAGCACAGAGGATGGGTGCTATGGCGGCTTGGAGGCCACCCCATACTGCATCCAGGTCCACTGCCAAGAAATGACAGATGTGTGCTGCCTGGGCAGGTGGAGTGTGACTGGGGCTGTGATGCATCTGTCCCAGCGTACCTGTCCATCTGCTACATTCAGGTCCCTGCCCTCTTAAGCACTTCGTGACACTAAGGTGGGTGATCACCTACAGGCACCCCAGAGGCCATGGCAGGGACAGGCTCTACAGCAAACGCGGACACAGAGGAAGTTCCAGGGCTGGGCATTGACGGCACAGCAGCAGCAGTATCTGCAGAAGGCAAGCAAAAGGACTGACGGTCGTGACCACAAACACAGGCCCCCGACTCAGTCACCTCTCTGGGTGTAGCTGGTGAATATTAAACAGCTGATCTGCACATAATTCACTCTACCTGGGGGGCCAGGAGAATGAGTTCTGGGAAATACTTTTTTTTTTTTTTTTTGGCCGTGCCCGTGGCATGTGGAAGTTCCTGGGCCGGGGATCGAACCCGCCCCACAGCAATGACCTGAGCCACAGCAGTGACAATGCCGGATCTTTAACCCACTGAGCCACCAGGGAATTCCCCGGGAAATGCGTGTTATTCAGACCTGCAAAGTGCTTTGTTCGCATCCTGCAGCATCCTGCCCCCGTGATGTCAGAGACGGCCCATGAGAAAGCGTCAGCTGACACTGCACGTAAAGAATCCACTCCAAAGTCTAGTTCATAATCCATCGATATTTGGGTAAAAATGACCTGGCCTTCTTTTAAAAGGACATCATGGATGCGGATCAACTGCCGAGGATGTCAGACCAACGGGTGGACCGGGGAGGCTAAAGGTAGTCATCTCTGTGCCATTGCATACACAGCCGCTGCGACCTTGGCTGGCATCCAGAGGAACATGGCCTGCGTGCGCACGGTACACACACACACACACACACACACACACACACACACACCCAGGGCGTGACTTCGGGCTGCTGTCTGCTGTCCCAACGTAGAAGAAACCAAGTGAAGGACAGCAGAGAACAGACGTCTCCCTGGTACCACAGGTTATCTGGCGCCAGCTCACCCGTGCCTCTGTAATTACTCTTCCACCTCTTTGGAACTGTTCACTGAGTACTTTCTAATCCTTTCTAGGGGTCTGGCCCTTTGGGATTCACTGATGACGAGCCCTGGCCTTTGCTCCTGGAGGCCGGTGGTCAGGAGGGGAGGGCGGAACCGTCCCTGCGGTGTCCAGTTCTTTCTTGTACATGACCGTGTGCATCCTCTCTAACTGCAGGGTCGATGTCGTGAAGGTGGGTGCTTCGCGTGTGTTTTTCTGGCCTCACTTACAGCGGGGTGAGGGGCCACCTGCCCCTCAAGTCATAAGTGGCTGCAGGTGCACCATCAGAGCCACACGCGCATAAACACATCCCAGGGCTTAAGGTTTCCAACACCCACAACAGCAGAGAAACAGCGGGTGTGAGAAAAAGTTGTGAGCCTGGTCCGGTCTTTACCCCAGGAAATTCATTCATTCCCCGTGTTGACTTGTAAAGAATTCAGGGAAAAAGAGATGATCGCCCTCTGTACTTGGGACAAATAGCAGTTTTCTGGTCCCAACGAGGCAAAGAACATTTCTGAAACCAAGGTAAGGATGTGTGGACAGGAGAATGCGCGTGCGCGCACGCGTGTGTGTGTGCGTGCATATGTGTGCGTGTGTGTGTGCATGTGTGTGTGTGCATGCGTGTATGTGCGTGTGTGCATATGTGTGCGTGTGTGTGCATATGTGTGTGTGTGCATGTGTGTGTGTGTATGTGTGAGAGAGAGAGAGACTGTGTGAGTATGTGAGTGTGATGTGCATATTTGGAAAGAAACTTTTATTAAGATCAGGGGGTGTGGAAGTCATGAAAGAGATTAGACTAGTCTAAGTTATACCCACATAAGCAAGTGTGAGGAAGAGGAGTAGCTAGTTTTTTAAAAAAGCATGTACGCTGGTGTTCCTGTCATGGCTCAGTGGTAACAAACCCGGCCAGTATCTATGAGGACGTGGTTTCGATCCCTCGCCTTGCTCAGGGGGTTGAGGATCTGGCACTGCCGTGAGCTGCAGTGTAGGCTGGCAGCGGCAGCTCTGATTTGATCCCTAGCCTGGGAACTTCCATGTGCTGTGGGTGCGGTCCTAAAAAAAAAACAAACAAAAAAAAGCAGGTATGTGCAAGCCCCCCGCCCCTTATTTGCAGGAATACTATCAGAATAAAGTTTACAGAAGTTGTGGTTAGCATTACAGATAAGACATTTTACACTAGAAGCCTCATTGCTTTAAGCTTTACAATGTAATACTTAGTATTTAATGTAAAATACTTGATAGGCCTTCAGTGAGACTGAAGAGTAAGGTTCGGAGGTTTTCGCCTTATTCTAATAGTACCGGTTTTCCTTCAGTCTCATATTTTTTCAAAATCGCCACCCAATTGAGTAGGCAATGAAGCATGTCCTAGTTAAATGAGGCTGTTTCACGACTGTATCTGTTTGTGCCTGTCCTTTATACCACAGCTTGCCTTTCCGTTAAATAGGAAATTGGACTGATGGACATTAAGTGAAGGTGACGATTCTCTATTGCTTTGGGGCGGGGGTAAAAATAACCACTTCTCTGCACAAGATGATCATCTTCCAGGTGCCAACATCACACTTGGAGTGATATACAACACGGAGGGCTGGGCATAGAAAGCCTTATTAAACCACTGCAAGCCTTTTCCAAAGAAACCACCTTTTCCTACAAAGCCCCCTCTGCTGCCTGCAGCAAACAGACATGGAACTGCTGAGCATCAGTTAAAAACCCAGAAATGAGCTGGGAAAGTAAGACTGCTTGACTGTGCCAGCTGATAAACCAGCAGATCATCAGAGGCAATTTTGAGACCTTTCGAAAAGAACATGTTCTCTCCAAATTGTAGTTTACTGTCGTCAGATTAGATCATTTTCAAAAGAAGGTCCCTAAATTATAGACTGCACATCTCTTACTGCCTGTGCCAATTACAATTACATACAGACAGAACCCCTGAGGAATTCATCTCATTGGACCCTGATCACACACTGCCACATTCTGCCCTAGACCACCTACAAAGTCTGTATATGACAGCGCGGAGGAAATAGGGGCAGACAGCTTGCTCCTAAGGAAGGGACACTGAGGTCTTCTTACTGAATCACTCACTATATATATATAGAGAGAGAGAGAGAGAGAGAGAGAGAAAGGGAGAGAGAGAGAGAGAGAGAGAGAGAGAGAGAGAGAGAGAGAGAGAGGGAGGGAGAGAGAGAGAGAGAGAGAGAGAGGGAGAGAGATTGATTCTCCTGACAACGCCAGATTCTTAACCTGTTGTGGGCCACCAGGGAACTTACTGAGAGATTGATTCTCCTTCTTAATGAATCACTCTCTCTCTCTCTATATGTATATAGAGAGAGACTGATTCTCCTTTCTGCTGCTGCTGGTACCCAGAGCAGACACTGAGTGAGTGCCCGGAGGCCACATGGATGAGGGAAGATCTGGGCTGATGCACATGTCATTCAAATGGATCTCTGATCCAACATGTAAACAACAAACAGAGCCGGTGTCTTTGTTTAAACGTGCGTGGAATTTTACAGTTCGTTGGGCCAATTTCCCTTCCTGCTGGGGATGTGAACTGAGGCTTGGAGGTGTGAACTGAAGCTTAGAAGTGAGAACTGCTTGGTTCTCGGCTCAAATATGACTCCGACTCCGCTTCCCGGTTGCCCAGCACCCCGGGCTCCGGGTCCTGCTGCCATCACTGAGTTTCACTTCTATCTTTCTCCCCTCTTCTTACCGTCTGGCCGGAGAGCAGGACGCCAGCTGCCGTACCAGGCTGACCCCTTCCCCCGTGCTCTCCGCCTTTCCCTAAAATGGTGATTTCCCCAGTTTTCTTTTTTTGGCCATGCTGCAGCACAGGGAAGTTCCCGGGCCAGGGATCAAACTCGCACCACAGTAGTGACAATGCCAGATTCTTAACCTGCTGTGGGCCACCAGGGAACTCCCTTCCCCAGCCTTCTTGAGTTTCTCAGCCCACAGCCTCGCCCCTGCCTGCACAGGCATTATCAGGAGAGGGTACCCTTCCGAGTCTGCTGTGAGTGTCTGGGTTACATTTATTCACCTGCCTCCTCATTAGTCTCTGTTTGCCAGGCTCAGGGAAAAGAGGCCGCCCCGCCCGCGGATGACTTGAAGACTTGCATCCTGGATCCCTTCCCCTCCCGCCTCCCTGAAAAACCCACTTCCTCAGCTGTCCACTTTCCTTTTTTCTTTTCTTTGTCGTTTTAGGGCCGCGCCCGTGGCATATGGAGGTTCCCAGGCTAGGGATCGAATCGGAGCTGTAGCTGCCGGCCTACACCACAGCCACAGCAACGCGGGATCTGAGCCGCGTCTGCGACCTACACCACAGCTCATGGCAACGCCGGATCCTTTAACTCACTGAGCGAAGCCAGGGATGGAACCCGCAACCTCATGGTTCCTAGTTGGGTTCGGGGAACCCCCCTCAGCTGTTCACTTTCTAACGTCTCAATCTTCCTTGCTCTCCTGGTTGCTTCCTTAACACATACAATTTTCAAAGACCTCCCACCTTTAAAACACCCTTTGGCTGTAAGTGCTATTCTGTCTATAGCCCCGTTCTCTCCCTTCCTTTTCTCAGCTAAGCTTCTGACAAGTTTCAGCTCAGTCTGGTGGTCCCGATTTTCTACTCTTGTCTGGGCCCTGTGGACTGCCTTCCGTCCTCACCGTCTAGAGAGAGTCATGTTGTGTTTCTGACACTCAGTATCCATTTCGTCCCTCCCAAGATGTCCCTGACATCCTCCTGGAGAATCACCTCTTCCCCAGGGGGTGGCCGGTCTGTTAGGGGCCCAGCGATGAGCAGAACTGCCCCTGGGGGCGTGATGCTCTGTCCTTGTGGTTGGAGTCCTGAGCACAGTGGACAAGCCTGGAAACCACTGGCACCCGTCGTCGGCCCCAGCACCTCAACCAGGCTGTCTGGCTGTGTGTCGCCTCTGCTCACTGCACCCTCTGACCCGGATTTGGTGTCATTTCCCGTCCATGTGCAAGTCTTAATCTTCACGTCAACATTTTGAGCTTCTAATATTCTTCCTATAAATCTCCCATTGGCTTAATTCGCCCGAGGTGATTTCCACTGCAGACAATCAAAGAACTCTGGGGGTCATCCCTCTGAGCCCCTCAGGCCAAAGGTTACCGGTGACATTCTCCTTGTTAAGTGCAAGGGCTCTTCCTCTGTCCTTGGACAATTTCTTCCCTGCAGGCCCCCACCATGTCCCTCTGTCCATGTCATTCCCTCAAAACCCCCCATGTGGGCTCTGTGTGGGTCCCAAGATCGGGTCCCAGTGCCTCACGTTCATAGCCGTCTCTACGACCAAGCCTGTCTCTCCCCCAGCCCACGTGAGTTCTGAACACACCTGCGGGGTCCCTTCTGCCTGCGGCTGCCTCTGCCTGGACCCTCCCGCCCACCCCTCTTGGCTGGTTCAGTCTCGGTTGCTCCTCCACACTCGGCCCGCACCCCACTTGGTCTGGGAAGCGTTTATCGACAAACCCTCCCTCGTCAATGCCCAGTCTGTGAGGTACCCCTTTAGGATCTGCCGTGGTGCTCTGCGAAGACTTCACACGGGATTGAATCACCTGGTGTGACCCCCCAGTGCTGTGGACAGGCAACACATCATCTGTTTTTGTGGCTGTAGCCTCTTGTGTGTGCACATGCTGGCTGGTGTGGATCGTACGCTTGTTAACCGAGAAAGCCCCCTCCCACCTGCTCTGTGATTTTCCTCTGTCACCTTTCCTTTTTCTCTTCTTTTATTTTATTGAGGCATAGCTGATTTACAATGCTGTGGTAGTTTCAGGTGCGTAGCAGTCATTCAGTTATAGGTACATAGCTCTATACTTTTTCAGATTCTTTTCCAGAATAGGTTATTACAAGACATTGACTATAGTTCCCTGTGCAGTGCAGTGGGTCCTTGTTATTTATTTTACATAAAGTGATGTATATCTGTTAATCTCAAGCTCCTAATTTAGCCCTCTCTCACTTCCCCTTTGGTAAACATGTTTGTTTTCTTTTTCTTTTTTTCATCTCTTGTCTAACCAATTCTTTTGTTTGTCTCATACATTTACTTATTTCTTATATTTTAGTTGATTTACAATGTTCTGTCAAGTTCTACTGTACAGCAAACTGACCCACTTATACATATATATACACTCTTTTTCTCACATTATCCTCTATCATTTTCCATCACAAGTGATTGGACATAGTTCCCTGTGTGTAGAGCAGGACATCATTGCTATGTTGGTTTTCCGTGTCCGTGAGCCTATCTCTGTTTTGCAAGTAGGTTCATTTGTATCCTACTTACATAGAAGTGATGTCATACGATGCTTGTCTTGGTCTGACTTACATCACTTAGTGTGATCATCTCTCCCCTTTCTTGTGGACCTTCCCTCTCTGCTTCCAATTAACCTCTTCAGACTCCCAGCTATGCTCCTGTCTACCCTGTCAGCATGCGCACACACACACTGACACACACACAACACACACTGACACACAATCACACATACACCCCCCCCAAACACACACTCACCCACCCCCACACTCATCCACTCACAGGCACCCTCACCCACTCAACACACTTATAACCCACTCACACCCCCACTCACACACACACACACACACACACAAACACAACCCCCACACCCACTTACACAAATCACACATATATCCACTCACACACATACTCACCTACCTACCCACACTCACCCACAGTAACACATAACACCCACTCACAGGCACACTCACCCACTCAACACACTCACAACGCGCTCACACCCCCATCACACCCACACGCCCACACACTCTCACTGTCACATCTTGATCCTGCTTCCCTTCTGGGTGCTGCTCCAGCTCTTTGCTTGGATTCAGCCCTCTGAGAACAAGCTACAGAACTGTCTTCACCACACATGCAGCCCCCACTCCATCGCCATGGGGTTCATGGTTCACACACCACAACGTGGTAGGCACTGATGCCAAAGGGAAAGTATAACAGAGTGATCGCTGGGCAAGCAAACAGAAATGGGGTCAGGCAGCCCCAAAGACCTGGTCTCAGACCTGTCCCTGCACCGATGAGGACCTAGACTTCCCGTGACCTGTACCAAACTCAAGGACACCAGCCATCTTTAAAATAACACCTGCCAGCTGCAACCCACAAAGTTCCCCCCTTTGACTGCAACCATTTCAGACCCCAGCCAATCCCTGCTCGACCGGCATCCTCACTGCTTTCCAGCTACAATTGTAATTCCTGATAAATGGCTCTTGTAACTAACTGTAAGCTTGGGGTTTTCACCCTTGCAAGCCCTCTCCATATTGTAGTTCAATGTCTCCTGGGCCGCAGTCCTAACAAACCCCAAGATTTAAATTCTCACTCTGGGAGTTCCCGTTGTGGCTCAGTGGTAAATGAATCCGACTAGGAACCATGAGGTTGCAGGTTCGATCCCTGGCCTTGCTCAGTGGGTTAAGGATCCGGCGCTGCCGTGAGCTGTGGTGTAGGTTGCAGACGCGGCTCGGATCCCGCGTTGCTGTGGCTGTGGCGTAGGTCGGTAGCTACAGCTCCTGTTAGACCCCTAGCCTGGGAACCTCCATATGCCGCGGGTGCGGCTCTAGATAAAAAGGCAAAAAGACTAAATAAATAAATAAATAAATAAATTCCCACTCTGTGCCCTTGGCCAAATTACAACTGGCCCTTGAGCAACAAACACTTGAACCGCGTGGGTCCACTTATGTGTGGACTTGTTTTCACTAAGTGCACATGACAGTTCTCTACACCGACGCTGCGTGAGTCTGCAGATGTGGGACTTTGGGCACAGAGGAAATTCGCTTACAGAGGGCCGACCACAAGTTACAAGCAGATTTTCCATGGTGCAGAGGATCCTCTAACCTCTGCGCTGGTTGGGAGCCAACTTCATTTAACCTCACTGAGCCTCGGTTTCTTAATTCTGAAAACAGGACTATACGTATCCCATGGGGCAGCTGTGACAATGAAGGAAATAAGGCTGTTCCATCATTTAGCTGACTGCCAGTGTGCACATTTTGTTACTCACCTCCCCCGCGCAGTCCATGCACCCAGCTCTCTTCAGTTTCCGCATCTCACCCGGGTCCCTTCCTATTTCTCGTGCTTCTGGGGTCCTAGGTTTTGCCCCACCTCTCCTGCTCTCCATTTTCTTTCTTTCCTTTTTTTTTTTTTTTTTTTTTGCTTTTTAGTGCTGCACCTGTGGTATACAGAGGTTCCCACGCTAGGGGTCTAATCAGGGCAACAGCTGCCTGCCTGCACCACAGCCATGGGAATGCCAGATCCGAGCTGCATCTGCGACCTGCACCACAGCTCATGGCAACGCCGATCCTTAACCCACTGAGCGAGGCCAGGGATCGAACCTGCAACCTCATGGTTACTAGTCGGATTTGTTTCTGCTGTGTCACAACTGGAATTCCTTGCTTTCCTTTTTCTGACTCCACTTCTAGCCCTTTTCCTCAGCTGCCCCTCGATACAGATATTCTCCAGGGCTGTCTTCAGCCCTCCTGTCTCTGTTTTCCCCTGACATGTCGTGCTTCTGTTACACTGGTTAGCATGTCACCTCACACGTTGTTGGTTTGCCTGTCTTTCTGTTCCTCAGATTGCGTCATGTCTTTTCATCTTGCCATCCCCAGTCTAAACCAAAGCCTAGCACACAGTAGGTGCTCAGTAAATGAAGGCAGACTCTCACATTTCATTGTTTGTCTCTGAGTCTTCAACTCACACTTCCCTCCTCAACTTTCTGGAAAGCTCTGCACTATGGTTCATGGAGAATCTCAAACAGCATTTCCCAAGTAAATGAACGAATCATGTTAAAACTGCTCTTCTTTTTTTTTCTTGGTGGGGAAGGGAAGGAATTCTCATTCTCTACATCAATCTAAGTCACAGTGGTGGAAATCTGGGTTCATATTCAAGCCCTTCTCCCTTATCAGCACCCCCAAATCACCCCCAAATGATTATCTCCCATAAATTCCAAATGCCACTGAGACAGGCTGGGCCCTGAGACCTGGGGCCCTTTACCAGAGTGCTTGCACCTGGACTTATGTCTCCTGGAGCAATGCAATACAAAGAAACTATTTTAGTGACTAAAAATAGCTACTACATGTGTAGTTGGGGCAAATTATGAACAAGAGGATACAAAAAGGCCATTAACCTATTGTCCCTTCTGAGGTGCTGGGAGGAGCAGAGGCAGGGCACCGGGCATGGTCCCTGCAAAGGGCCCCACCAAGAAGGTGGGCAGACAGCCTGAGCCACCCCTCTGGCCTGACCCACGGAGACCCCCCTCTCACCCCATTTAAGAGACCAGCTGCCCCTCCTTGGGGAGTGAGAAAGGGAATCTGTTTCTTCTTTTCACTCGTTTGTGCTACAACACAAGCCCCAAAAGAGCCTCACCTGAATTCCTCATCTGGCTACTTATCAGTTTCTATCGATCGAAGAGTCCGAGAAACCTGGAATTGGTCAGTATCACTCCTACCACGGCAGGAGTCACACACCCCTCACCTGGAGTCTTGCTCTGTCTCCATGCCCTTCTGTAATTCCTAAACTTCCCTCTAGGGGCCGCCAGAATTGTCTTCCAACAACACTAATTGGAACACATGACCCACCAGCTAAATGCCTTCCGCACCACACACCCAAGCACGCCCTCCATTCCCTGCTTCTCCCTCTGTCCTCCTTAAAAGGCATTCAGCTCCCCCATGGACTAGACCTCAACCAGCCTCCAGTCTCTCAGTTCACAGAACTTTCCCACTGACTCCCCAGCTGCCACATTAGACCACTCATTCCTTCCGAATCTTGCATTTACTCCTCTTTCTCTGTGTTTTTCCTCAAGGGGTTACTTTCTCCTTCTTGCCATTTTATCGTTTCTCCTATTAAGGTCCAGTTCCTCATCACCTCCTCCGGGAAGTCCTCAGAGATTCTCTTAGGCAGAATCAGCCCCTTCACTAGGGCCACCATCATTCTGACTTACACATCATTATAGCTAATGGTTTAAATGTTCTCTATTAAGGTGTTTTACGTTCTTGGAGGACAAGTGAATAAT
Source organism: Catagonus wagneri (assembly GCA_004024745.2). NCBI lineage: Eukaryota > Metazoa > Chordata > Mammalia > Artiodactyla > Tayassuidae > Catagonus > Catagonus wagneri. The sequence continues at coordinate 18,812,460 of PVHT021183608.1, read as the reverse complement.
AAATATCTTTGTATTGCCTAGTGCCATGTATGATATGGTAGGGGTATCATTAAGTGTTGACTACAGTATATTGAAAAAGGATCAGAAAACTTACTTTGGGGTTAGTTTGGGACCAAGACAAACCAGGCTCTTTTTCTAACTTTTTATGCAGGGGAACTGAGATCTTTGAGCAGAGAAAGCCTCAAAGCTTCACCAGGGCAGCTGGGGTGGGGTCTTCTTTCCTGGAAGATTTACTGGCATGGAAGGAGGGGCTTGCAGAGGACCCCTACCTGCTGCTGATGGCTCAGGACCAGGTAGCGTCTCGTCTCTTGGGTGATGTATTAGGGGAGGTGGCGTGAAGTGTGGCCTGGGTAAGAACCCTCACAGGCCACAGTGCAGACTTCTTTTTTCCTAGTTGTTTTGTGTGAAAATTATGGAGGGAGGCAAGGCTTGAATTAGCAACATTACTATGATCGTTGCAATGGCTGACAGTAGGTAATTATGGAGAGGGATATGTATTGAATGAATATAAGTTCATCAAAGGCTAAGGCTATAACTGACCAGGTCACCAAATGTCAATCTTAAATATCCAATGCCTTCAAAGAAGATTGATGAAAGGCAATCATGCGAGTTCAAGAAGGAAAACTTGCAGCAATGGCTACAAAAAGAATTTGTCTCCTCTTACGCAGGATTTTGATATCTTTGAACAACCTGAGAGATTCTGTAAAAAAATGTTATTGTTGTTTTGTACCGTGAGGCATCACCTATGTCATTTTACCATTAAACAGTATTTCCACATTTTATAAAGGGGAAATCTTGCCTCTCTCTTGTTTCTTCTATTGATCCTGGTTCTGATGGCTTTTGTAGAAAAGTAGTTAATCCCTTTTTTAACATAGAAATATAGTAGATTCACAATGTTGTGTTAATTTCTTCTGTACAGCAAAGTGACTCAGTTTTACATATAAATATAGTCTTTTTCACATTCTTTCCCATGACAGTTTATTGCAGGATATTGAGTAGAGTTCCCTATGCTGTACAGTAAGAACTTGTTTATGCATCCTGTACATAAAAGATCACGTAGAAAAGCAGATGTTCTTTGTTGTATGTAACAGTTGCACTTGGAATCTTAATATACCTTCCTTGCATGTGAATTAGCTAATTCTGATGTCCAGGGTTCATTTTAACTTTTTTCTTCCATTACTCTTTCAGTGACAAACATGTGAAAGAATTAACAGGTCAACCTCCCTGTGTAGATGGTAACCCAAAGCATCCATCATGTGGTTCTCCTGCATCCCTTACATTGATGGGGGTTAACATCTCTGGTCCCTGCTTCTCTCGGCTCCGAAACCCTTCATCACCTGTTACCAGAATTACTCAGCACACTCAATGATAATTTTCCTACATGAATATGAGACCTCATTTGAATTTTAATACACAGTCATGTTCTAATGAGGTCTCCATAAAACTGACTAAATATGTTTAGAAATCATTAGCTTAAATTACCGGTGCAAAAATCTCCTTGGGGAGGCCCCGAGATTTGGTTCTAAGACTTTGGGCAGATGGATGAGTAAAATGGAGTCCTCTGAGGCTCCAGGCAAACGGTGTCAATGGGGGTGCCTGGGAAACAGGTGGTGGCAAAGAGCTCAGTGTTCCTGGCGGCAGGGGAGGGCGGGACAGTGATCATTAAAAAGGGCTAACAATTGCAACACCTTCCGGCGCAATTTACCTGCCAGGTGGGCAGCTATCGGCAGGTGCCAGGGAAACTGACAAGGGTCCCTTCTCACAACACGTGGGCTGAACCGGATGTGGGGCCGAGTGGAAGCCTTAGATAATGACAGGTCCGCGCAGATGTGCGGTGGAGCCCGATGGAGGGAAGTGCAGTGTCTGAGGCTTCTGCACAGGTGCTGTGACAGGGAGAGCTCCCAGCGGCTCCAGCACTGGCAATTACAGGCGGCCTAATGCAGAGTGCTGCAGGGCAAAAATCCAGGGACAGCTTCCCGGCTCTGGCTTAATGAATCAAGTCTGTGTAAACAAACAGCGTCGGCCTGGCTCATGCCTGATTCATGAAGGACACGCTGCATGCAGTCAACACGTTAAGTAGTCAGTTGCTGCCCTTAAAACCCATGTCGTTTTCATTTCTTCAGTGGTTTGTTGTTGCTGTTTCCAAGCGTGGAAAATAGGGACGGCATCTCTCAGCAGATGTACGGGACGAACAGTGGGAAGTGGCCTGGAACAAGGGTAGGCCTTCTCCCGGAGGGAATGTGACCTCTTGTCAACACCCCCAGGTCACACCAGACATTTCAAGGACAGATGCCATTAAGTGCATTACTAATTGAAGACAGGCTGGACCAAGGGGCGGATGTTAACAGAGGGGACTCTTCAGAGCTTACCATGTCCCCACAACCTGGGCGAGAATTTGGAAGGATTTTGTTTTTTTAAATAAGCTGACCAGACCTAAAATTACTGGGTGTCTGTGAGTCTGTGGGTTTCCATTTTTGGCTAAAACACTGTTAGCTGAAGTTCCATGGCTACTTTGTCAGAAAGAACAGTATCCATCAAAAATACTAACAGTGGCCACCCTGTATGGGACAAGTCCATTGCCAGATGGAAGGGACAGAGACCACTAATGCTTGGACTTTTTTTTGTTCTTTTTGTCTTTTCAGGGCCACACCTGTGGCATATGGAGGTTCCTAGGCTAGCAGGGTCCAATTAGAGCTGTAGCCACTGGCCTACACCAGAGCCACAGCAACGCGGGATCTGAGCCGCATCGTCATGGCAATGCCGTGTCCTTAACCCACTAAGTGAGGCCAGGGATCGAACCATGAGTCCTCATGGATGCTAATCAGTTTCGCTAACTGCAGAGCCGTGATGGGAACTCCCTGCCTGGCCTTTTTTATTCGCTATTATTCCAAAGCAGGTAACTGAGAATGAAACTGAAGCTCAGCAAAAGGTTCCATGTCCAACAAACAGTGGGCTTGAGTGCTTGAGGCTTTTTTTCTTTTTTACTGTGGTAATTTTACAGCATAATTTTCCTGTGACCTGTCTTGATTTTTTTTTTCCTATGATGTCCTGATTTTTCCTTAAAAGCAAGAGGGTCTATCCTATGAAAATAGCTCTAGGAGTTCCCATCATGGCTCAGTGATTAACGAATCCCACTAGGAACCATGAGGTTGTGGGTTCGATCCCTGGCCTTGCTCAGTGGGTTAAGGATCCGGCGTTGCCGTGAGCTCGGATCCTGCATTGCTGCCGTGTAGGTCGCAGATGCGGCTCGGATCCTGCATTTCTGTGGCTGTGGTGTAGGCTGGCGGCTACAGTACGATTAGACCCCTAGCCTGGGAACCTCCATATGCCAGTAGTGCGGCCCTAGAAAAGGCAAAACAAAACAAACAAACAAAAAAATAGCTCTAAGTCGCTAGGTCCTGAGAAAATGTACTTAGGAATTTCAATTAGGCAAAAAATACATGTGCCTTTATTTAAAAAATAAATCCACTAGTAGTTGTTATTTTTAATAATGATCTGCTTTTCAAAGCCATTTATCTTGGGATTATCTTGAGAGAGTTCTGATGCCAATATGTAAATCTGAGGCCGTGAATGCTTTCAAGTAATGCAATTATTGTGAGAGCAAAGCACCGTGACTCGGTCTCCAGATCTTTCTTCTTCCTCATCATACCTGGCAGTTAGCAAGGATTTGCGAGATGAGAGAAGGATTCAGAATGAATCATACATTTCAGGGGAAGGAAGAGATGAAGTGTTCTGCGGTTGTTTCAGAGGTAAACTTGCTGATGCATTTTTTTTTCATTGCTTAATGATTTTTACTACAATTATAGGTGTATAAAAATCATTACAACTCAATTTGATAGCATTTCCGTCCCAAACCCTCAGTGCATCCCCCCACCCCCCCAGATTGTCTTATTTGGAAACCATAGATTTTCCAAAGTCTGTGAGTCATTGACTGTTCTGCAAAGAAGTTCATTGTGTTTTTTTAGTTTCCACATGTAAGCAGTAGCATTGGGTGTTGCTGTCTAATTGTCTGGCTGGTTTCACTTCGCATGATAATTTCTAGGTCCATCCATGTTGCTATAACTGTTGCTAATTTCGTTCCTTTTAATGGCTGAGTAATATTCCATTGTGTGTATGTACCACATCTTCTCTATCCAGTCCCCTGTCGATGGGCATTTAGGTTGTTTCCATGACCTGGCTATTGCATAGAGTGCTGCAATGAACATGGAGTACTCCATATACGTGGAGTACATGGTTTCCTCTGGATAGATGCCCAGGAGTGGGGTTGCTGGATCAAATGGTAACTCTATTTTGAGTTTTCTGAGGAATCTCCATCCTGTTTTCCACAGTGGCTGCACCAATTTGCATTCCCACCAACAGTGTAATAGGGATCCTTTTTCTCCACACCCTCT